>JAVJIX010000114.1:255000-492500 GCA_036785185.1 Paratrypauchen microcephalus
TTAAAGCCACAGCACAGATGGTTTGTCTCTCGGCTCCTTTGGCTTCCATCAATAACAAAAGACTACAATCTTCTGGCCATTACACTTTAACACCTCTACCCCCTCTCTGCCCCCTTCTGCACAGGAGAAGCTGTTAGCCTCATTTAAACTGCCAGGCTCTGTTTCATCCCATTGTCCAGTTATAATGCCAATTAGCTCTGAACAATATTAAAAACTATTGAACTGCCCTCAATATGGAGTTCACATTTTAAACTTGCCTGGAACCATTAACATCTGAGAGAAGATGAAACCTGAACTGCAAAACTAATACAAGAATCCCGTGTATTTCAGAACATGTTTGGAGAGCGCTAATCTACAGAATAAGACCCCACGGAGACACAGGGAGGGCATCTGACACACAGGAGCTGCCTTAACAATTGCACCCATTCAAATAGTGCTTTTAAGATTGTGATAAAGAGAGCCTTTGTCCCTGTATACTCACCTTAATTTCATTTCATATTTGTTAATTTCTCCATAATCAACTAAACTACGAAATATAACTATGTTTATAACTGTTTAACTTATAACTGTTTTATTTAGTTTTGTTTAGTTCTGCTAAGTTAAACACAACACACTGAAGTTATTTTAAATGGACTTTATTTGGTTAAATCTACTTTGTTAAACATGTCAGACACTTACCTGCTCACCTGTTACTCCACTTGGTCTGGAGACAAACGAGGGGGCATGCCCTGAGACGGCCGTATTTATAGCCTCTTTGGGCCAGACCATGTGGAGGGGGGAATTGATTTCAGTTCCTTCTGTTTGTTAGGTTTTGTATATTTGATTTTGATGTCTCAGTGTTTATAGATTATGTTAAGCACTTCCATTTAGGCCCTGTCTGCACAACAATGTTCCTGTTTTGTTTTTTTTATGCGGGGTGAAAAAAAGTCTCGTCCACACACGTGTTGGATCAGAAAATATTCGCGTCAAGATGAGAGTGAAAACGATGTAATACATATGTCACACCGATAAGTGGCGCTGTAAACCGGAAAGAGCCAGAGCCGCCGGAAACGCAACACTACAAAGAGCTAGAGGTAAGATCTTAAGCCCGAGCCCGAGCCCGACCTGACATTGACATTTTAGGCCCGAACCCGACCCGAATTTCGGGTCGGGTTCGGGCCTAAAATGTCAATCATTGCTTCGGGTCGGGCTCGGGCTCGGGCCGGGCTTCTCTCTCGCTGACTTTTTTTCAAAATAAATATATGTTTATAAAAATGTATAATAAAACGATGTGTGGATACTAAACTAAGGAATACTTGTTTTAAAATAAATAATTTGGATAAAACAGAAGGCGCTGTAAGGTAATTGCTATTTAACTATTAAACAGGAGCCGCTCTTAATAATCTTCCCCTCCGCAAGTCCGCATCTATTTTGACCTGGTATCCCCAATATGGAGGAGCAAGAAGTTAAGGATAAACTAAAGACAGGAGAACTGAAAAGACAAACACGCACCGGTAAGAGTGAGGTGTGGAAAAGCTTCAAATTGATTGTTGAAAATGCTACAGAAACTTGCGTTGGCTTCGCTGAATGTAGTCAATGTGGCGCTTTGCTTTCATACGAGAGCAAAAAGACTGGCACCTCGACGTTCCCTCTCCGCGCCTGTGCAGTTGCGCACTGCTCACACATTCTCAGCGCACAAGAAAACCTATGCAGCGCAGGGATGAAAGAGTTCCGCTTTTTTTTTCAGCCGCGGGGTCATCTGAATACGGGGGAATCGTCCAGTATTCAGAAACAAAAGTATGTGTCTCGTATTAAACTTCTACCGGTGTAAGTCACGAGCACGCGCAAGCCGCGAGCACGCGCAGCTCTTTCCGCGTGTAGCGGGGGTGCATGTCGGATGTCGCGCACAGGGTTCCAAGGAGCGCTCAGGGAGTTAGTGTGTTTGCTCAGACACATAAAACATTAGGGGGAACATTCACGCTGAGCAGGCATTTAAACAGCTGTACTAGCAAAATTGATGATCGTCAAACATCTATATTATCATTTGTTTCAAAAAACGCCCCTCACAAATAAAATATGAAATTTCGGGTTCGCTTCGGGCTCGGGCCTGCAAATCAAGTTAATTGGTCGGGCTCGGGCCGGGTCGGGCTTTAATCCCTGCGGGCCGAGTCGGGTCGGGCTGGATTTTTTAGGCCCGATCTTACCTCTACAAAGAGCACAAGTCCTTTCTCTTTCATAAACAAGCAAACGCGTGTACTTTAGGGACCGTCAACAAAAGCAAATTTATTTTGTCCCCCTGCTCCCCCAATGTAGCAGGGACTCACTCCGGTAATGTGAAAATGTTGACCGTCCCTAACATAGACAGACGCCACAGAACAAAGATTTGCGCTGCGTGAGCAGAGTTTTTGCCTATAAATCGATAGTTAGTATTACTTGCTATCGTTTTATTAGATAGACATTAACAAGTAGAACTCTCGTTAACCTTGCTCGTGTTATTTAGGCAAAATGCTTGTTTGGATCTTAATACGGGAATGTTAAACATACTCGGACATTATGTTGGCTTTTCTGCGAGAATATACAACCGGGGACCATCACCAACGGGCAGCTATATAGTTGTGTGAATTTGTGTAAAGAAAACAGAAATGCTTTCATATATTTTTGTGTGTGATACTGCATGTGCCTGTTTGTAAAAGGTAAATTTTCATTCAATAAAAAAGACAAGAAATGGTTGCTCTTTTTCTTTATATACAGCACACAACACACTCAAACTGGTATGTGCTCCTCATTGTCCACTATCTGCCTTTTCATTGACGGGATTTTTCCAGTTTTAAAATACGTGTTTAGCTTTGAATTGGCAAACACTCGTGTGCCGTGCGTACTGTGCGCAGGGTTACCTTCTGGTCACTGATCACGTGATGATTACGGCAGCGCGACATCATAATTTTCCCAAAAGTCGCGTTTTTTGCCGTCCACACGACAACGCGACCCCCGGCGTTCTCCGACTTCTCCACTCTGGAACCCGTTTTAAAAAAAACACCGTTTACACCCTCCAAAAACGCCGGCGCCGTGTGGACGACAGGCCCAAACGAACACAAACTTCCCCGTTTCCACCAAAAAACGTTAAAGGGCCTTAAAGGTGACTTAGGCCCTTGAAGTAAATCAACGAGGTAAGTTAACTTTTGCCTTATATTCAACCTGAAGAGATTGTGGCCTTAGCTGGAGGGAGGTGTTTCCTATACAAGCAGGTCAGCTCAACCTCTCAGGGAGTCTCCTCAGTGTAGCTGGGTACACACATTTTCTTAGTTTCATTAATTTCTGTAGCTTATGCCTCATTTTTGAGCACGATATAGTAGAATATTTGTCAGGACTTATTATGTAAATCATCAACTACCAGTAAATATTCAAAATGTATTTACAGAAAGAGAAGTAGGGTATAACCTAAGAGGAACAGCAATATATAAACATGCTCTAGCGCTGACCACAGGGAAGAGTTTTTGTACATCGGTCTGTGGGGTGAAAATATGGAACAGCCTGAGTGATGAACTAAAACACTGTTCAAACTTTAAGCAGTTTAAAAAATTATACAAATCTAGTATTCTGAGTCGTTATAGTGATGCAATGTTGTAATGGATAGTGTATTAAATTATTATAAATACCTTATCTATGAACATTGTAAATATAACTTGTATAGTAACACCAGATAAATGTGACGAAGATGGTTCAGAGGAAACCGGACATTATTAATGTTTAAGTGACTGTAAGGGTTGGGTTCAAAAAGTTGACACTTCTTCCCATAACCCTTTGAGATATGTTTACTTATGTAAAGAAATTACAGTGGTACCTCACCTTACATGAGGAGCACGGCACCGCGCAAGGAGCACGGCACCGCGTGAGGAGCACGCACCGCGCGAGGAGCACGCACCGCGCGAGGAGCACCCCTAGTCCTGGTCTGCACGACCGGCACCGGGGCTGCGAGCACGAGATAGAACCGCGGCGCCCGGACCGCATCCTCTGGAGCCCGAACCACAAACCAGCCGCACGAAACCAGCAAAGAGCGGCACGTGGTAGTTTAATCCTGGTTTAGTCCAGGTCTAGACCTGGTCCAGTCCTGGTTTATTTACTTATGTAAAGAAATTACAGTGGTACCTCACCTTACGAAAGACCAATCCAAGTTACGAAATGCCTTCACGTTAAATTTTGGTCTCTAGATACGAAAGAAAATTCAAGTTACGAAATGCGAAATCTCAAAAATTCGAATAATGCACGCTCAGATGCACGCCCCGCTGTTATCCCCGCTCAAAAAGCACCTTTCTCGGCCTCTTAGCTCTAGCGCCGAACACGCAAGATTTTCAACAAAATGTATTAAATAGTGAAGCGTGGGGGGAGACACGACTCCGGAAGCAGCGCGGAGACATGAACGCACCGCGCGAGGAGCACGGCACCGCGTGAGGAGCGAGGACCACTGCACCGCGCGAGGAGCGAGGAGCACGGCACCGCGCGAGGAGCACGGCACCGCGCGAGGAGCACCCCTAGTCCTGGTCTGCACGACCGGCACCGGGGCTGCGAGCACGAGATAGAACCGCGGCGCCCGGACCGCGTCCTCTGGAGCCCGAGCCACAAACCAGCCGCACGAAACCAGCAAAGAGCGGCACGTGGTAGTTTAATCCTGGTTTAGTCCAGGTCTAGACCTGGTCCAGTCCTGGTTTAGTCCAGGTCCAGTCCAGGTTTAGACCTGGTTTAGTTCTGGTCTAGACCTGGTTTAGTCCACGTTTAGTCCTGGTCTAGTCTCTTAGCCAATCAGGACGCAGAACCAATGTTACACTATAAAAAAAAAGTTACACTATAAAAAACAACAACCTTGGAACGGATCAGGCCTTTTCCATTGAAATAGCTCCTCAACTTATGAAAAATTCACGTTACGAAACCACTTCTGGAACTAATTAATTTCATAAGGTGAGGTACCACTGTATTTTATTATGCCTACACGTACATGTATACGTGTAATGTATTATGTAATGTATATTGACTTTGTGACATACTCAGTAAATTAATTCATTCAGTTATTTTTTGTAAATAAGTTATTTTTTGGTTGCCACGATATATTGAATAAACCTTTGGGGACAAATGGAATATTCATTGGCGGAATATTCATTTCTGTCTGGAGTTTGCATGTTCTCCCCGTGTCTGGGTGGGTTTCCTCCGGGCACTCCGGTTTCCCCCATCAACCCAAAAAACATGCACCATAGGTAAAAAATCCTCCAGCTGAGGTCCTGACCAAACTGAAGCAAGAAGATCATGGAGATGGTCCTCGGGCGCAGTAATGTGCTGCCCACTGCTCCTAATAACAGGATGGGTTAAATGCAGAGATGAATTTCTTCTGATCAATAAAGTTACTTCTTCTTTTCAGTCTGCCTCCTGCTTAAGACCACATTGACATTGTCTGTTTTAATGTAATATTTTGAAAATAGATGTCCATTATCTTAAAGCAAACATCTCAAGTCAATAATGGTAATAGCCTGTAGAGCTTTGTCCAGGGGCTGTATTGATTGAGAAAAGCAGAAGGGAGAAGACACAGAGCCGTTGGTCCTTCTTTGTCGTCTCAGGGTCAATACAATAGAGGTTCACATTTGGTCTAAAGCTTCCTGGTTCGACTCCTGTTTGGAGTTTGCATATTCTCCCTGTGTCTAGGGGAGTTTCCTCTTGCCTGGTAAACCCAGACTGATCGCTGTGTATGTTTTTTATACAGAGGGACATCAGTCTTGTCCCCACGTCCTCTGTCCTGTCTTAAAGGTCCCATGGCATGAAATTTTCACTTTCTGAGGTTTTTGAACGTTAATGTGAGCTCCCCTACCCTGTTTAGTTGCGAAATGTCTAAACTGAGCATTTGCGATCCTTTTCTGCGTTAGAAAAAAATCAGAGCTCAAACGGGCGATTTTGAACAAGGCACCTTATTGACGTCAGATCGAAAAAAGAAATGCAAATGCAGTTCCACCCCCGTCTGTCTGTACTCAGCGTCTCTGTAAATCACGCCCAGAGAGTTTGGACTGCGAATGTGCTAGGCAATGCGAAATACGTTTTTTTATTTGCCTGGAGGAACTTGCGAGTGTTTCTAGGCTCGGAAGTCCTTTATCTGAGCCTGTGGATATCTGAAACAGCAGTGGTTTAATTTTATTTTCTGTGGAAATGTGTTTATTTTTCAATGGAACGCTTCTCATCTCTCCCCCCGTGCAAAAACACGGAAGTGGGTCGCGGAGCGGAGAGCTTGGCCACGCCCCCACCCCCAACTATAGGCCATCTCTGTCCTCCTCATTTGCATTAAAGCAACAACGCCCATTATGGAGTGTTCCAGAGTGACATTTATGACTCTTTCTCATCTTATCTCTCTTTCTCATGCACTGAGTGTTGATTTTGAAGAAGGATTCATTTACAGTATTAGGGAACCATTAAGGAGCCATATAAAAGCATCAAGAAGTACCATGTCATGGGATCTTTAAGCCAAACCTAAGAGTCCAATCAGATTTATTTGTTTCAGTGACGCAAGTGAAACGAAGCAGCTCACTGGCACTTCATTTCATTCAGTGGAAGTACTTCATTTTGTTACTTAAGTAAAAGTATCACATGAAAAAAGTAAAAGTATTAAAGTACCAGCTTAAAATGTACTTAAAGAGTAAAAATACAGTATTTCACAGATTTTCAGATCTAATAAAGCTTCAGTAGTGATTTTAATTAAAAAATAAAAAATAAAAAAAATAAAACTGTGCAGAGTTTTGCTCAACAGAAATAACTGAATCAGTGCTATGACTGATGTTTTTATTTGTATATTTTAGTATATTTAGTCCCAGTTCAGTTCAATCCAGGGTTCAGTCCCGGTTCAGTCCTAGTTTAGTCCTGGTTTGGATTAAACTCCAGGCAGTTTTTCAGCAGAATGAAGAATGACACAGAGATTTTGTTTGTGGAGGAAATGATGATGTTTCAGATTGTGTGCGTTCCAATGTGATTCTGATGAGAGAGAGAGAGATAAAGAAGGAAAAGGAAAGCAAGAAACAGATGAGGGAGAGAGAGACATATGGGAGGGAGAAAGAGAGAGAGAGACAGAGAAAGAGACATATAAAGGAGAGGGAGAGAGAAAGAGAGGTAAAAATAGAGGGAAGGGGGAGGTGGTTTGAGGTGGAACATGGGAGGGGTCAAAGTCCTGGAATACACTGTAAAAAAAAAAGAACAGCTCCATGGGGAAAAGCAATGCCAATTCACAAAAGCAGGGATGTGCACGGGGGGGGGGGTCTCAGGTTGGCGTCCTGGACTGACGTTGCCCTTCCGAGTTGAAAAAAAATAAAAATAATAAAAATAATAATAATAAATTGTTCAAAAATCGCCACTCAAAAAATTTTTCCTAAAATAAAAGCAGCCTCATCCACTTCCATTCGGACACTGGACACCACAAGCCGGACCGGTTCATGAGCGGCGGTCACCGGAGCTCCGTGAGCCCGCCTCCACCTCCCCCGGCGGCGGCCACATCCGACTACGACCTCAGATCAGACGAGACTACCCGCTGAATTTAAGCATATTACAAAGCGAAGGAAAAGAAACTAACCAGGATTCCGTCAGTAGCGGCGAGCAAAGAGGGAAGAGCCCAGCGCCGAATCCCCGTCTGAGGGACGGGCGCGTACAGAAGTCCGCTTGCTCGGTGTCGATCAGGGGCCTGAGTCCTTCTGATAGAGGCTCAGCCCGTGGACGGTGTGAGGACGGGACGGCCGCCCGGTGAAAGTTGCGTGCCCAGACTTCCCGGGCTTCCCCGGGCCGTGGTATCAGTGCCTGCGGCTGATACACGTGACCGGCACCTGACCCGAGCCTGCATGTGGAAAGATTTTCGTGGCTGTTGTAAAAGGTGAGATTGAGATGTATAACAAATGATCACCATGAAGGTTTATGAAAAATGTTCATAAATACATGTTCAGTTTGCCACGTTTAGCCTAAATAATCAGACAGCTCGCTAGCCTGCAGACAAGCAACAAATTATTTAAATAGACTGCTAATATTGTGGTAGACAAACTAAGCGGGAAAGGGGAGCACATCACTGCAGGGTTGGCTAAGAAAAAGCCAATTCCAGACACTTCATATACCCTGTGATTGGTTATCTGGGGGGTTGGTTTGCCCTTTCTTCGGGTCAGAGCAACTGCCCCTCAAAATTCCTGTGCACGTCCCTGCATAAAATATTTTATTATTTTATTTTTCAATTACAGGGATTTTTCTTTTTATTGTGTAATAAATATAACTCATTTCAGTGTTATTTCTTTCATCAAGCCTAACTGTTGGATTTGAATAGGTTATAGAGAAGTCATTTTTAAAAATCCAGACATTAATTAATGCATAAACTAATAATTTGAAATTGTATAAAAAAAATACAAATTGTATCATTTGTATTAAAAAAGTTGACATGATTTGACAATTCCTAAATATGTAATATGTATTATTATTATTATTATTATTATTATTATTATTATTATTATACTATCTTTTTTTTTTAAATATTACTTTTTATCTATATCTGAACTAGAATAAGATCACATAGCTATTAAAAGGGGGTATTTAACTTCTATGTGGTATTATTATGTAACAAATCACATATTTAGATCTCCATGTATCCTTTTGTTTTGAAAATGCAATACAGTGGTCCCTCGCTCTATCGCCGTTCACTGTTCGCGGCCTCGCTGTTTTGCGGATTTTTTTTTTTATAGTGTAACTTTTTTTTTTATAGTGTAACATTGTGTTCTGCGTCCTGATTGGCTAAGAGACTGTAGACCTGTTAGCTGTAGACCTTTGTTGATTGATAGATGGGGGACCAGGACCAGACCGGGACTAGACCGGTACTAGACCAGGACTAGACCAGGACTAAACGTGGACTAAAACAGGTCTAGACCAGAACTAAACCAGGTCTAGACCAGGTCTAAACCAGGTCTAAACCTGGACTGGTCCTGGACTAAACCAGGACTAGACCAGGTCTAAACCAGGTCTAAACCTGGACTGGTCCAGGTCTAAACCTGGACTGGTCCAGGACTGGACCAGGTGTAGACCTGGACTAAACCGGGACTAGACCAGGTCTAAATTAGGATTAAACCACCACATGCAGCTCTTTGCTGGTTTCGTGCGGCAGGTTTGTGGCTCGGGCTGAGAGGACGCGGTCCGGGCGCTGCGGTTCGATCGCGTGCCCGCAGCCCCGGTGTACGCACGGCCTCACGCCGGTCGTGCTGCTCTGTCACGGATTTGACCACGATGAGGGGTGCACGTGTCGCGCACTTCTCCAAGGGGTTGGTGCGTCACTGGATTCCAGCGGATCCAGTGACTCATGTCTCCGCTCCCCTCGTGCGTCCGGCGGGGCTTCCGGCGGAGCCCCCACGCTTCACCATTAATACATTTCGTTGAAAATCTATGAAAGTTTGAGTGTTTAAACGAGAGAGAAATGTGAGAAAAGGTTAATTCCAGAGAAAAGCGTATAATGTGTGTGGTGAGGCGTTCACAGCCTTAAAACATGTAGAATAATTGTAAAATATAAAGTTGTCCTACTTCGCGGAGTTCTCTTATTGCGGGTTATTTCTGGAACCTAATCCCCGCGATAAACGAGGGATTACTGTATTCACCGAACTCCCTTTGCTTCCTGTGCTAAGTAACTCCCCCTTCAGAGCACTATCGCAGCACATCATGTCAGCTTTATCAAGTTCTTGTGTACAGTTTTCTATTATGTTTATGTATATTTATGGAGAATTGACGTGTGGGAGCATGGGTGACGTAGACTTGTGGGCGGAGCCTTGCACAGAATCTTACAGTTAACCGTAAGGAGGGTTTGAATAGGGCCCGGGAAAGATCACTATACAACATGCATGGATGATGTCTAAAACCTCTTCAGACCTGTTTTTGATTAAGAAACAACATTAGAACATCAAAGAATGCTCTAAAATGCCAATTTCACAAAATACTCCCTCTTTAATCAATGTAAATAGTCTAAAGTCAAAATGGAATTCAAATGAACATATAGCAAATTCAGGCTCATTTAATCTTGCACATTAATTTTTTGCAGTGTGCTCTGGGAGACAAGGAGAGAGAGGCTGATGTCATCTCTTTTGGGGTGACCAATCAGAGGTGAGCGTGGAACAGAGGTGGGCGGGGCTAGTGTCAGGGTGTGTTTTGTGCCACTGCAGCATCATCAGAGCAAGAAACGAAATCAACCAAAAAGGCCTAACAAACAGAGGAGTTAGGACGCAGTGTGAGGACGCAGCCGAGGAAGTGAGGAGACAGACAGGATCCTACGAGAAAGAAAGAGAGAACAAAGGAGGAGAGGAGAGAGGGAAGACCCAAGAGGAGGAGAGGTAAGGAAAACAATGGGGTTTCTCCTCTGCATGCTGCTATGTGTCACTGGGCTGGGACAGATACAACACGAGAATGAAGGGTGAACCAGGTCTAAACCAGGACTAAACCAGGTCTAAACCAGGACTAAACCAGGTCTATACCAGACTAAACCAGGACTAAATTAGGACTAAACCAGGTCTAATTCAGGAATAAATTTGGATTAATGCAAGACTGAAACAGGACTAAAACAGGACTGAACCAGGAATAATTCACGGCTAAACCAGGACTAAAGCAGGAATAAACCAAGACTAAACCAAGACTAAAACAGGGCTAAATCAAGGCTAAACCAGGACTAAATCAGGTCTAAACGAGGCTTAAACTTGGACTAAATCAGAACTAAGTAAGAGCAAAATACAACATTGCTTTAATAAGGGTGAACCAGGACTAAATAAGGTCTAAACCAGGACTAAACCAGAACAAAAACAAGGACTAAAGAAAGTCTACATTTGGATTAAATCAGGTCTAAATGGGGACTAAATATAGAAAAACATTTTCATTTTGAACTGCAAATAAACTGGGGCTGAATCCAAACCAGGATTAAACCAGGACTACATCAAGTCTTGACCAGGACTTGATCAGGATATAGACCAGGCCAAAACCACAGGGTCTGAACAAGTTCTAAACCTGGTTTAACATTAGGCTAACATAAGGCTAACCCAGGACTAAATAGGCATCAGATAAGAACTAAAGTGTTCTTTACCATGTCTAAACTAGGGCCAGTTTAGGACTATACCAGGACTAGGACAACACCTGGTCAAAACTGGGTTTAACTAAGGTTTACACCAGGTCTAAACCAGGACTAAACCAGAACTAAACCAGAACTAAACCAGAACTAAACCAGGAATAGGACTAAGGTTGAAGTCAGGTCTATCATATCAGGACCCAGGACTAAGCGGGTTTAAGCCAGGTCTCAATCAGGTTTATACCAAGACCAGGTCTAACCCACTTTTAAACCAGGACTAAACCAAGTCTAACCCAGATTTGAACTAGGACTAAACTAGGACTAAACCATGTCCAAACCAGATCCAAACCAGGTCTAAACCTGATCTAAGCCAGGTCTAAACCAGCCACAGACAGAGAGAGTGAGGTCCAGGGAGGTTTAATGATGATCTCTTACATAATCACATGCTCAGCTGCTTGTACGGTCTGAAATGCCAACTGTGATCATCTGCTCCTGTCTGCTCCTGTCTGCTCCTGTCTGCTCCTGTCTGCTCTTGACTGCTCCTGTCTGCTCCTGTCAGCTCCTGTCTGCTCCTGTCTGCTCTTGTCTGCTCTTGACTGCTCCTGTCTGCTCCTGTCAGCTCCTGTCTGCTCCTGTCTGCTCTTGTCTGCTCTTGACTGCTCCTGTCTGCTTCTGTCTGCTCCTGTCTGCTCCTGTCTGCTCCTGTCTGCTCCTGTCAGCTCCTGTCTGCTCCTGTCTGCTCTTGTCTGCTCTTGACTGCTCCTGTCTGCTCTTGTCTGCTCCTGTCTGCTCCTGTCTGCTCCTGTCTGCTCTTGTCTGCTCTTGACTGCTCCTGTCTGCTTCTGTCTGCTCCTGTCTGCTCCTGTCTGCTCCTGTCTGCTCTTGTCTGCTCCTGTCTGCTCCTGTCTGCTCCTGTCTGCTCCTGTCTGCTCCTGTCTGCTCTTGTCTGCTCCTGTCTGCTCCTGTCTGCTCCTGTCTGCTCTTGTCTGCTCTTGTCTGCTCCTGTCTGCTCCTGTCTGCTCTTGTCTGCTCCTGTCTGCTCCTGTCTGCTCCTGTCTGCTCTTGTCTGCTCCTGTCTGCTCCTGTCTGCTCCTGTCTGCTCCTGTCTGCTCCTGATTGCTCCTGATTGCTCCCGTCTGTCTGGGAGTTAGCCCAGCATAAAAGCTAAAGAAACACACCACTTTTCATTAGAGAGTTAGAGAGAAAATATATATATATATATACATACAGTAGGAGGAGTGGTTACAGCAGATCCCAGGAAAAACATCAGACATCTCAGTCCAGAAAAGTGCAGTACAGGAACAGCAAAGATACTGCGCAGAACTCTCAAGCTCCCAGGCCTCTGGTAGAGGACCCGAGCTGGATGAGAGAGAGAGACCAACCACTGGGAGGAGCACATTTTTTTATATATATAATAATAATAATACATTTTATTTAAAAGCGCCTTTCAAGACACCCAAGGACACTGTACAAAACAAAGTTAAAACATAAAAATACTTAAAATACAAAGATAAAAACAGAGATACAAAAACTGGAAGATGGTGAAAGTGACTGTTATGTGGTGTAGGATTGTCTGAACAGGTGTGTTTTGAGTCTGGATTTGAAAATAGGAAGAGGGTCAATATTGCGGAGGTCAGGAGGGAGAGAGTTCCAGAGCAGGGGAGCAGAGCGGCTGAAGGCTCTGCCCCCCATGGTGACGAGACGAGCAGAGGGGACAGAGAGCTGGAGAGAGGAGGAGGAGCGGAGGGAGCGAGAAGGAATGGAGATGTGGAGGAGGTCAGTGATGTAAGGTGGGGCCAGGTTATGGATTGCTTTGAATGTGGTTAGGAGAATTTTAAAGTGAATTCTTTGTTTTATGGGAAGCCAGTGTAGTTGTTGGAGGATGGGGGTGATGTGGTTGGAGGAGGGGGTCCTGGTGATGATGCGGGCAGCGGAATTTTGGAGAAGCTGCAGTTTCTGGAGGGATTTATTGGGGAGACCAAAGAGAAGGGAGTTGCAATAGTCAATCCGGGAAGTAACAATATATATTAGCTAGAATTTGATGTTGCTGTGTCAAAATGGTGTATCAAAAATGCCTATCAAACATCACTACATTTGTTTTGTCACATAAGTTTGAGTTTAAACCCAGATTTCATTCATAATTTCTTTGGCTCACAATAGTAAAATTGCACTTTTTAAAACCCTTTTCTGTCTCTCTTCTGGATTTTTGTATACATATTGAATGAATGCCACCCTATGAGTGTTTTAAATTATTCACTGGACAGTAGGCTCTATAATGCCAGAGCTCTCACACAGGGGGCTGGGGTCAGGGGTTTTCACAGAGCAAAGGAAGTATTTATGGGGTCATCTATTCCAATAGAATTCAAACCTAGACTGCAGGAATCAGGATTAAACCAGGACTGAACAAGGGTCAAACCAGGACAAAAAGCAGGACAATGCTAGTTCTAAATCAGGACTAACCCAATAGGGAGTGGAAGACTATGCCAGCCTACTATATTACCACAAATACAGTACTAGATTTCAGTAGTAGTAGTAATGCAAATAGTAGTAGCCATAGTAGCACTAGTAGTATCAAGAATGTGCTTGTAAATGAAGCATATGTATCACACTGAACATTTCTGTCTCTTCTTCAAGTAATTTTAATAGTTTTAATTGTACATTTGCATATTTCCAAAACAGAAATTACATTCTACATTTTTCCATATATCTCAGGCATTTATGTGAAGTTGTACCATAATGCATTGCACTGAATTTATTTTGAAGATGCTAGGTATTATTGGGTTCTACTACTTAAAGATCCCATTACATGGTACTTCTTGATGCTTTTATATGGCTCCTTAATGGTTCCCTAATACTGTAAATCAGGGGTCTTCAACGTTTTTCAGGCCAGGGACCCCCAAACAGATGGCGAACTGGGCCAGGGACCCCCTACTATATATACGGCATAGAATTGTGTTTTATATTAAATTGAGCTTAGTGTCATGTATAAACATTGCTACTCTGTTATGGTACATCCAATACAAGGAAATAATACACAGGTTAATACTGTATTTTACACTATAAAATAATATTATTTTAAAGTGAAATCAAAAGATTTCGCGACCCCCCTGCAGTACCTCCGCGACCCCCCTAGGGGTCGCGACCCCCCTGTTGAAGACCTCTGCTGTAAATGAATCCTTCTTCAAAATCAACACAGTGTATGAGAAACAGAGATAAGAGTCATAAATATCTCTCTCAAACACTTTATTCTGGGCGTTGTTGCTTGAAAGCAAATGAGGAGAAAAGAGCTGGCCTATAGTAGAGGGTGGGGGCGTGGCCAAACTCTCCGCTCTCCGCTGTCAGCTCTCAGCTGATCCATTTCCGTGTTTTTGCACGGGGGGAGAGATTTGAAGCGTTCCATTGAAAAATAAACACATTTCCACATAAAATAAAATTAAACCACTGCTGTTCAAAGGTCCAGAGGCTCAGATAAAGGACTTCCGAGCCTAGAAACACTCGGACGTGCCTCCAGGCAAATAAAAAAACGCATTTCGCATTGCCTAGCGCATTCGCAGTCCAAACTCTCTGGGCGTGATTTACAGAGACGCTGAGTACAGACAGACGGGGGTGGAACTGCATTTGCATTTCTTTTTTCGATCTGACGTCAATAAGGTGCCTTGTTCAAAATCGCCCGTTTGAGCTCCGATTTTTTGTAACGCAGAAAAGGATCGCAAATGCTCAGTTTAGACATTTCACAACTTTTAACCATGGGAGGGGCCTAAACAGGGTAGGGGAGCTCACATTAACGTTCAAAAACCTCAGAAAGTGAAAATTTCATGCCATAGGACCTTTAATATAGTACGTATCCCAAAAAACATTTTATTTTTTATAAACCACCACCCACCACACAATTCATCTTCAAGTCAAACATAATACTGAAAATATTTGTTTGAGGTGGAACTTTCACAAAAAAAATGTATTGCTGAGTATTATAAGTACCAAGACTAAAGCAGGACGGCATCAGGACTAAACCAGATCTAACCCAGGGTCTTTTTGCAGTGGTAGTTTTCAACCTGACTGACCTCTGCCTGTTCCTGTTGTTTACTCCTGAATTCCACCTTTAGTTCTTAGCAACTTCATTAGAGGCAGGCAATGACATACCTCAGGCTGGATTCTGGGCTTTGGATAGGAGCTGCTCTCTGTGACAACTCTCGACGTGTGTGCAAACGAGACCTGCAGACAGAACAAGCACAAAGAGAGAGAAAGAGAGGGGTGGAAAGAGGTCAGGAAGAGAGGATGAGAGAAAGAGAGGACACAGACGGGCTGAGATATGGAGCGAGAGAGAAGGGGTGACATAGGGGAAGTGGGAGAAAAAGAGCAGAGAGAGAAAGAAGAGAGAGAAGGGAGGGGGGAATGTAGTGCTTCGCTGGTAACTCTCTTCTTTAGGGGAGCTGCATTCATTCATTTTTGCTTAAAAGTGTCACTGGCTGCGGAAAATCACATCCACAAAGGGCCTTAAACGTTTACCACAGACAAAAGCAATACATTCTGCTATCTATTTATTCTGCTTTTTACAATCACCCCAATTTACCCCAAACAAACATGCCACTGGACAAAGCCTGCACCCCACAGTAACACTCTGCAGCTTCTCACAAGGCAAGGCAAAAAAGGAAATGAAAGAATATATTTTTTAAAGATTGGTTGGTCTATGGATTGGTTGGTTGCATTCAAATGACATTCAAGTGTTAAAGATCCCATGACATGGTACTTCTTGATGCTTTTATATGGCTCCTTAATGGTTCCCTAATACTGTAAATGAATCCTTCTTCAAAATCAACACTCACTGCATGAGAAAGAGAGATAAGATGAGAAAGAGTCATAAATGTCACTCTGGAACACTCCATTATGGGTGTTGTTGCTTGAATGCAAAAGAGGAGGACAGAGATGGCCTATAGTAGGGGGTGGGGGCGTGGCCAAGCTCTCCGCTCCGCTCTGTAACCCACTTCTGTGTTTTTGCACGGGGGGAGAGATGAGAAGCCTTCCATTGAAAAATAAACACATTTCCACAGAAAATAAAATTAAACCACTGCTGTTTCAGATATCCACAGGCTCAGATAAAGGACTTCCGAGCCTAGAATCACTCGCAAGTTCCTCCAGGCAAATAAAAAAACGTATTTCGCATTGCGTAGCTCCTCCGCAGTCCAAACTCTCTGGGTGTGATTTACAGAGACGCTGAGTACAGACAGACGGGGGTGGAACTGCATTTGCATTTCTTTTTTCGATCTGACGTCAATAAGGTGCCTTGTTCAAAATCGCCCGTTTGAGCTCTGATTTTTTCGATCGCAGAAAAGGATCGCAAATGCTCAGTTTAGACATTTCACAACTTTTAACCATGGGGGGGCCTGAACAGGGTAGGGGAGCTCACATTAACATTCAAAAACCTCAGAAAGTGAAAATTTCATGCCATGGGACCTTTAAAAAGTGATGGTGTTATTGCATGTGCACAGTGTAACTTTTCTGGTAGCATTTCAACCACTTTGACTCCATGATGTCATTTCATTTAACTCATTTATCTCCATTGAGACAAGCAGGCCACATCGCCAGGCCAAATTACAGTTCAGATCTGTGAAGAAGTCAAGTCATTTTATTTATTTAGCACATTTAAAACAACTGTAACAAGTTGCACCAAAGTGCTTTACAGCATTAAACACATATGTCCCTTTTCCACCAAGGCGGTTCCAGTGCTGGTTCGGAGCCAGTGCCAAATCTCAAACCGGTTCTTTGTTTTTCCACACACATAAGCCTGGCTCTGGCCCTGGAAAACTGGTTCCATCTCAGAACCGATGTAAAGCTGGTCCAGAAACAAGAACCGGTGACGTTTAGCACTAGGGGTGGGGTTATACTGACGTTCCGAGCTTTGAAATGTAGAAATTTTGGCCGCCATCTTTAAATAACCAAAGCGGGCTACGTCTAATTTTGGTTGCTGTCAACTTAGCCTATGACATGGATGTAAAGGCAAAACAGCAGTGGTCGGCAGAGGAAACATCGTGTCTTCTGGCGCTGTGGTCCTCTGCCGAAATCTTGTAATGTTAAAACAAAAAGCCAAACAGTTAGCCTACTGCTTAAATAGGAATTTGTTGTATGCCTACTGTTGTTCATTCGCAAATTCATTTGCACGGCTATTAAAGTTAGAAGAGAAAAAAATACAAACCATTCATTCGGGAACGCAACCTTACACCCTACAACCCTACACAGACTGACCATTGAAAAGGCTCAAAGTCTTAAAGTGGCAAGTTTGTGAACTCATCTCAAACCAAAAACGTTTCAAAAGATGCAATGTTTTTTCAATATGGGTCCCTGTGTTCCATCTGAAATTATGACCAAGGCTGCAAGAAAATTAGAGTTTAAATAGTCACAATCGGCAAGTGACAATTATTGAAGTAACGTTAATAGTTATGAAGTGCAAAATCTGCTACTAGTGCTACAAGCAAAATGTCTTGATCCAGATGATTAAAAAGTGCATTGTGAGCTATACCTTGCAATTAAAATTGAAAAATCGCAATGCTTACCAGACAAATGTGATCTTTTCATTTTGTACCCCTCATTATTACAGTACTACAAAGTTATTAAGGTAACCCATTAAGAACTGAATATAAGGTGCGTCCAGTGGAGAGGCAAGAGGGCTCACCACTCTGCCGCTCATCCATACAGCTTGACAACAGAACAGACACAATATAGAAGAGTGGATAGGCGCCACTTTATGCAAACAATTATCAGTGTTACCAGGTAGAATCCATGGCAAAAGGAGAAATTCAATTTGTCCACTGGACAAAAGTTTATTTGGTCGAATACGTTTCGAACCTCATCCAAGCTGCTTCTTCAGTTCTGGTCAGAGTGCTTGTGTCCACCACAACACAACTCTGGAGTCCACCAGCACTCTGGAAACTGTTGCCTGCAGGGGTCAGTTTTGCTCCAGACTTACAGTGCGCTGCATTGACTCGAGTGGACTGGACTGGCCTGAGTTTCCGAGGGTCACAGGGAGTTGTTCTGTGTAAAATCAGATTAGCTGTCCGCTGCTTCCTCCTCTGTCTCTGATCTCTCACATATCTGTCCATCTGCCACACACACACAAAACCATGAGTTTAAATCCCTATTTGTATCCATTTTGTATCATACTGAATAACATTTTCTAAATTTTCAGAATGTGTCTTGGCAGGGTACATTAGATAGCTGTATAAGCAGCTCTTAAAGGAAAAGTAAAGTTTTTTTTACAATCTGAGCCTTCTTTCAGCAATAAAACAAGTAGTTTTACTCACCCATAGCAGTTTGGTGTCAATTGGAGCAGTTTTGTAGAAGTTATGTTGTAGCTGTTCTGTTCTACTAATGATCCCGTATCCGTTAGCGTGAGTGCTCGGGGCATTACTTTGCGCTCTCCAAATAACACAAACTTTAGCACTTTTCAAATCACAGAAGATCGCTGTGTCAGGGTAGACTTTTAGTAGATTCCAAAACGGCCTGAAACCCGATATCGCAACAGAAAAGTAAAGTTCAGAGCGGTGTTAGCTTCTTTCGGACTAGCGGTGTTTACAAAACAGCTGAGTTCACGCATGCGCATTGTCCTCTCTGATGACGTCATCAAATGAAACTATAGCTGGATATCGGGTTTCAGGCCGTTTTGGAATCCACTAAAAGTCTACCCTGACACAGCGATCTTCTGTGATTTGAAAAGTGCTAAAGTTTGTGTTATTTGGACACCGCAAAGTAATGCCCCGAGCACTCACGCTAACGGATACGGGATCATTAGTAGAACAGAACGGCTCAACATAAGTTCTGCGATACTGCTCCAATTGACACCAAACTGCTATGGGTGAGTAAAACTACTTGTTTTATTGCCGAAAGAAGGCTCAGATTGTAAAAAAAAAACCTTACTTTTCCTTTAAGGTCAAAAGAAGTCCACTGTGTACTGTCTGCATCTAATTATGACATGTATTACTGTGAGAGAATCAGGACGTGCGTAGTAGCATGGTACTTGTTGTTGTTAGCTTTACATCATGGCAAAACTCTGAGAAATGTAAATAGTGCTTATAAACTCATTGTGGTAAATAATTAGGCTGCTCTGAATGCATAAGGGAAGTGAGAAATGAACAAGTTCTGTTTTTCACATTTGTAAGACGGATAATTTCGTTGAGCATTGAAACCATTCAGAAATACATTCAAACAATATTAATTTCTCAAAAAAAAGAATTCTATGAAGAAATTTGGGGATGTTTCTGTGACATTTAAAGAACAGACTTGAGTGATTCATCTGAAACGTGAAATGTTGCCAGATTGTCCCGTGCCCTTTAGCTCCATGGGTTTGGTGACTCTTACAGGAGGTCCTTGTCCTCCTCTGGTTCATGCAGAATGAGATCTTTGTCTTCACACATGACAGGAATGCCATGTCTGCTTCCTTTGCTCCTCACACTGCAAAAAGAACACACACAAGGGTTAATCATTACTCAAGTTTATTAAAGTTCATATGGGGGAAAACAACGTGCACCTCATGCGAGAGGATCCTAGACCGAAGCTCTGTTTATGGAAACAAACAGGCCAAGAGTCAGGTCAGATCTGTGGAGAGGCGACACCATTCACTGTAAGACTGCACGTTTTCCCAGTGTGTTTTGGAGCATTAAAAAACACCTGTAATGCTTTGTGAGGTTTAAAGGTCCAACATTATGCAAATTTGACTCATGTGAGCTTTAAAGGGATATGCCACCCCCAGGTCAAACTTGGGCATCTCCCCACAGTCCAGAGACTAAAATAAGTGGTGGAAAGCGTTTTTCTGGTGACGCAGCCATTGTCCAGGTCTGTCAGCACTGACCGCCGCGGTATCTGCAGCTACTCCGCCTTAGACTGGAGGCTAACGTCGCCAGAGAAAGATTTCGGCCAAAAGGAATTAATTTGCTCGATGCGTTTCCCAATTACTTTCTGTGTAGTGCGCATTCATATCGAGTGCAAATAAATGTGCAAATCAACACGGAGAGCTTGACTTGGTCATTTTGGGTGGGAACTATTTTTCAGTGCGGAAAAAGACAGACGAAGCACACACCACGTTGACAGGGGAATCCCAGTTACGCACCAGGAAGAGAGCTCCCCTGTTACGCAGCGTGGTGCGTGCTTCGGCTGTGTTTTTCCGCACTGAAAAATAGTTCCCACCCAAAATGACGAAGTCAAGCTCTCCGTGTTGATTTGCACATTTATTTGCACTCGATATGAATGCGCACTACACAGAAAGTAATTGGGAAACGCATCGAGCAAATTAATTCCTTTTGGCCGAAATCTTTCTCTGGCGACGTTAGACTCCAGTCTAACAGCCTTTTCTGCGTTACAAAAAATCGGAGCTCAAACGGGCGATTTTGAACAAGGCACCTTATTGACCTTACAGATCGAAAAAAGAAATGCAAATGCAGTTCCACCCCCGTCTGTCTGAACTCAGCGTCTCTGTAAATCACGCCCAGAGAGTTTGGACCGCGAATGCGCTAGGCAATGCGAAATGCGTTTTTTAATTTGCCTGGAGGCACGTCCGAGTGTTTCTAGGCTCGGAAGTCCTTTATCTGAGCCTCTGGACCTTTGAACAGCAGTGGTTTTATTTTATTTTATGTGGAAATGTGTTTATTTTTCAATGGAACGCTTCAAATCTCTCCCCCCGTGCAAAAACAAGGAAATGGATCAGCTGAGAGCTCAGAGCGAGAGCGGAGAGTTTGGCCACGCCCCCACCCTCTACTATAGGCCAGCTCTTTTCTCCTCATTTGCATTCAAGCAACAACGCCCAGAATAAAGTGTTTGAGAGAGATATTTATGACTCTTTCTCATCTTATCTCTGTTTCTGTTAGCGGCACGGTAGCTGAGTGGTTAGCGCTCTTGCTTCACAGCAAGAAGGTTCCGGGTTCGATCCCCGGGTTGCCCAGGCCTTTCTGTGTGTGTTCTGTGTGGAGTTTGCATGCATGGTCTGGGTTCGATCCCCGGGTCGCCTGGGCCTTTCTGTGTGGAGTTTGCATGTTTCTCCCCGTGTCTGGGTGGGTTTCCTCCGGGCACTCCGGTTTCCCCCATCAACCCAAAACATGCACCATAGGTACTCCAGCTTAGGTCCTGACCAAACCGAAGCAAGAAGATCATGGAGATGGTCCCTGGGCGCCCTAATGTGTGTGCTGCCCACTGCTCCTAATATATGTATATATATATATATAGGATGGGTTAAAATGCAGAGAAGAATTTCTCCAGTGTGAGATCAATAAAGTCACTTCTTCTTCTTCTTCTTCTTCTTCTTCTCATGCACTGAGTGTTGATTTTGAAGAAGGATTCATTTACAGTATTAGGGAACCATTAAGGAGCCATATAAAAGCATCAAGAAGTACCATGTCATGGGATCTTTAAGGATGAGATGTCTTCTGGATTTGAGAGACACCTGCTTCAAATGAGCGGCTGTGGTTGGATCATCTCAAGTTTGGATGGAGGTTTTTCATGTTCTCTGGTCCGGTTCCAGACCATTCTGGATTCAAACAGAATGCAAAAGGGACTGGCTGCTCAGACAAGTGGCAGACAGGGGCACCCATGGGAGTATCAAGGCAGGAACAGGGGCAGTGGAAAGTGAAAGCAAAGATTACTGAAGGAAACAATTGTAGACAAATAAATTAAATGTGCATATATTAGAGACGGGACGAGATACGAGATTGGTTCCATGAGAACGAGACATGATGCGATTTTGACATAATTCCTATTATATACATTTCACGGTTCAGTTTCCAATTTTGGCCTCACAATTTTTTTTATGCATTTGAATTCATAGTTTTGTTTACATTCTAGTACTGTGTTTTGGAACTGTAAGAAGAAAAAAAAAAGACAATTTTGTCTTGTGGCACAAGCTTTTTTTACTATCCCTACTAAATATACTTTCTCTAAACCTGTTTCATATACTGTACCAACATCACATTCATGATCAATAACACAAATAGGCCCATTGACAAAGAAAGAATTCTAAGCAACACATTTTTTAACTGATTTAAAAAATATAAAAGGTCAAATGAAATGAAACCAGGACTAAACCAGGTCTAAACCAGAACTAAACTAGGAATAAATCAGGATTAAAACAGATCTAAATCAGGACCAAACCAGGACTAAACCAGGTCTAAACCAGGTCTAAACTAGGACTAAACCAGGACTAAACCAGGACTTAACCAGGTCTAAACCATGTCTATAACAGGTCTAAACCAGGACTAAACCAGGTCTAAACCAGAACTAAACTAGGAATAAATCAGGATTAAAACAGATCTAAATCAGGACCAAACCAGGACTAAACCAGGTCTAAACCAGGTCTAAACTAGGACTAAACTAGGACTAAACCAGGACTAAACTAGGACTTAGCCAGGTCTAAACCATGTCTATAACAGGTCTAAACCTGGTCTAAACCAGGACTAAATCAGGACTAAACCCGGTCTAAACCACTCCATTTTAGTACTAAGGAACAGACACGACACTTGATACTGATATGAATAGGACTTTTTTAGTATTGATACCTGCTCAAATGAGGATCTAGTTTCGATACTAGTATCAGTATCCACTAGTATTTGATTTTCAATACTTTTGACAACTCGAATACAGAGGAATACACAGGAGTACAGTGGCAGCAGTGTGAGTCAGGGTTGTGCAAGAAAACTGATTCACTGATACAAATTCCTGCAATTTACCACTACCGGCCTCCAAAAGTACTTTCTGTTATTACAGAGTTATAGCAACACTTGTTCTGGTCTGATCCTGGCTGAGGCTCAGTTTAGTCCTGATGTAGACTTGCTTTGGTTCTGGTTTAGTCCTGGTAGAGTCCTTTAGTGTAAGGAGCGAGTGAATAATGCAGGAAATTGTAATTTTCTTTATAATGAGAATAAAAATCCAAAATGAAATGATTGATTTTTGTCAGTTAGGGGTTAGCAATTAATCCAATTTAACACTATGGATAGAGATCACTTGTAAAGATACAGTAGTCTCTGGAGCTGGCACATCACCGGCAGGTAGGGTGACCACCGACATGAAACAGGAAAGGAGGACACTTGTGTCCAAAAAGGAGGACAAAGGCCCTAAAGTGAGGACACCTTGTTTTTGTTTTGTTTTTTTCCCTCGGGGAAGGGGAACGGTCAAGAAAAACTACTTATGAATAATGTATGAAGTAAACATATATTTATTAACATGGAACACCCATCAAAAAGAAAAATGTGGCAAATTATGGCCAAGATGATATGAACAAAAAACAATATCATCACTAATTCACTGAAAACACAGTCTTTGCCCTGCCATCATATGCCATGGCAAAGAAGAAAGAAATGCAGAACTAGTAGTTCTGCATTTCACTTTTAAGAGGTAAGATCTCGCTACCTGTATTTGTGTAATTCGCACAAAATCCCCAAAATTTGCAATTATGAAAGTCGTAATGTAAATATTGTAACGTATTTTAACTGTCTACATTGAGAGGAAACGTAAGCGAAATCTGTTACGCATGGCACTAAAGAAAACAACATTTTAAGCGACAGTAATAAGGCGATGAAGATGGAAGAAGGAGCCAAGTTGCACCTCAAAGAGTGGCTGATAGCGCAGATAGAGAGCGGACAATACGAGGAGCTGACGGGCCGTATCAGCGGCGCGCATCGCGAATGTTTGCATACGACACACCGCAGAGTGTCGTATGCAAACATTCGCGATTATTTACACTTGCTACTAGCAAGTGTAAATAATGGGTGAGGATTTATGACGATTTATGCAACGGTGGCCGACGAGGGTCCGAAAGGAGGACAAAATATAAAAAAGGAGAACACGTGACAGACGGCCCGGACAGACAGCTCTAAAACCAGACTGTCCGGACGAAATCCGGACGAATGGTCACCCTACCGGCATGGTTACATGGAAATAGAAAGTTAAAACCATCCAACATAACCAACATTATCCACAGAGATAAATATGTTTTATGCCAGTCTATGGAAGATTATAGCCAAAGGAACAGATGTGTGAGAAAAGAAAAAAAAATTAAAGATGCATTTCCTAACTTTTCTGAAGGAATGCCTGTCACTTGCTTGTCTCCATGGAGATGTTTTTGCTTTGCCTGGAATGTTCCATGGTACAACATTAAACACACCTATCTAGTATTTATCGATTATGGGTGTTTTTCTTCTCTCAAAAATCAAGAATTATTTTTATGAATAGGGTTGCTGCTCCACTGATCTGACCTGTAATGTAATGTAGCATATATTTCAGATAGATAGGTTTAATCTCGATTGTGGAACAATCTAGGAGAAGCAATCACATTTTCATGAACACAAATAGGTTGCGCAATGCACCTTTAAAGGTCCCATGGCATGAAATTTTCACTTTCTGAGGTTTTTGAACGTTAATGTGAGCTCCCCTACCCTGTTTAGGCCCCCATGGTTAAAAGTTGTGAAATGTCTAAACTGAGCATTTACGATCCTTTTCTGCGTTACAAAAAATCGGAGCTCAAACGGGAGAGTTTGAACAAGGCACCTTATTGACGTCAGATCGAAAAAAGAAATGCAAATGCAGTTCCACCCCCGTCAGTCTGTACTCAGCGTCTCTGTAAATCACGCCCAGAGAGTTTGGACTGCGAATGCGCTAGGCAATGCGAAATGCGTTTTTTTATTTGCCTGGAGGCACGTCCGAGTGTTTCTAGGCTCGGAAGTCCTTTATCTGAGCCTCTGGACCTTTGAACAGCAGTGGTTTAATTTTATTTTATGTGGAAATCTGTTTATTTTTCAATGGAACGCTTCAAATCTCTCCCCCCGTGCAAAAACACGGAAATGGATCAGAGAGCGCTCAGAGCAGAGACCGGAGCGTTTGGCCACGCCCCCACCCTCTACTATTGGCCAGCTTTTTTCTCCTCATTTGCATTCAAGCAACAACGCCCATTATAGAGTGTTCACAGTGACAAAAATTACTCTTTCTCATCTTATCTCTGGTACAGCGATGAGTCATGGATTCTTCCAGGCAAGAACATTCTAGGAGAAGCAATCACATTTTCATGAACACAAATAGGTTGCGCAATGCACTTTTAAGATGAGGTATCCAACAAAAATGATCTTTTTTTTTGCCGAATGCCATATATTTGTCAATATCACCCTGGCCTATACACAAAACAAACAGTGTCAATGAAAATCCAATGCAGCATCGGATCAGTAACAGCCACACTCAGGTCAATCTATAATGTTTTCTGTATGCACTGTATAGCTGATACAGACTGTGTGTGTGTGTGTGTGTGTGTGTGTGCGTGTGTGTCTAATAAGTTTGTCTAAGTCTAAATGGATTTATCAGGCTGACTCCAGAGCTCCAGTGTAAATCTATAAAGACCTGTGATGTGTGACTAATCTGACTGAAGCACAGGTCAATCATCACATTAAACTACTATTTACATGTGAATACCGAGGAGCACATTGACTTACATGACTTTACATTTGCAGCTACAAGATAAAGTTAAACAGTGAGATCTTGCCTCAAAGGTTTTAGTGAATCCAAACAAAGGTATGGACAGTAGTAGGGTGTGAACTCTTGTGGCAGGAAGAGGCTGAAAATGGATTTCAAGCTGTTTAATTCCGTCTTCATTAGAACATATAATATTTTTTCAAACTGACCGAAATTTGGCTGCAGCACCAGAAATAAACTAGGCTAAACTAGGACTAAACCAGAACTAAAATAAGACTAAACTAGGACTAAACCAGGACTAAACAAGGACAAAACCAGGACTAAACTAAGAATAAAATAGGACTAAACTAGGACTAAACTTGGACTGAACCAGGACAAAACCAAGACTAAATTAGGAGTAAAATAGGACTAAACTAGGACTAAACAAGGACTAAATTAGGACTAAAATAGAATTAAACTAGGACTAAACCAGGACTTAATCAGGACTATACCAGGACTAAACTAGGAATAAAATAGGACTAAACTAGGACTAAACCAGGTCTTAACTAGGACTAAACCTGGACAAAACTAGGAATAAAACAGATCTAAACCAGGACTAAACTAGGACTACACCAGATCTAAATTAGGACTAAACCAGGACCAAACCAGTACTAAACCAGGACTAAACTAAGACTAAAATAGGACTAAACCAGAACTAAATCAAGTCTAAAACAGGTCTAAACCAGGACTAAACCAGGACTTAATCAGGACTAAACCAGGTCTAAACCTGGTCTAATCAAGGTCTAAACCAGAACTAAACCAGATCTAAACCAGGACTAAAGCAGGTCTAATGTTTCCTGGTCTTTGGTGTGCCACAGACAGCTCTCCATCTGTCTCTTTCACTAATGAGTTCTGTGTCACTACGTCATGTGATTCTGGAGTTTAAATTCATTTAACAAACCCACAAGGAACAGATTCAAAAAGGAGGAAAAAAGAGGGGGAGAGGGGAGTATGGCGTGTGGAGAAAGAGAAGGAGAGAAGGCAAAAAAGGGAGCAAGAAAACAAGGGAGAGAGGAGGAGGAGAGAGAGGGTGAGAAAGAGATCAAGGGCAGGAGGCAAAAGGAGGAAGAGAGAGAAAAGGAGAGACAGAGAGAGAGAGAGAGAGAGAGAGAGGGAGAGGAAAGTGAGAATGAGGGTGAGAGAGGGAGGAGGGGAAAAGGCGGGCAGGTGGGGACGACACAAAGCCCAAAAGTGTCAGGAAGAACTCTGCCAAAAATATCTAAAAGGAGTCAAATAAAAAAGGTTCTTGCATTCAGTATATGAATTTTCCAGTGATTGGTTCTGAATAAGTGCTGATTATGACTTGTTTTAACACACTCGACATCAGCAAGACTCTCATTTCAATTTCAGTGAGCAAAAACTCCACTGAGAGCTATACAGGCTTGATTTAGACTTACAGGACTAAACCAGGTCTAAACCAAAGCCGGTCTAAACCAGAACTAAACCCAGATTTGGTTGGGACTACATGAAGTATAAACCAAGACAAAACCAAGTCTCAACCAGGACTAAACTAGGTACAAGTCAGAACTAAACCAGGTCTAAACTAGAACTAAACCAGGACTGTATCAGGTCTAAACTAGAACTAAACCAGGACTGTATCAGGTCAGACTAAGAATGAAACCAAAATTATACAGAACTTCTAAGTATAGGGAGTGGTAGCAAGTGATAAAATTAACTAAACCCAGTCTAAACCAGATCTTACCCAGGTTTTAACCAGGACTAAATTAGAGTTAACTCAGGTCTAAACCAGCCTAACCCACACATAGATGTTTAACCTAGAAATAAACCCAGGTCTAAACCAGGACTAAACCAGGTCTAAACCAGGTCTAAACCAGGTCTAAACCAGGTCTAAACCAGGTCTAAACCAGGTCTAAACCAGGACTAAACCAGGACTAAACCAGGTCTAAACCAGGTCTAAACCAGGTCTGAACCAGGACTTGAGAGTACAGGGAGTGGCAGTGAGGAGAGGATGGAGCGGGGGATGGGGGAAGGGAGGGGCGCATGGGGGATGGGGCTGAGGCAGCGGTTTCCATGGAGACCAGAGAGGGATCCTCCAGTGACAAGACGCAAATATCCCTGTGTCAGACGCCCTCCCATCCTCCGGTGTGTCAGATGCCCTTCCATTCTTCTATACTGTACAGTTAATTTTCTCTGTATTTTTACTTTCTTACTTTTTTGTTGTTGTTTTATTGTGAAAATATAAAATGGACACAGGACACAGCTCTGTCTGAGAAGGACTTGAGCACCCACTCATTCTCTTTATTCTTACACTATCCAAATGGACATGCAATAATGTGATCTGCGCAGGAAATATCGGTTCAAATTCAAATGCACGGCTTCCGTGAGTGAATGGGCCGAGGAGGGAAGCAGATGGAGAGATGGAGAGATGGAGAGGGAGAGATCAAAAAGATGAGCTGATGAGAGAGGGGAGAAAGACAAAAAGAAAGAGAGAGGGAGAGAGAAATATAAAGAAATAGAGAGAGAGAGAGGAGGGAGAGAGAGGGGGTTAGGAGAGGACAAGAGAGGATAGGAGCAGCCGGAAAGAGGAGATAAGGGAGGGGGAGAGAAAGAGAGAGAAAGAGATAGATAAAGAAACAGATACGTAGAGAGAGAGACAATGTTTCAAACAGAGAAATAGCTGAAAGCCGATCCTCACTTGGGGAATACAGATTTGTTGTTTTATATTGACAGAAGAGCAGTGGTTCTGAAACACATCCTCTCAGCTCCAAACTTCTCCAAACTTCTGTTGTCAATCACTAAACTTACAAGAGCAGCTGGGAGTGAGATTTCAGACACAGACACTCCTTTAAAAAATAATAAAATGAAGAACAATATAATTTGGTTGATAAACGACTGGAGTACAGCCCCAGTGCTGTCCTTGTGCTGATGCTGTCTGCAGAACTCTCCTGCTGTTCTTGAAATGTGTAAAAGACCTTAAAGGAGAATTAACGTTTTTTACAATCGGTAATAAAACAAGTTGTTTTACTCACCCATAGCACTTTGGTGTCATATGGAGCACTTCCAGAGATGTTTTAGATTTGCGATCTCCGTAATTGAGTTCTTGGGGCACATGTTTGCGGTCTCCAAATAACACAAACTTTGAACTTTTCAAATCATAGAAGCTCGATGTCTTAGTCTACGCTTTCGTTTGAGTCAAAAGTGGCCTGTAATCCAAGATTTAGCCATAGTTTCGAGTAGATGAGGACGCCAGTGCGCATGTGCGGAGTCACAGCTTATTTCGCTCTCAGCTTCCGGGACCCAAACATGAAACGCAAAGCTGTAAATTATGGATAAATCTCAGATTAGAAGCCACTTTTGACTCAAACGAAAGTGTAGACTAAGACATCGAGCTTCTATGATTTGAAAAGTGCTAAAGTTTGTGTTATTTGGAGACCGCTCGGGGCATATATTACTTGCATTACGGATATCGCTAAACATCTCTAAAACATCTCTGGAAGTGCTCCATATGACACCAAAGTGCTATGGGTGAGTAAAACAACTTGTTTTATTACCGAAATAAGGCTCAGATTGTAAAAAACGTTAATTCTCCTTTAAAGCCCCAGTGTGTAGGATTCGTGGCGCATAGGTGGATGGTGCTATTGCACTTTCTGTTTTAGCTACGGCAGACCTCGAGGGTCACCCGGGCGTCACCCGGGCACCCGAGCCGCGTGCTGCTACTGTATAAATAAAACGCGGCCCCGGTTACTTTTATTTTTTTCTTTTCTCATGAAAACACACATTCCCGATCATGTACCATGACACTCTACACATCAAATGAAACCTTACAGTCTCCTCTTTTTGACTATGCAATTCATTTCCCTGCAAAACAATCACTCCCTGAGCACATGGGGCTTTTATACGGAAAAGCACAAAACGAGGTTAGCTTACCTTAGAATGCTTTGCACAGGTCAAACTCTGTATTTCACCATAAACTTGCTCTCAATTTGTCCGTAAGGATCCAGCGAATAAAATCCAGTAAAACAATTTAGTCCAAAACACGTGTTAGATCCATTATGACGTCTGATCCGGCAGCATGCTTGTGTTGTTTACCCAAAACCACGAGCCTTGCCGAAGGCGAAGGCGGAGCCCAAATGTCCTTCTGCGGCTCTCGTATTCAAAATGGCTGCCTCTATATGGGGAAGATCCCCCTTTTATGTGACTATATCTAAGTCCAAAAGAATACTTTGATTTCATGATGGAAGTGAAAAGGCTTGGAAAACAATGTATTTTTGAATGGGTATCTTCAATTTCAGTAATTAACGGGTAAAAATCTTACACACTGTCCCTTTAACCCTAACCTCAATAAAGGTTTCTCTCCTCCTCTTCATCTTCTAAATCATCTTAACTAATCACAGTGAAGTGTGAATTCTCAGAAGAAGCAGATGACTTTAGTCCTCTTAAAGAAGATATAAATTAAGTTTACAATGATATAGCCCAGTGATGCAGTGAAGCAAATTGAGTTTGGCATATGTTCCATCTATGTCCCACCCCTGACACGTCAATTCTCCTGTTATTTATCTGAGCAGAGCACAAAGCCCAAACACCTGACCTGCCCCATCTGAACCAGTCCCTAGAGGCATCTATAGGATGTGGTGATGTCATCTAAAAGCAGCTAGCATTTGGATTAGCTTTGGGAGGATTAAAAAACTTCCTGAGGCTAAGGCTTCCCCCGTTTCCATGACGATGTGCCCATACAGGAGAGCCAGACCTCACCACTGGAAGCTGCACAAAGTAAATAAAATAGGGAAAATAAGTTACCCTTGTGAGCTTTAAGTCATGTTATAATGTTGTTACCTTCTCAAAAACTGACCTGGAGTAGTTTTGTTTCATTCACACATGTTTGAGTAGCCCTTTATTATTAGTCTGTCTACATTTCCAAAGCTCAAAATGCTCTTTTTAACTTTTGTTCAATAGAGATTGGCAATTGCAGAGCTGTGACTATGCAAACGATTCTAGTGAAGGTGTATGGAGTTTAAAAACACAGTGGAGCACTTCCTGTATTACCACATCACATTTGAGAGAAGAATTCACCCTAATTCTGCTGGTGTGTGTTAAACATGTGTGAATGAAACAAGAAAAACTACTGTGATGAGGAAACAACATTAGAACAGAGACTCGTCCTCTGTCAGTAAAAGCAAGTGGTTTGGAGAGGACTTTGGAAGATGAAATTGGACTATTTTCACACACACACACACACACACACACACACACACACACACACACACACTGTTTGTGTGGGCAGGAGCAGAGAGGAGAGTCTCGGATGTGGGAATAGACAGAGCTTTTACTATGAATGTGATAAAAACAACTCACTGGAACAAACTATCTATCCATGGGTTTATGATGGAAGATCAGGACTGTTTCCATAGGAATTAACAATAAAAAATAAATCTTCCACCAATCTCTCACTCACCACATGCGTATATCGGCTATTCAAATTGAGATTCTGAATTCAAATGATGTAGATTGTCCTTAGCATCTGTGGCAGGAAGTGGCACTAAACCAGACCTGGGCAAACTGTTCCACAAAGGGCCAGTGGGTCTGCAGGTTTTCTTTCCAACCAATCAGCAGCACACCAGACTTGACTCATTTAACCAACTGATCTGTGCTCTTGGTTGGTTGGAACAAAAACCTGCAGCCACAGCAGCCCTCTGTGGAACAGTTTCCCCAGGTCTGTACTAAACCATACGGGTATTCCATCAATGCGACTAAGCGCAAAGCCCGGCTTTATTCGACAGTCTGCGCTAGTTTTAGTGAGAGTTCGGTTCCATGACTCTCACTAACATTAGTCCCAGCTGAGTTACTGCAGCAACGCAGTCCTCTGAGCTAGCCTGGTCCCAGGCAGGCTAAAGATGAGGCTTAATAAGGCTGTGTCGCAAAGAATACATACCGGAAGTAAACAGAGTGTCAAAAAACAGTTCCGCACACCTCCCGCATGACTATCTGTGTTGTCCAGAAACAACGGTGACAATATCAGCAAAAAAATACAAAAAAAACTTCTTTGTTCTTGGTCAGTTTTGACAAATTTCCAGTAATTTAAGATATTCTTTTGTCTTTACGACATTATCAGATAGAAGAATTCCAGACCCATCATAGAGAAAGAGTTTGGCCGGGTGGTTAAGTACTGCGTCTTTCACGTGGGAAACCCAGGTTCGATTCCTGTTACTGACGTATTCATGCGTAAGTCAATTATGTGTTATATTTTCACCAATTTATATTTGCCACACATTACACAAATGTTAATGAATTTAACCTACAATTATTCATATCATCATATAACTTATATCAGCTGGGCCTAACATCACTCTCACTTGACGACATTGACACTTTATATTTTATGTAACATCTCTATCAAAGAATACAGTTAAAGGTAAACATTTACTTTTAAAACAAAATGTAACCAAATAACAGGCACACTCCATGATGCAACATTTCAATGATTCAACAAATTTGCTTCAGAGATGCTGTGCAAGCCTCTTTAATGAAATACTATTTATCAATTTCCATCAATAGGCATAAAACAATAAAAGACATTAGGTATGACATTCTGGTGTGAGGCCACTGCTGGAGGACTGCTGAGGAGGGTCCAAGTGCACGCCATCTTCAGTAACTAGAACACAAGCATACTATTAAAATACACAAATACTTGGATCACAGCTGAGGCAAGCAGTAGCCTAGAGAATACCTTGAATATACTCTTAACGAGAACTCGCAGGAAGGATCTTTGATGGGGTCCCTCCTTCAATTACCTCCACCAGTGGGTGACCCCGGTTTAGGGCCAGTGCCAGCTCCTCTGCAGGTGAAAGGTTTTGAGGGGGGCTCCCACCTCCTGTGGCTTGGTAGCTACTGTTCATTTTAAATTAAATTAAGGTACCATTTCAACAGTATTACTAATTTCACTGAATATTAATATTAATATTAGCCTACTTACCACTCTGCAAAATGTTTTTATGCTTTGTCTTTACCTGTAAAACAGTCATCTTCACATTATTCCTGCTCAAAGACAAGATAACACAATTTAAAGTATTAGTTGGTGCAAATACTGACAAGACTGCTCTACAAATATGAATATAAACATTTTATGACATCAACTGCTCTCCTCAGGTATCAATCTCGGTCTCCCACGTGACATACCATAGCAAGCCCTCTTCCCTACAGACCTGTCTCGATAACAACGGTAAAAACATACTTAAAAAACTCAACATTCAGCACTGTTATAGGACTTAACTTACGCATTTATGCGCTCGGCGATCTTCTGCCACGCCATGTCTCTCACCTTGGTTATTGCAAGTGTGTTGTAGAGTTCCAAAAGCAACTTCTGTTCTGATGCGCTGAAATAATCGGCCTAAATCGTCGACATGATCGGGTTTTTGATAGTCGCTTGTACTGGGCTTCTTACGTCCCCCGTCCACGCGTCTAGGCCAGGACTGGATAGGCCTGGCTGAAGTTAGCGCCACTGAGGCGCAGCTGAAATGCGTTAGTGGAACGACTTCAGGCTTTAGTCTAAGTTGCCGCTACTTCAGGCGAGGCTTAAACACTTGGGCGCCGCTATGTTTAGCGACGTTCGTGGAATATCCCCCATGACTAGACTAGGACTAAACGGACTAGACTAGGACTAAAACAGGACTAGACTAGGATTAAAACAGGACTAGACTAGGATTAAAAGGACTAGCCTAGGACTAAAAGGACTAGACTAGGACTAAAACAGGACTAAACTCGGACTAAACCTGAATTAAACCAGGCCTAAACTCAGACTAAACCAGGTCTAAACTCGGGACTAAATCAGGTCCAAACTCATAGTAAACCAGGTGTAAATGTGGACTAAAGCAAAACTAAAGAGGGACTAAAGCTGGACTGACCTAAATTTAAACTCAGAGTAAACCAAGTCGAAACTTGTACTAAATCAGGTTTAAACTCAGACTAAACCAAGACTAAACCAGGTCTATAGAGGGCCTAACCCAGGACTCAGAAGGCAGTGAGGGTGTGGTATTTAGCTCATGTTGTGTATTGATTGACAGTGTGTGGGTGTTTCCACAGCAGGAGGACTTCTACTATAACAGGAATATAATCCGGATTACTCAAATTAGATTCGTGAACAAACGTAATACACAAGGATTATGTTTCAGTGTCATTCCCATTTTATCACCTCATTTGTCTCACTATTTATTCTCTATAAAACAGACACTATCAAAGGTTAAAAGCATTTATTTGAACAGGACTAAAAGATGAAAAAAAAGCTTTTTTTTCTTCTTTTTAAAAAAAATATTTTTGGTATTGCCACATGGTTTCATTTTACTGCATTTCCAATCAAAGGTGCTGCACGTGTCTTAAAAACAAAACAAATTATATTTAATTTTTCAGTGGTCCTAAGTTATTCCTGATTCTGAGCATTGTAATTTTTAAAAGCACTTATTGCCAACACAGCAATTCTAGTAGCAGCTAGCAAGCTAACCACTTCCTGAGTTCTCTGATAGTAAATCTTTATACTTTATACTTAAATGCAGAGAGTACACAGCAGATTTATTTTAACCACAAGCACAAGCACTGTTTATACAATATATATCTGTACTGTGCCAAGACACATTTTATGCAAATACATGGAAAAAAATAGTATTTTAAATATGACAAAATGATTGCACTAAAAGCGTGACAGCTTCATTGTGAGGAAGGCAGGTCTGGACTGGGACAAAAAAATGGCTCTGGCATTTTTGGCTTAGACCAGTCCCTCATAATTAGTCCTGGTTCAGACCTGATTTAGTCCTGATTTAGACCTGATTAGTCCTGGTTTAGTCCTGGTTCAGACCTGATTTAGTCCTGATTTAGACCTGATTAGTCCTGGTTTAGTCCTGGTTCAATCCTGATTTAGTCCTGGTTTAGTCCTGGTTCAGACCTGGTTTAGTCCTGGTTCAGACCTGGTTTAGTCTTGGTTCAGACCTGATGTAGTCCTGGTTTAGTCCTGGTTCAATCCTGATTTAGTCCTGGTTTAGTCCTGGTTCAGACCTGATGTAGTCCTGGTTTAGTCCTGGTTCAGACCTGGTTTAGTCTTGGTTCAGACCTGATGTAATCCTGATTTAGTCCTGGTTCAGACCTGGTTTAGTCCTGGTTCAGTCCTAAATTGTGGGCCGGTCTCTAAGTAAAAAAAAAAAAAAAGAAGGGCATCGGCCCCTAGGACTGTCGGCCCACCGGGAAAATTACCAGTCCAGGCCTGGAGGAAGGGTAGTAAAATTTATCAACACCCAGATTTGACACTAAAACTAGCGACTCATTTGAGCAGCTACAGCTACAAGATCATTAAGAACTACTTGTGTTGAAATTGTATTAGGCTATTGTTGTGCATATAGAACTAAGGAGACGGAGGATTACAATTGGACTAGATCTTGTTTACCAGTGTGTTTTTCCATTGTGGTATTGAAAAGTTAATTGAAGTCAGGCTTTTCCCTCAGAATAAAAATTGAGTTTGACATTTGGCTGAACAATAATAATAATAAAAAAATAAACATAAACATAAAATATGTCTCTTACAATGTGTTCACATACAGTACAATCAGCACTTTGTAGAATCCCTGTAGTTTAATCTGAACTGGAGACAGGTCAGAATTCTCAGGTGGAGTTTTCTGTGTATCTGTCGGATGTAGATTTGTTGACCTGGTTTATGGTTCTGTGTAATTACTGGACCTACCCACATGAAACAAAAACTGGTAACACAAAAGTGAACCAGATTACTCACATCAGATGTACCTGACATTTCAATAATCTGAAATCCAGAAATCAGCTCATGCTCAGATTTTGGGAGTGCATGTAAACATACAGCACTGTGGGACTTTGCTATGGCACTCTGACTGAATAAAGGGGTGGATTTGCCATAATATTATGACATCTATAATGAGGAATAATAATATAATGGTTACTTTCTGACCTCCCAGCTGGGTCTGTGGAGAGGAGGGGGCTGGTTGCCGGGCAAGTGAGTGGGTGGGTTGTTGGGGGTGGGTTGGCAGTTGGCAGAGCAGAGCACTGTAAAAAAAGAAAAGCTGTATTTGAATTTGAAAGGAACTTTGGCGCTCTGGGACCTCAGGATGGAGTCTGAGCCAAACCAACTGGAAAGCAAAGCACATTTACAAGAAGCAAATATACACAACTGCACCAATACTCTAAACTTGGACTAAACCAGGTCTAAACCAGGTCTAAACCAAGACTAAACCAGGTCTAAATCAGGACTAAACCAGGACTAAACCAGGTCTAAACCAGGACTAAACTTGGACTAATCTAGGACTAAACCAGGTCTAAACCAGGACTAAACCAGGACTAAACTTGGACTAATCTAGGACTAAACCAGGTCTAAATCAGGACTAAACCAGGACTAAACCAGGACTAAACCAGGTCTAAACCAGGACTAAACTTGGACTAATCTAGGACTAAACCAGGTCTAAATCAGGACTAAACCAGGACTAAACCAGGACTAAACCAGGTCTAAACCAGGACTAAACTTGGACTAATCTAGGACTAAACCAGGTCTAAACCAGGTCTAAACCAAGACTAAACCAGGTCTAAATCAGCACTAAACCAGGTCTAAACCAGGTCTAAACCAAGACTAAACCAGGTCTAAATCAGGACTAAACCAGGACTAAACCAGGACTAAACCAGGTCTAAACCAGGACTAAACTTGGACTAAATCAGGACTAAACCAGGACTAAACCAGGTCTAAACCAGGACTAAACCAGGACTAAACTTGGACTAATCTAGGACTAAACCAGGTCTAAATCAGGACTAAACCAGGACTAAACCAGGTCTAAATCAGGACTAAACCAGGACTAAACCAGGACTAAACCAGGTCTAAACCAGAACTAAACCAGGACTAAACTTGAACTAATCTAGGACTAAACCAGGTCTAAATCAGGACTAAACCAGGTCTAAATCAGGACTAAACCAGGACTAAACCAGGTCTAAATCAGGACTAAACCAGGACTAAACCAGGTCTAAATCAGGACTAAACCAGGCTTAAACCAGGACTAAACCAGAACTAAACCAGGACTAAACTTGGACTAATCTAGGACTAAACCAGGTCTAAATCAGGACTAAACCAGGACTAAACCAGGACTAAACCAGAATTAAACCAGGACTAAACTTGGACTAATCTAGGACTGAAGCAGCACTAAATTAGGACTCAACCAGGACTAAGACTAAACCAGGTCTAAATCAGGACTAAACCAGGACTAAACCAGGACTAAACCAGAATTAAACCAGGACTAAACTTGGACTAATCTAGGACTGAAGCAGCACTAAATTAGGACTCAACCAGGACTAAGACTAAACCAGGTCTAAAATTGACAAGATTCAAACTCAGACTAAACCAGAACTAAAATCAAGTCTAACCACTGGTCTAAACACAGGACTAAAGCAGGACCAAGTTCTGTCACCCACATTGTCCCAGGGCAGCTGTGGCTACACCAGTATCTCACCTCTGAGTGTGGAGTGAATGATCAGCGTGTGTGTTTATAATGCAGAGGCCGACACCCAGTCCTCTCAGGAAAAGGCAGAAGGAAGAAATCTGACTTTTATTATTTTCAAATAGCAATGATTAAATGTCTGTTTATGTTCAGGAAATTATTCGATGAATGAATGAAAATGAATCTCTGAATCTCAACAATTTGAGGGAGAAAAAAAGAGTGATGAAAGCTTCATCATATAGGAGGGGGATGTGTGGATTTAAGGGGAGGGTCCAGGGGCTCCTGTTTCTATTGACTTATTCATTTAGACACAACTCCTCTGGGACCCAAGGGTCTGTTTGGGACAAAGGCTGAAGTGGACTGGCGCGTGGCGAAGGAGAGAGAGGAGGAGCAAGGGATGGGAGAGAGAAAGAGGGAGAGAGAAAGAGGGGAAATATGATATAAAAAAGGGGGCAGAAATAGAGCTAGAGGAGTGGTGAGAGAGAGTGGGAGAGGAGGGAGAAATTGAGTAAAAGCGATAAAGAGGAGACAACAAAAGGCAGCAAGGAGACAGGGGAGAAAAAGAGAGGGAAGAGAGGGAGAATGGAATGTAGAGAGAGACGGAGAGAGAGGAGAAGGTAGAGAGAAACAGCGGGCTGGAATGATAGGGAGTGAGAGGGGAGAGAGAAAAAGGGAGAAGAGTGAAGAAGAAGAAAGAGAGAAGGAAAAAAAAGAGTGTGAGGTGAGTGGTACTGGGGAGAGAGTGATGAGAAGAGAGAGGAGAGAGAGAAAAGAGGAAGCAAGAGAAAGAAAGACGGGGAGAGAAAAAAGATGAAGAGAGGGGGAGGGAAAAGAAGGAAGAGAAGGGAAGAGAAAGAAACAGAGAAAGAGAGAGAAGGGGTGGGGGGGAGGAGAGAGAGACAGAAAGAGAGGAGGTGTGTGAGGTCATAAAGAGGAGGAGCCACACAGACTCATGTGTCACTTCCCGACAGCAGAGGCAGAACGTCTGTTTCCCATCATGCCTCAGTGGTGCTGTTTACTGCTATGATCATTTGGCTCATCACATTTGAATTTTAAATTCTGCTGAATTTCACAATATGAACTTTTTCACTCTGAAAAAACATTTTTGAATTATTTTTATTCTGAACTGCAGCTTTTAAATATTAAAGGAGAATTTTTTTACAATCTGAGCCTTATTTCGGTAATAAAACAAGTTGTTTTACTCACCCATAGCACTTTGGTGTCATATGGAGCATTTCCAGAGATGTTTTAGATTTGCGGTTAGCCTAGCGCGAGTTCTAGCTGTAGCTCGGGGCATATAATATATTCCCCGAGCATGTAATATGCCCCGTGCGGGCTCCAAATAACACAAACTTTAGCACTTTTCAAATCATAGAAGCTCGATGTCTTAGTTTACGCTTTCGTTTGAGTCAAAAGTGGCCTGTAATCCGAGATTTATCCATAGTTTCAAGTAGATGAGGAGGCCAGTGCACATGTGCGGAGTCACGTCTTATTTCGCTCTCAGCTCCCGGGACCCAAACATGAAACGCAAAGCTGTAAATTATGGATAAATCTCGGATTACAGGCCACTTTTGACTCAAACGAAAGTGTAGACTAAGACACTGAGCTATGATTTGAAAAGTGCTAAAGTTTGTGTTATTTTGAGACCGCCGAGATTTATCCATAGTTTACAGCTTTGCGTTTCATGTTTGGGTCCCGGGAGCTGAGAGCACACTGGCGTCCTCATCTACTCGAAACTATGGCTAAATCTCGGGTTACAGGCCACTTTTGATCAAACGAAATTGTAGACTAAAGACATCGAGCTTCTATGATTTGAAAAGTGCTACAGTTTGTGTTATTTGGAGCCCGCACGGGGCATATTACATGCTCGGGGAATGCCCCAAGCTATGGCTATAAGTCGTGCTAGGCTAACGGCGTTAGCCTAACGCTAATCTAAAACATCTCCGGAAATGCTCCATATGACACCAAAGTGCTATGGGTGAGTAAAACAACTTGTTTTATTACCGAAATAAGGCTCAAATTGTAAAAAACGTTACTTTTCCTTTAATGTGTTCCAAAAATACATTATGATCTGCAAAGATATGGGGCAAAAATAATAAGCTGCTACTTTTTCTGTCAAGCATTAATATGATTTTCCATTCATGTTTTATAGGATTATAAAACATGAACAGAAAATCAGTTCCATTCATGTTTTATAGTTCAGTTTGTCCTCCCTTCAGGCAGATATAGGCAGTGTCCTCCAGCGCTCTGACCACAACAGAAGAAGCAGCTTGGATGAGCTGCGAAATGTATTTGACCAAATAAACTTTTGTCCAGTTGACAAATTGAATTTCTCCTTTTGCCTTGGATTCTACTTGGACGACTGAGGGATTCTACACACATCTTATAGGTTCAGTTCACTAACATTTCAGACTTGATTTGGATACTAAGGAGTCTCTTATCAAAGGGAAATAGACGTCTCTTTACATTTTTAGTGCTGAGGAAACAGCTAATAAATAATTCAATGTTTACACGACCTCTGGCTCTTCAAATTAAGTACAGGGGGAGGTGATGGGGAGGTGATGGGGAGGTGGGGGCAGGTGGGGGTAGAGCTGCAGGATTAATCTTAAACGGACACAAATCACAAAGGCTGAAATATTGAAAGTGTCACGATTTCCTCCGTAAACAACACTCGACACAACATCTCCTGTCTTCCTTTGCATAAAAACGTCTAACCCTTTACTAAAACAAAAATTAAATCGTGGTGCTTGTCAAATCGTTCAGCCCATAAGTGGAGCAGGTGGTATAAATGGCGTAGGTGGGGGTAGGTTTAGGGGGCAGGTTGTCCGAGGTTCAGATGAACAGAGCAGAGGTTGATGAGGTGGATCTAGGGAAGCCAGCGGAGCAAGAAATGAATTCATTGTTAGATTCCGATCTGCAGAAAGGGATTAGGATTTGAGGAAATGGAGATTAAGGAAAGGCCAAACCAGAACAGCAGAAGTCACTTGTGTTTTCAGAGAGTAGAGTGAGCTGACCGTGAGGAAACGACATTAAAACAGAGATCAGAAAACAGATCTCTGTTTTAATGTCGTTTCCTCATCGCAAACAAACCTGGAGTTATGTTTTCTTTCATTGGCGCATACATATTCATCACAAATCCTGTTCTTCTCTCAAAATGAAAACACTCCTTGTGATGTCATGTGGTAATACAGTGCTTACTTATATAAGCACTTTATTCTTGCTTTCTTTTTTACTCTGTATTTTAATGTGTGTATTTGATGTAATCGTTTGTTTAAAGGAGAATTAACGTTTTTTACAATCTGAGCCTTATTTCGGTAATAAAACAAGTTGTTTTACTTACCCATAGCACTTTGGTGTCATATGGAGCACTTCCAGAGATGTTTTAGATTAGCGATAGCCGTAGCGCGAGTTCTCGGGGCATATAATATGGCATATATTATATGCCCCGAGAACTCGCGCTAATCTGAGATTTAGCCATAGTTTCGAGTAGATGAGGAGGACAGTGCGCATGTGTGGAGTCACAGCTTATTTCACTCTCAGCTCCCGGGACCCAAACATGAAACGCAAAGCTGTAAATTATGGCTAAATCTCGGATTACAGGCCACTTTTGACTCAAACGAAAGTGTAGACTAAGACATTGAGCTTCTATGATTTGAAAAGTGCTAAAGTTTGTGTTATTTGGAGACCGCTCGGGGCATATTACATGCTCGGGGCATATATTATATGCCCCGAGAACTCACGCTACGGCTATCGCTAATCTAAAACATCTCTGGAAGTGCTCCATATGACACCAAAGCGCTATGGGTGAGTAAAACAACTTGTTTTATTACCAAAATAAGGCTCAGATTGTAAAAAAAACGTTAATTCTTGGCCAGGTCATGTTTGTAAATGAGAAGTGGTTCTCAAACAGTTTACCTGGATAAATAAATAACAAAATAACAAAATAACAAAATAACTAACTAACTAACTAACTAATTAACTAACCAAATAAATAAATAAATAAATAAATAAATAAATAAATAAAAAAAATACAGGAAGTGCTTTAATGTGCTTTTAAACTCCACACACCTTCACTAGAATGATTTGGATGATTTTTATTTTTATTTTTTTTTTTTTTATTTTTTTTTTTCCAGTTGCCAATCTTTACTGAACAAAAGGTGAAATGAGCTGTCAACTTGATAACTACCACTACATGACATCACAAGATGGAACAGAGCAGCTTGAGCTTTGGAGATGTAGACAGACTAATAATGAATTCATGAATATGGAATATGGAGTCAAACAGCAGGAGCCCAACAGACATGTGCAAGGACATAAACTCTACAAACATGTTCTGAAATGTCCCTGTGTGTCAGATGCCCTCCCTGTGTCTCCATGGGGTCTTACTCAGTGTAAAAACTGTTAACCGTGTAGTTTAGTAGTTTATGTTCTGAAATACATGGGATTCTTTTAACAGTTCCCAGTCTTCTCTCAGATGTTAATGTTTTTATCTTATAGCAAAATGGTTTTATTCTAATACAGATATATTTTAAAAGTAGCTCTTCAAAGTCAAACCATTGAACAAAACAGGAACAGGAAGTACCACTGATTGGAGCTGTTTGCTTGCTAGTTGTTTTTGCTAAACTCTGCTTTGGCACCACATTAGGGAAGTGAAACTGTACTTTTGTTAAGACCAAAAATCAGATACAGTCTTAAAAATGTATAATACAAATCATTCATGGCTGCCTGTCTCGACTCCTCTCTCTCCCTCTTCCTCTGTCTCTCTACTTCTTTCCTCTCTGCCCATCCTCTCTGTTCCTTTGGCCCCGGGCTCCCAGCTGGCAGTCTGCTCTTTAAGCTCCAGGTCAGATCTATGGAGAGTGGGGAGCTGAGTGTGAGACAGGACAGAAGGGCCTCGAGGCTGCTCAGAATCTGTTTTAATAAGATAAGATAAGATAAGATAAGATAAGATAAGACTTTATTGATCTCACACAGGAGAAGTTTACTTGCCACAGTAGCTCCAGGACATTTGGACAAGAAAGAAAGTGCATGCAGGCAAGAATGGGATAAAGTAAGTAATAATAAAAATAGTAATAAGTAATAGTAATAATAATAATGGAAATAGTAATAATAATAATAGTAACAACAAGCATCAACATGAAAAAGGAGGATGTTGCACGTCTGGCCTATATGTTAGAATTATACAGTCTGATGGCGGTGGGGATGAAGGATCTGCGGTAGCGCTCCTTCTTGCACTGGGGGTGTCTTAGACGGCTCAGCTCCTCAATAGTCCGGTGCAGAGGGTGAGAGGTGTCGTCCATGATGGACGTGAATTTGGCCAGTACCCTCCTCTCAGCCACCTCCTCTACAGAGTCCAGAGGACAGCCCAGGACAGAGCTGGCCCTCCTGACCAGCTTATTAAGTCTCTTCCTGTCCCATTCTGTGCTGCTCGGGGCCCAACAGACGACAGCGTAGAGGAGAGCAGAGGCCACCACAGAGTCATAAAATCTTGAGCAGAGGCCTGCACACTCCAAAGGACCTCAGTCTCCTCAGGAGGTGGAGGCGACTTTGGCCCTTCTTCTACAGGGCGTCGGTGTTGTGGGACCAGTCCAGTTTATTGTTGAGGTGAACACCCAGGTACTTGAAACTGTCCACAGTCTCTATGTCCTGCCCCTGGATGTTCACCGGTGAGTGAGATAGTGGTCTCCTCCTAAAGTCGATCACCAGCTCCTTTATCTTACTGGTGTTAAGGCACAGGAGGTTGCGCCCACACCAGTCCACAAAGTCACTGATGACCGAGCGGTACTCCAGCTCGTTCCCCTCCGACACACAGCCCACAATGGCCAAGTCATCAGAGAACTTCTGGAGATGGCAGCTGTCCGTGTTGTATATGAAGTCCGAGGTGTAGATGGTGAAGAGGAAGGGTGAGAGGACAGTTCCCTGGGGAGCCCCGGTGCTGCAGACTACCACCTCTGACTCACAGCCGCACGTACTGTGGACGGTCAGTGAGGTAGTCGATGGTCCAGGCAGCGAGATGTCCATCCACTCCCACGTCCTCCAGCTTCCCCTGCAGCAGCGCCGGCCTGATGGTGTTGAAGTCGCTGGAGAAGTCAAAGAACATGACTCTCACAGCACTAACATAACACTAACATAACACTCTCATAACACTATCACTTCTGTATTACTGTCCTGGTTTAGTCTTAACTGAGGCCTGATCTAATCCTAGTTTAGTCCCTGATTTAGCCCTTGTTAAATCCTGATTTAGTCCTTATTTAGTCCTGATTTGGTCCCTGTTTAAGTCCCTACTCTTTATCCTAGTTTGATCCTGGTTCTATCCTCCTGGTTTAGTCTCTGGGTTGGTCCAGGTCTAGTCCTGATTTACTACTGATTTAGCCCTGGCTTAGTCCTGGCCTAGTCTCATTTTAGTCCTGGCTTAGTCCCTGGCTCAGTCCTGATTTACTCCTGACTGAGACCTAGTTTATTCTTGATTTATGTCTGATTTGATCTCTGCTCTAATTCTGATTTAGCGCCGGCTTAGTCCCTGATCTAATTTAACAGAGGAAATATCAATCTTAAGTGAATGAATTAATGTATCTATTCATCATTATATTATCTGTGGCTGATGCGTTTTGCCTGTTATTGTTTCTGTTTGGTAAATGTGTCCTCTTTGTGTCATGTCATTCTAGAGGCTCTAATGACACAAAAGCCTCATGTTCGTCCACAGCGGGACAATAGAACAGAATAACAGAGGCCCTCCCAGCAACTTCCTGTTAGCATGGGGTCAAGTACATTTAGCACAACCCCACCATAATGAACCAAAGGACTGCGTTCTCCCTCACATGCTCCAGATTAAGACGTAATTAGTTAACGACAGCTCGCCCCTCCCCCCTCCTTCAGTCCACAGCAGGAGCTCATGAATATTTAAATTATGGGGTGTCCTCATGGATCACCTTTTGATTTTTACATCTTCACTGTAGAAACGGACTGAGTTAACACAACTTCAGTGTAATTAGACCAGTTTAGGTTCAATAATGTTGTATGGAATTAAATGTCTTACGTTATCTAATTCAATGCAAATATATTCAATGAAAATGAGAAAAATAGGACACATTTCAGTACAAGCTGCACAAGGTTTTTCTAGTGAAACACTGTACATGATTTTTTTTTTGTTCTATGCATTTGAATAAGAAGCTCTTAATGTCAAAATAATAATTATAATATTATTATTTTTGACAGGGGCATTGCACGATATCCTCCTGGAACCCGAAGAAAAAAAGTGTGTTTAAATTCTTCCTATTATTATTTAAATTTTCTATTTGGAGGTAAATGAACACATTAGCATTTACATTTTGTTAATTTTATTTTTATTCATAATGTTGTAACATGTCCTCTGTAATGGACATCGGGGACATTTTGGTATTTAATCCATGGGAAGATAACGACAAAAACTTTTTTTTTTTTTTGATAACCAACATTTCTGACAAACTTCTACAGTCGCCTCAAAATGTATTTATTTATTTATTTATTTATTTATCTATTCATCTATTTATCTATTTATGTAAGTATCTATTTATTCATGTATTTAAGTATTTATTTATGTATTTAATTATTTTTATTTTTACATATATATCATTTATTTTATTTATTTTTTTAAATGTATTATTATTATTATTATTATTATTATTATTATTATTATTATTTATTTATTTTTATTTTTTTATCATAGTTCATATCGCTTAACTCAATGTCCACTATAAAGGACACAAATGAATGGGCGGGTCTCAGGAGGATATGCGTAGTGCACAGACCAGTCACAGTGTAAAGGGACATCATGAAATGGTCCACTGAACATTTAAAGGGATATGCCACCCCCAGGTCAAACTTGGGCATCGCCCCACAGTCCAGAGACTAAAATAAGTGGTGGAAAGCGTTTTTCTGGTGACGCAGCCATTGTCCAGGTCTGTCAGCACTGACCGCCGCGGTATCTGCAGCTACTCCGCGTTAGACTGGAGTCTAACGTCGCCAGAGAAAGATTTCGGCCAAAAGGAATTAATTTGCTCGATGCGTTTCCCAATTACTTTCTGTGTAGTGCGCATTCATATCGAGTGCAAATAAATGAGCAAATCAACACGGAGAGCTTGACTTGGTCATTTTGGGTGGGAACTATTTTTCAGTGCGGAAAAACACAGACGAAGCACACACCACGCTGACAGGGGAATCCCAGTTACGCACCAAGAAGAGAGTTCCCCTGTTACGCAGCATGGTGTGTGCTGCAGATACCGCGGCGGTCAGTGCTGACAGACCTGGACAATGGCTGGGTCACCAGAAAAACGCTTTCCACCACTTATTTTAGTCTCTGGACTGTGGGGAGATGCCCAAGTTTGACCCGGGGGTGGCATATCCCTTTTAAATACAGTTAAAAACAAACAAACAAACAAAAAATGCCAACGACCCATCACCAGCAGAGGGAGCAGCTCATCACACTCCAAATACAAATGCACAAGCTGAAATATTGACATAAACATTATTCCTACAGACAGCAGATCACTAATGGCTACAGCCCTGACTCTGTTTAAACCATCTCTTAAGGTTGAATTGAAAATGTCCCAGAGCACTTATAAACTCATCGTGGTGAATAATGAGGATGCTCTGAATGTGTAATGTAAGTGAGGAAGAACTCTGGACCACTGCAAACTGTTTTAAATGAACATTTTGTAATATCAGACGTTTTTGACCTCGAGAGTTTATACAGCATATCTGGACTGGGGCAAGGCACATTTTACTCAAATACACGAGGAACATTGGGTACAGAAGCAATTATGTAAATCTCCATCCAATTTAGAAGATTTGTGGAAGAATTAAAGGCTGAACAGAGAGAGAGAGAGAGAGAGAGAGAGAGAGAGAGAGAGAGAGAGAGAGATGAAGAAGAAAGAGAGGAGGGAAGAGAGAGAGAGAGAGATGAGGGAGAGAGAGATGAAGAAGAAAGAGAGGAGGGAAGAGAGAGAGAGAGAGAGAGAGAGAGATGAAGAAGAAAGAGGGGAGGGAAGAGAGAGAGAGAGAGAGAGAGATGAAGAAGAAATAGGGGAGGGAAGAGAGAGAGAGAGAGAGAGAGATGAAGAAGAAAGAGGGGAGGGGAAGAGAGAGAGAGAGATGAAGAAGAAAGAGGGGGGGGGAGAGAGAGAAATGAAGAAGAAAAAGGGGAGGGAAGAGAGAGAGAGAAAGAGAGGTGAAGAAGAAAGAGGGGAGGGAAGAGAGAGAGAGAGACGAGGGAGAGAAGATGAAGAAGAAAGAGAGGAGGGAAGAGAGAGAGAGATGTAGAAGAAAGAGGGGAGGGAAGAGGGAAGAGAGAGAGAAATGAAGAGGAAAGAGGGGAGGGAAGAGAGAGAGAGAGAGAGAGAGAAAGAGATGAAGAAGAAAGAGAGGAGGGAAGAGAGAGAGAGAGACGAAGAAGAAAGAGAGGAGAGAGGAGGGAAGAGAGAGAGAAATGAAAAGGAAAGAGGGGAGGGAAGAGAGAGAGAGAGAGAGAGAGAAAGAGATGAAGAAGACAGAGGGGAGGGAAGAGAGAGACACAGAGAGAGAGAGAGAGAGAGAGAGAGATGAAGAAGAAAGAGAGGAGGGAAGAGAGAGAGAGATGAAGAAGAAAGAGGGGAGGGAAGAGAGAGAGAGACAGAGAGAGATGAAGAAGAAAATGGGGAGGGAAGAGAGAGAGAGAGAGAGATGGGGGAGAGAAAATGAAAAAGAAAGAGGGAAGGGAAGAGAGAGAGAAAAAAAGAAGAAAGAGGGCAAGGAAGAGAGAGAGAGAGAGATGAAAAAGAAAGAGGGGAGGGAAGAGAGAGAGAGAGAGAGAGAAAGAGAGATGAAGAAGAAAGAAAGAGGGAGGGAAGAGAGAGAGAGAGAGATGAGGGAGAGAAGATGAAGAAGAAAGAGAGAGGGGAAGAGAGAGAGAGAGATGTAGAAGAAAGAGGGAGGGAAGAGAGAGAGAGAGAGAGAGAGAGAGATGAAGAAGAAAGAGAGGAGAGAGGAGGGAAGAGAGAGAGAAATGAAGAGGAAAGAGGGGAGGGAAGAGAGAGAGAGAGAGAGAGAGAAAGAGAGATGAAGAAGACAGAGGGGAGGGAAGAGAGAGACAGAGAGAGAGAGAGAGAGAGAGAGAGAGATGAAGAAGAAAGAGGGGGGGGAAGAGAGAGAGAGAGAAAGAGAGATGAAAAAGAAAGGGGGGAGGGAAGAGAGAGAGAAATGAAGAAAGAAAGAGGGGAGGGAAGAGAGAGAGAGAGAGAAAGAGAGGTGAAGAAGAAAGAGGGGATAGAGAGAGAGAGAGAGATGAAGAAGAAAGAGGGGAGGGAAGAGAGAGAGAGAGGGAGATGAAGAAGAAAGAGGGGAGGGAAGAGAGAGACAGATGAAGAAGAAAGAGGGGAGGGAAGAGAGAGAGAGGGAGATGAAGAAGAAAGACGGGAGGGAAGAGAGAGAGATAGAAGATAAAGAGAGAAGAAATTAGAGAGAGAGAGGGTGGAGATCAAGTATGAGAAAAGCGATAGAGTACAGACAGAGAAGGGAGGTAGGGAAGACAGGAGAGAGAGGATAGAGTGAAGAGATGAGAGACAATGAGAGAGGAGGGAGAGAGAATGAGAGGGGAGCAATGGAGGAAACAGAGAGAGAGCGAAAGGAAGAAAGAGCAAAATGTGTATGTGACAGAAAGAGAGAGAATGAGAGGGAAAGAGAGACAGACAGGAGGGATGCGGTGGAGGAGAGAAAAGGGAGCTAGAGAAGAGTTGAAGAGAAAACGAGAAGGAGGGGAAAGAGGAAAGTGTCAGTGAGTGAGAGAGGAGTGATGAAGGAGAGGAGAAAGAGAGAATGATATGGAGGAGGAGGGGAGAGACAGACACAGTGGGCCCAGGTTGTGTAATAATTGGCTGTGGGAGGGGGTGTGCATTAACCAGCTGTCCCCTCTCTCCCTGCCCCCCGTGTGCTTAGAGCCCTCACCTCACAAACTGATAAATGTGATGTTTTCTGACCTGCTTTTGGAGTCACTGGATTTGAAAACACTTCTGATATAATATGTCTTATGCATGTTACACTACACTGTTATGAGATTAAAGGTCCCATGGCATGAAATTTTCACTTTCTGAGGTTTTTGAACGTTAATGTGAGCTCCCCTACCCTGTTTAGGCCCCCCCATGGTTAAAAGTTGCGAAATGTCTAAACTGAGCATTTGCGATCCTTTTCTGCGTTACAAAAAATCGGAGCTCAAACGGGCGATTTTGAACAAGGCACCTTATTGACGTCAGATCGAAAAAAGAAATGCAAATGCAGTTCCACCCCCGTCTGTCTGAACTCAGCGTCTCTGTAAATCACGCCCAGAGAGTTTGGACTGCGAATGTGCTAGGCAATGCGAAATGCGTTTTTTTTATTTGCCTGGAGGCACGTCCAAGTGTTTCTAGGCTCGGAAGTCCTTTATCTGAGCCTCAGGACCTTTGAACAGCAGTGGTTTAATTTTATTTTCTGTGGAAATGTGTTTATTTTTCAATGGAACGCTTCTCATCTCTTCTCCGCGCAAAAACACGGAAATGGATCAGAGAGCGCACAGCTGAGAGCGGCGAGTTTGGCCACGCCCCCACCCTCTACTATAGGCCATCTCTTTTCTCCTCATTTGCATTCAAGCAACAACGCCCATTATGGAGTGTTCAGAGAGAGAAAAATTACTCTTTCTCATCTTATCTCTGTTTCTCATGCACTGAGTGTTGATTTAGAAGAAGGATTCATTTACAGTATTAGGGAACCATTAAGGAGCCATATAAAAGCATCAAGAAGTACCATGTCATGGGATCTTTAAAACTATTCCTCACATTTGGCCAGAAACACATTTGTGATTGGTCCTAAGGTTAATTATTTTTTTAGAAATGTATATAAATTAAAAGTTGTGCTTGGACAAAGTGGAGCAGCAGTGACAGTAGTGGTAACTGTAGCCCAATCCACTTTATAGCACATTTCATATTACACGTTCCTTCCATCATTCTTCCCTAGGGAGGCTGTGGCTATATGTGGAGTGAATGAATAAGAGTATCATCATTTTTGAAATAGAAAGTAACCTCATTTGAATTAGACAGCAGCGCTCATTTTCAAATCTTGTGTTTGTTGCTTGGTGAGTAATTTTATTTTTTTATTTTTTTGTGCTGACGAGGCGTCACAAGCTCCATATGTCTGTGTCACGGGTCAGCGGTGAGTCACAGAGCAAGGACAAAGAAGACATGAGCAGAATCAGAGAGAGGAGAGAGAAAGAAAGAAAGAAAGAGAAAGGAGAAGGAAAAGTGGAAGAGGGGGAGAAAAGGAGAGATGGAGTAGAGGAGAAGCTGATGAGCAGAGATGGAGAGAAAGAGTAGAGGGGAGTAAAAGGAGGTGACACAAACTGATGTTTTCATAATGAGATTAGATGAAGCTGTTTCCTGACACTGATCAGATCTGTCTTCATCAGTGACCTCACCCTCGTGTCACACTACAAAACAACACACACAGCATGGGTTAAAAACATCTCATGAGCACTACTGTTTGATTTTTAAATACGATTACTCTTAAAATATAGCTTTCCTCTGGCGTGACTTTGTATGTCTTCTCTATATAGGAGCTTTGGTCAGGCCTGAATTGAAAGACAACACAGTCACTTATCTTCTAATCATTATTTTTCTTTGATTATCTCTGCTCCTCCCGTCTACTTCAGAGGAGGATTGTTTCAGTGCCCATTGTTGTTGCCTTCTCCATCACTATGCCAGCAGATCTATTCATTTCAGTCTTTCTCAGAGATTTTGTAGACTATGGTGGCAGAAATAATCATAATCATAATCATAATCATAATCATAATCATAATCATAATCATAATCATAATCATAATCATAATGCATCAGTTTTATATAGTGCTTTTCTGGACACTCAAAGATGATTTACAGGTCATTCCTCATTCACTCCACACTTGGTGGTGGTAAGCTACTGTTGTAGCCACAGCTGCCCTGGGGCAGACTGATAGAAGCATGGCTGCCAATCTGCGCCATCGGCCCCTCCGACCACCACCAACACTCATGCACACACCACTTTCATACTAGGCAATGTGGGTGAAGTGCCTTGCCTAAGGATACAATTACTGTTTTTGCGACTGGCGCCCCCCTGTGGCACCTGATTTTCGCAGCAGTCTCCCATCCAAATACTAACCAGGCCCAGCCTTGCTGAGCTTCTGAGACAGGATCAGGCTTTGACAAGCTGGTGTGGTCACAATAATGTGACATATAAAAATATGACTAGTCACAATCAGTTTGTGTGTGTGAAGACGCCCTTTGACTAACATGGAAGGCCATCATTGTCTCCTATTGATACTTTGTAGTGACAGTCACACTAGGGGTGTTCTGCATGTATGTTATATGAATGTTCAGAAGTTACCATGGTAACACAATGCGCACAATAGCAGTCTGAAAAAATAAAAGAAAGAACAACACATGATCAATACATGTTCTTGTTTAAGTGTGTAGAATCCCTCAGTCGTCCAGGTAGAATCCATGGCAAAAGGAGAAATTCAGTTTGTCAACTGGACAAAGTTTCTGTTTCATATATTTGTATTCATGTGTTCATATTTGAAACATATGCACACATCTTTTCCATTATTATACAAAAAAGAACATAAGCACAGAACTATCAAACAAAAAACAAATCGCTCAAACCTTGAGGCCAAATGGAAATACAAGTAGCAGTCTTGCATTACATAACAATCCAATGATAGCAGATATACCACTATTATTAATAACCTACACGTACACATACATATATATATATATATATGCATACATACATATACACACACATATACACAAATACTTCTGCATACATATATATACACATACACAATATACATACATATTCATGCATACGTACACATACATACCTATATAACCATAGTAAAGATAAAAAATAAATAATACTTAAAAAATAATAATAATAAAATAAAATTTAAAAAAAAAGGAGGGCGGGGTGGTTTAGATTGTTTCAAAAAGATCAATAAATGGTTGCCATATTGTAAAGAATTTATTTATTTGACCTTTCTTGGAGTACCTGATCTTCTCTACTTTTAAAAAGGACATAACTTCATTAATCCAATGATTAATGAAGGGGCATTTGTTAATTTCCAATGCAAAAGGAGATGGCGTCTTGCAATCAGAGAAGTAAATGCCAAAATCTGTAGCTGTGTAGTTGAATAACATGGGAAGTCTTCTGGGAGACCGAAGATGGCCACATACAAAGAAGCATTAATTGTTTTTGACAACACTCTGGACAGAGTATTAAAATAAACCTGCCAAAAGGTCTTCAGGGCTGGGCAGTAAAAGAACATATGTGCGAGATTACAAGGTGATCCCCCACATCTGTCACAAACGTTCACCACAGAAGGAAAAATCTGCGCTAGTCTTGTTTTTGAGTAATGACATCTAAACAGAACTTTAAACTGTATCAAAGTCAATCGGGCACAAATAGTACTTTTATGAATAGATTGCAATGCAGAATCCCACCAGTGCCCATCAAAATCTAGTCCCAACTCACGCTCCCAGGCTTCTTTTGTTTTAGTGGTCAGATTGTTATCATATGATTGAATAATGCTATAGATTTTTGAGATAAGAGACTTATGTGAGGGGTTCAATTGAACTAGCTCAGCCCAAACCTGTCCAACAACTGGACAAAGTTTAAGTGGTCGAATAAGTTTCGCAGCTCATCCAAGCTATTTCTTCAGAACTGAAGAAGTGTTTAAGTGATTTTCAACAAATGATGGGAGTGATGATGTCTGTCTTGTAACTGTAGAGATAGCTGTAGAGAGATTAGTTTAACAGCAAAAATCAGTTCTTTCTGGTCAGATCGTGTTGCAAATGAAGGTAAAACCAAGCTTCAGACAGAGCAGAGCTTACAGTTAGCATCACACCCCTGAGCTATATTGAAAACATCAGCTGCAAAGTATCAGCTGGTTTCAGATGACTTCACAACATAGGACAATAATATTTCTTACAGAATGCATTAAATGAATATTGTTGGAGATTGGATAATAGTGAGTTCTTGATCTGGTTTGTGAATTTAGCTTTTTCAATATTTCAGTGGAATCAAAAAGGAAAACTGGCTCTTATCTCCATCTGAGAGTATAAAGTTGTCACATTCTACAGTCTGAATATAGTCATTATTATAAGAAGTGATCATGCTATTATCTATATATATAATATACTAACATTTCAAACATGATTTCAGTACTAAGGAATCGCCTTGATAAGCCAGGGCTTAAAGTGACAAAATAAATCCTGAACCTGTTTGTACCTGGACAATTTATTTGAATATGTTTAATCTACATAATGATTTTTCTAAAAAGACAACTGACATGAATAGAAGAGAGAGTTGTCTAGATCAGAGGTGTGGACTCGAGTTATGTGACTTCAACTCGAGTCAGACTCGAGTCACGAATTTGATAACTTTAGACTCGACTCGACAAAATGTACAAACACTTGCAACTCGACTTGGACTTCAATATCAATAACTCGTGACTTCACTTGGACTTAGGCCTTTTGACTTGTGATGACTTGCTACGTCCAATGAAAAAAAACTCTAAAAGTATGTTGATAAGGACCGCACTCGTTGTACTTGTGAATCTGCGAAAATGTCTGCAAAGAGCATATGCGCGCGGCTTACACAACACCCAATCACAGTAGATCTACGTTGCTTTCATTCGACCGCATCCAAAGCAAATTGCACAACAAATGATGCGGAAACAAGCGTCCACGCGCCAGTTTGCAAAATGATGCCGAAGGTGATTTCGTTTGGTTATAAAAACTACGAAGTTGTCAACAAAAAATTAACGGCAATATGCAATATGGGACTCGAAATGACTCGAAACTAAAATGCTAGGACTTTGGACTCGACTTGAGACTTGTGAGCTTTGACTTCGGACTTGACTCGGCACTTGGATACTCTTGACTCGGGACTTCACTCGGACTTGAGTGCAAAAGACTTAGACTTACTTGGGACTTGCCCAGCAATGACTTTGTCCCACCTCTGGTCTAGATCATAGACTGTATATGGACATAGCTAACGCACTAGCACGTCCAAATAGGAAGTTCGCATGCAGGCTCTTCTGCTTCTGATCCTGGCTCCCATTGACTTACATTGGAATATTGTCGCCTCTCTCTGTAACTGCTGCTGTGAGCCTCAGTCTGAAAATGTTTCTATTAACCCGCTCTACATGATCCTAGTGTTTTTTAAAAGAATCCTGTTCTTCATTTGACTGGAGCCATGTGTGACATCACACCCGCTTAGTACACTTCTTTATACAGTCTATGGTCTAGATCAGGGGTGTCAAACTCATTTTGGTCCGGGGGGTCGTAGCCAACCTATTTTGATCCCAAAGGGGCTGGATTAGAAAACTCATGGCAAATATACCCCAAAAATAGCAATAAGTCCAAATATTTGTGCAGAGAAGTGCAAATCTATTATAGTCTTTTTTATTTGATTTAAAGGTCCCATGGCATGAAATTTTCACTTTCTGAGGTTTTTGAACGTTAATGTGAGCTCCCCTACCCTGTTTAGCCCCCCCCACCATGGTTAAAAGTTGCGAAATGTCTAAACTGAGCATTTGTGATCCTTTTCTGCGTTACAAAAAATCGGAGCTCAAACGGGCGATTTTGAACAAGGCACCTTATTGACGTCAGATCGAAAAAAGAAATGCAAATGCAGTTCCACCCCCGTCTGTCTGTACTCAGCGTCTCTGTAAATCACGCCCAGAGAGTTTGGACAGCGAATGCGCTAGGCAATGCGAAATGCGTTTTTTTATTTGCCTGGAGGCACGTCCGAGTGTTTCTAGGCTCGGAAGTCCTTTATCTGAGCCTCTGGACCTTTGAACAGCAGTGGTTTAATTTTATTTTATGTGGAAATGTGTTTATTTTTCAATGGAACGCTTCAAATCTCTCCCCTCGTGCAAAAACACGGAAATGGATCAGCTGAGAGCGGAGAGTTTGGCCACGCCCCCACCCTCTACTATTGGCCATCTCTTTTCTCCTCATTTGCATTCAAGCAACAACGCCCATTTTGGCCTGTTCAGAGAGAAAAAAAATACTCTTTCTCAGCTTATCTCTGTTTCTCATGCACTGAGTGTTGATTTTGAAGAAGGATTCATTAACAGTATTAGGGAACCATTAAGGAGCCATATAAAAGCATCAAGAAGTACCATGTCATGGGATCTTTAAGATTATATTCCTTGAGCACCGCCGCTTGTTGCAAACACACCGAGCACACAGGTTTCCCATTCACCTCCACGAACAAATAGGAATTAGTCCATTTCTCTTGGAAAATCCAGCACTCAGCGTCCACTTTTCTCATTTTTGACATTTTGCTGATGAGGGTGTCACGGTCAACAGTCAAAACGATGGTCCTTTAAGAGCGTTTGGAAAGAGGCGAGTCTTCATTTGTGCTGCTCTGGTGGGAAAAGCGAAAAGCAGAAAAGCGGCGCAGAAAATTACCCATATTTTAATAGAAAATTAAAATATAATTAAAATATTTTAATAGAAAATCAGCCGAGGGCCAGATTAAAGGTCTTGGAGGGCCGGATCTGGCCCCTGGGCTGCATGTTTGACACCCCTGGTCTAGATAGAGGGATTTGGGCCCCAAATTTCCTATACCACACTGTCAAACAACAATCAATTATTATACTGTCCTGGGTCACAGTTTTAGTTTTGATTAGTAATTTTAGTACTTTAAGACTTTGGACTACAATTCTTGACCTGTTCTTTCTTTCTTTTTCTTATTTTTCCACAGACATAAGGACTGGTTGTGGAGTGGAGGCGGTTGACGTGGCCCTCCCCACCTAAACGTACCTTCTCTGGCCCCCGTCTCTACTCTGGTCCACACAGGAGGAGGAGGAGGTTTGATCTGGTTGATGCGTGAGCCTGGTTCCTCTTAGCTGGTGTTGAATGGGACTTTGAGAGATGGAGACACCACGGCGCTGTTGGAGGAGCTATAGGAGACCCTCTGTCCTCCTCTTCTTCCTCTCTCTGTCCTTCCTCTTCTTCAAACTACCATTCACTCAGGGATCTCTACACATCCCCCTAAACTGTGAGTAAACAACACAAACACAAGCATGGTGGTAAATGCATGTTCAGATGGTGTTTTTTCTGCTTTATTCTTGGTTTAGTCCTAGTCTAGTCTTCGTTTATAAGGTTTGTCTTAGGGTAGTCATAGTCCTAGTTCAGACCTGGTTTAGTCCTGGTTTAGTCCTCATTTAGTCCTAGTTTGGTCTGGCTTTAGTCTGGTGTTAGCCCGGGTTTATAAGGTAGTCCTGGTTTAGCCCTGGTTTATGAGGTTCTTCCTGGTTTACTCCTAGTCTTGTCCTGGTTTAGTTCTGGTTTGTTGCTTAGATCAATGATAATGTTACTCTGTCAGTTTGTGGACTTTTTTCATGAAGATGTTCTGGTAACAAAGTAAGTCCTGGTTTAGTCCTGGTTTAGTCCTGGTTTAGTTCTGGTTTAGTTCTGGTTATGGGTCCTGGTTAAACATTAGAGCTAGAGTGACTAGATTTTCAAAATCAAAACCTGGAACATCTGTCATGTGTAATGAGAAACAGAGGGAGGACCCAAAATGCAGGACTGCTGTTTAAGTTCTTTAATAACAAACAAAGAATGACCAAAATCCCCAAAAATCAAAACTGGCATGACACGACGAGACACTAATAATGACAATGGACCAACAAAGGGCAAAGGAGAACATAGGAGCCGTGTCTCAATTCTCAGTGTGCACAGTTCGGAGCATGGTTTTAAGGGTACTCAGACTGCAGTCAAGACTGTGCATACTTGCACACTCCGCGGACCGCATGGGTGTCGGCGAAATGCGACAGGTCTCGCAACTACCAGATGCAGCCGCCGACTCCATTTTCTCTCGTAGAAGAAGTAGCGGTGCATGCTGGGATATATGACTGCGAGAAGTGTGCTTTTTCACGCAGTTGGTCCACGCCCCGATTTCCATGGAAACGACTGCAGTCTTCAGAACTCATGTTAACTGCGCCTGGGACAAAAACGAAATGGGACAGCAGTTGTTGCGCCGGAATTGACGTACATGCCCTTAAAACCACGCTCCGAACTGTGCACACTGAGAACTGAGACACGGCGAGGGTATAAATGCACAGACACAGGTGTGTGGGGAAAACAATCAACAGACATGACGTAAAACTAAAAGCAACAAGCTGACAGGACAAATGTCAAAATAAAACACCAAGGGCACACTAAACTAAAGGAATATGATACACCAAAAATGCAACAACAATAACTACAAAACATGAACCATGACAACATCCTTGGTTTGGGATGGTTGGTAATAAAACTGTGAAACAAGTGCGTGATTAAGCAAAATTGTAATGCAGACACCACTCATGACTAACACGTTTTCTATAGCCGCGTCTCAATTCACAGTGTGCACAGTTCGGAGTGTGGTTTTAAGGGCATGTACGTCCCTTCCGGCGTGACAACTGCTGTCCCATTTCGTTTTTGTCCCATGTGCAGGTCTAAAAACCGCAGTCGTTTCCGTGGAAATTGGGGCATGGACCAACTGCGTGAAAAAGCACACTTCGCACACTCATATATCCCAGCATGCACCGCGCGCTACTTCTTCTACGGGAGAAAATGGAGTCGGCGGCTGCATCTGGTAGTTGCGAGACCTGTCGCATTTCGCCGACGCCCATGCGGTCCGCGGAGCGTGCAAGTGTGCACAGTCCTAAGCGCAGTCTGAGTACCCTTAAAACCACACTCCGAACTGTGCACACTGAGAATTGAGACACGGCTTTTATGTTTTGATCATTTTTAAGCAGCTTTTCTGTATTTTACCTAAACAAATGACAATTTATGCCTTTTTACTCTTGGCAGGTATCAAATTGGTCAAAAACAGTGACAACTGGGACATTTCTTGTATAAAACTGGGACAAATCAGTGGTTTTGGATGAATCTGCTGGGACAGGAGACAGTGGGCTCAAAACTAGGAGTGTTCTGGGTAAATAGGGACGTCTGGTCACTGTAGTTAGAGTCTGTCATTAATTACATGAATTACAATCAGTGGTTAGTCCTGGTTTTGTCCTTGTTCGTTATATAGACCTGGTGTAGTCTTATCTTATCTTACTAATAAAAGATAGCAGGATATTATCAAAATCGCATAGACTATATTTGAGTTATACAGTGGTACCTCACCTTACGAAAGACCCTACATACGAAAAATCCAAGTTACGAAACGCCTTCACATTAAATTTTGGTCTCTAGATACGAAACGCGAAATCTCAAAAATTTGAATAATGCGCACTCAGATGCACGCCCCGCTGTTATCCCCGCTCAAAGAGCACCTTTCTCGGCCTCTTAGCTCACAGGGTCAGCCCCCCGGCTCTGGAATTGCATAGAACCAGAGGTAGCTACCATCATAACAACTCAAACCCCGCAGTCGTGCCCACTCAAAGAGCATCTTTCTCGGCCTGTTAGCTCAGTGTCAACTAGAGGTGGGTATTGGCTAAGAAGTCACGATTCAATTCGAATCATGATTCATATGCCACGATGCGATACTATCACGATGCATCACGATACTTGAATTATTGCGATGCATTGCAATATATTCGACATACTTTAGTGAAAATGTAACAAAAAAAAGAGGATAAGTTAAATATCAGTGGCTGTGTATCTGGGTAGTGTCTTCAATTGATACATAACTCTGAGCAACTCAGTTCATAACTGAATTTATTGAATAACAAAAACAAATAAACCAAACCAATAACAAAAGGATTTTTTCTAAAACCAAAAATGATGTTCAAACATTTGCCATTTTGGAGGTAGCGACCATCATAACAAACAATACACTTTCACAAAGAAAAAAGTGCATAGGATTTATTAAAAAAAAAAAAAAAACTAATTATTTATTTATTTATTTATTTATTTATTTATTAATAATTAATTAATTAATTATTAATTAATAATAATCGATTTTTGGCATCAAGAATCGATGCAGTATATTGTGAAAGGTAGTATCGCGATGCATTGTCATGACGATTATTTTGCACACCCCTAGTGTCAACCCCCCGGCTCTTGAATCGCGTAGAACCAGAGCCAGCCCCGGGGAAAATCCCGTGGTCGTGCCCGCACAAAGAGCACCTTTCTCGGCCTCTTAGCTCTAGCGTCGAACACGCAAGGAGCGCGGAGACAGGAGCACCACGAGCACGAGATAGAACCGCAGCGAACACACAGCCCAAGCCACAAACCGAACACGCACAAACGAACGCAAAAGCCGCACGAAACCAGCAAAGAGCCACACGGGGTGATTTAATCCTGGTCTAGTCCCGGTTTAGTCCAGGTCTAGACCTGGTCCAGTTCTGGTTTAGTCCAAGTCCAGTCCAGGTTTAGACCTGGTCTAGACCTGGTTTAGTTCTGGTCTAGACCTGGTTTATTCCACGTTTAGTCCTGGCTCTACAGTCTCTTAGCCAATCAGGACACAGAACAGAAGTTACACTATAAAAAAAAATGTTACACTATACTTTACTCCTAGGATATGAGGCAGTCCTGGTTTAGTCCTGATTATAACTTAGTTCCAGTTTAGTTCTTTTTTGAATTCTTGTTTTGCATTTGAACTGGATTTAGTTCCAGTCCTGCTTGGGTTAAGTATAGGGTTGCCAACTCCCTGAAAAATAAATAAGGGACACCTCATTGGCAGGACTGGCCGGCCCAATTGCCTTCACCCTTCGTGGTGTAGTGAATCTTTTTAGCCCTTTTTTGTATGTTTGAAGCGATTTTTAACTACTATTTGACTCAAACCAGAATTGAATTAGATGCATATCTGAATGATATGAACACAGGGAAAATAAATAATTATCAGCTATTTATTTTTAATATTAAATAACAAAATTAACAGAATAAAATAAATATATGTCCTCCTTAACTTAAAACTGTATAAATTAATATAAACAGGGATGAAAGTGACCAGTAATGAAAAAAGCTGAAAGTCACCAAAAAGCTAGGGCGGTCTGGGGGCATGCCCCCCGGAAATTTTTTGAACTCTAGATGCTCTGAGATGTAATCTGGGGTCATTCTAGTCAATAAAAATTAAGACGTCAACCACCAATTTTGGGGGGGGGAATTCCCTTTCTCCCTCTTGATGATCCCACTTTGCACAACCTTCTCACAAAATTTGACTTGCACTGGATGGAATCAGCTCGGGATGCATAGTTTGGACAGTAACTGCTGACAGCCAGACTCAAGCTCACTTCTAAATGATCATCAGTCATGGTGGAACAGGACTTAATGATCTTCATGTGGGAAAAGGCTGACTCACATAAATAAGTTTTCATAAATCTATCTCCATTTTATCTGATGAATGTTCATTTTAATCTTAAAATAACCCAAGCAAACTGCATTGCACTTAAACACTCTGTGCCCCGTTTTTGGACCTTCACCCACAGTTTGAGGACCCCTTCTTTGATTTTTTTTTTAACCTGTTTTTCTAACTGGAGTTACATTCTCTTACTAGTTTTGCAGTGGTATTTACCAGCCTCTGCACATTTACCAAGTGGATGTTGTGACAAACAGATGCATTTGTGCACTTTTATTAGGCAAAATTCAACCACATGTCACTGTAGACCTGCTCTGTGCTGTAGACCTGCTCTGTGCTGTAGACCTGCTCTGTGCTGTACACCTGCTCTGTGCTGTAGACCTGCTCTGTGCTGTAGACCTGCTCTGTGCTGTAGACCTGCTCTGTGCGGACGCTGTAATATAAATTTAGATTAGTTTTTGCTTTGCACTTAGTCTTGCACTTCTAATCAGAGCGCATTGAGGAGGGAGCTTGCGTGCGCTACGAGCAGGGAGGAGAGAGAGCGTGAAAAGGCGAGGAGCGGTGCATTGACGTGGTTTCTGCGTGTTCCAGACGAGCGCACGGGCTGCAGTGTGAAAAACACGGTAAAAGTTTATTGCTAAAGGCCGCAGCCGTAATGAAATATGATCATAACCATCTCGAGACCAAGACCGGACACCGATCGACCGATAGATGGTGACCGACGTATTGGGCACCCTGTTTTAGACACTATTTTTGATTCACATGGTAATATGGGACAAAGTGCGTCCCTTTTCAGCTCAATACGGGACGTGTACTTTTGTTTCTGAATATGGGACGATTCCATTTTTCAAGGGATGGTTGGCAACCCTAGTTTAGTTCTTTTTTTACTCCTGATTTGACGTTAGGAGTCATATTGTCCTGGTTTAGTCAGACATCAACATAACAGCTACACATTTCCATAACCCACTTTATAGTAGCTTTCATTTTGTGTGGACTAAAATTAGGTAACAAGTAAATAAAGGGATTATGATAGCAGACACATACATGCACTCACACATCAGCTCAAATTAAGTTAACCCAATCCTGACCCTGAGAGGTGAAGTTCAAAGGTCACAGTGAATTTAGTTTGCGGAGGTCCTGGGGGGAAGATAGACAATGAAAAGGATGAGGAGGAGTCAGGTTCCACCGTCTGACCTTCACAAGACTCTCTCACTATCTCTCTCTGCTCCTCTGGGTGTGGCTTTGACCAGATGTGACCAGAGGGAGGGAGAGAAAGGGAGAAAAACAAAACAAAATGAGAGCTAAAGATGGAGAGATGCAGAAGATAGAAAAAACAGAATTGTTCAAAGAAATACTGAGGTTAATTGTTTTGTCCTTGTTAGATTTGGTACAGTCCTGGTTAAGCCCTGGTTTAGTCTGGGTTCGTCCTGTTAAATCCCGGGTTAGACCTCTTGAAGTCTTGTATTCACACTTTTCTTGGTTTTAATAAAAATAATAATAATGCATCAGTTTTATATAGCGGTTTTCTGGACATTCACACTCACTAGCCGTGTCTCAATTCGCAGTGTGCACAGTACGGAGTGTGGTTTTAAGGGTACTCAGGACATGTGCATACATGCATGGACGTCAGCGAAATGGGACAGGTCTCGCAACTACCAGATGCAGCTACTGACTCCATTTTCTCCCGTAGAAGAAGTAGCACGCGGTGCATGCTGGGATATATGATGCGCGAAGTGTGCATCGATGCACAGTTGGTCCACGCCCCGATTTCCATGGAAACGACTGTGGTCTTCAGGGTGCATTTTAACTGTGCATGGAACAAAAATGAAATGGGACAGCAGTTGTCGTGCCAGAAGTGACGTATGCGCCGTTAAAACCACACTCCGAACTGTGGACACTGGGAATTGAGACACGGCTACTAACTAGGGATGCACCGATCCTTTTTTTCTGTTCCGATACCTATGCCAATATTTGGGCTTTAAGTATCTTCCAATACCCAATATCAACCAATACCAGAGCAGAGACAGTGATTTATTTCCTTTAAACACAAACAGCATAAGGTAAATATTACAAATCTATTGTGTAACTGCCAGAGGTGTGGACTCGAGTTATGTGACTTCGACTCGAGTCAGACTCGAGTCATGAATTTGATAACTTTAGACTCGACTCGACAAAATGTACAAACACTTGCAACTCGACTTGGACTTCAATATCAATAACTCGTGACTTCACTTGGACTTAGGCCTTTTGACTTGTGATGACTTGCTACGTCCAATGAAAAAAAAAAACTCTAAAAGTATGTTGATAAGGACCGCACTCGTACTTGTGAATCTGTGAAAATGTATGCAAAGATCATGTGCGCGTGGCTTGCATAACAATCCAATCATGAATACAGATCTTGCAGACATTGTATGATTTGTAGAAATTTTATTTCTTTGTAAAGGGGACTCGAAATGACTCGAAACTAAAATGCTAGGACTTTGGACTCGACTTGAGACTTGTGAGCTTTGATTTTGGACTTGACTCGGCACTTGGATACACTCGGACTTGAGTGCAAAAGACTTAGACTTACTTGGGACTTGCCCAGCAATGACTTTGTCCCACCTCTGGAACTGCAGAACAGCTTTGTAAAAATACAAGTTTAATATTATGAGATGTTTTCAGCCAGTAAGTCATGTTATTACACCAATTCATAGACCAAAATGGGATATAGGCTTAACCAATGTCTTGGTTAGTCAGTATCCGATCCACCGGAATTTTCAATATTGGCACAGATATCTGATAGCAGTATGGTATCCGTACATCCCTCGATTGAAAAACTAGGGCTGAACTATTCAGAACAAATTATCTAAATGGGATTTTTTTGAAAAGCATTCCAATTCCAGTTAGATTTATGTTTTAATAATGGGATTCTGTTCAAAGTTCACACATTAGTTTAGACCACATTTGTATTACACTATTCATGACACTAAAATCTGGTCTAGTCCTGGTTCAGTCCTGGTTCAGTCCTGGTTCATGCCTTGTTCAGTCCTGCTTTATTCCTGCTTTAGTACTGGTTGAGTCCTGGTTTAGTGCTTGTTTAGTACTGGTTGAGTCCTGGTTTAGTCCTTGTTAGTACTGGTTGAGTCCTGGTTTAGTCCTTGTTTAGTACTGGTTGAGTCCTGGTTTAGTGCTTGTTTAGTACTGGTTGAGTCCTGGTTTAGTGCTTGTTTAGTACTGGTTGATTCCTGGTTTAGTCCTTGTTTAGCATTGTTTCAGTCCTGGTTTAGTCCTGCTCCTTGGTGCATATTGTAATTTGATTCTTGTCGCCTGCGTGTCTGATTCAGAGGAGAGTGCATGTTATTGGCTGCTTTGACTTTTCAAATTGGCAATGTGTTTTCTGCATGACTCCTAACCTGTCTCTTATCTCTGCTGCTTTTTCTGCTTCCATTTGGACACATAGACGCATTTCAAAACAGTAAGTCTCTTTTCTCCATAGACATGACTCCTGTGTCTAGCCTGTAAACCTGTTTTGTTTCATACAGTGCCCTCCGCGAACTCTTGCTCTTTTGACAAATGAACAACAAGGACAGCAAGAAAAGTCCCTGGTTTAGTCTCTAGTTTAATGCTATTTTAGTCCTGATTTAGTCCTAATGTTGTCTCTGGTTTACTTCCTGGCTTAGTTCTAGTTTAGCCTTGGTTTAGTCATAATTTAGTCCTGGTTTATTCCTAGTTTAGTCTTTGATTTAGTCCCTAGCTTAGTCCGAGTTTAGTCCCTGATTTAGTCTCTGGTTTAGTCCTAGTTTAGTCCCAAAGTCCCAAAGTTTAGTCACAAACAACAAAACATTTCCTACATCTTCATAGATTTGAATATTGGAGGAGGGCACTTTTTTTTTTTTTTTTTTTTTGCTTTGGGTTTGGATTTGATCTCTCCCTTTGTCTGTCTCCCTGATATGTGCCCTAAAAACCTTACTTGTTGTTCTGTCTATTTTTATTGGTTTATTTAAAAATCTCAAATCTTATCATTTGACTTCTTTTACTTGTTTCATTATAATTTTCCCCACATCTGTCAAAATGATCTGCATGTGTGCTAAAGTGTAAGCAGCACTCCACTGACAGATAATATAAGAAGAAAACATACATTGAAACAGAATTCAGAGTTACATAAATAAGTAATCTCCGTGTTAAAGGTCCCATATTACACAAATTTGATTCATGTTATAATGCTGTGCCCTCATCTAAAACATACCTGAAGTTGTGTTTTGTGTCATTCACACATACAGTATTTCAGTAATCCTGGTTTATTAGTCTGACTACATCTTAAAGGTCCCATGACATGAAATTTTCACTTTCTGAGGTTTTTGAACGTTACTGTGAGCTCCCCTACCCTGTTTAGAAGTTTAAAAGTTGCGAAATGTGTAAACTGAGCATTTGCGATCCTTTTCTGCGTTTGAAAAAAAGACAGCTCAAATGGGCGATTCTGAACAAGGAAACTATGTGACGTCACATTGAAGAAAAAATGCAAATGCAGTTCCACCGCCCGTCTGGATGTCTACCCACCGTCACGGCCAGAGTTTAGACCGCAAACGAGTTACGCAATGCGAAATGTGTTTTTTTATTTGCCTGGAGGCACGTGAGAATGTTTCCAGGTTCGGATGTCCTTTATCCGAGCCTCTGGACCTCTGAAACAGCAGTGGTTTAATAGGAAACAGCGGAGAGTTTGCCCCCCCACCTGCTGCTCTGGCCTATCTCTGTCCTTCTCATTTGCATTCAAGCAACAACGCCCATAATGAGGTGTTCAGAGACATATTTTTTGACCATGTCTGTGTTCATGGGTCTTTCTCATGCACTGAGTCTTGATTTTGAAGATGGATTCATTTACAGTATTAAGGAACCCTTAAGGCACCATATAAAAGCATCAAAAAGTACCATGTCATGGGACCTTTAAGATGTGTGAAGAATCCCTCAGTCGTCCAGGAAGAATCCATGATAAAAGGAGAAATTCAATTTGTCAACTGGACAAAGTTTATTTGGTCGAAAACATTTTGCAGCTCATCCGAGTTGCTTCGTCAGTTCTGGTTAGAGTGCTGATGGACACTGCTTATATCTAGCTGCAGGGAGGAGCTCACTACACTGAAATTATCCAGAAACTATCCCGCCCCTTTGTTTTGAGTTTCTGTCTTTTGTGTTCCCAATTTCTCTCTGGCGTCTAGTTTAGCATACCTATTCAAACCCTAATGGGTGTTTTCACACCTCTGGACCCAACCTGGCTGCCCTATTGTTTCCTTTGTTTGTTTTGATTTCGGTTTGAGAATGGAATTATCTCCCATATATACCGTATTGGCCCGAATATAAGACGATGTTTTTTGCATTGAAATAAAACTGAAAAAGTGGGAGTCGTCTTACATTCGGGGTCTAGACATTACAGGGAGTCCTCGAGTTACGACGTTGATCCGTTCTTAAGACGCGTCGTAACCCGAATTTCGTCGTAAACCGGATTTTGCCTTTGATCTTCCAACCAAAGCACCAATAACCTTTCCATCTCAATAATTAGACCACTACGCTGCTTGGTTATCACTGCCGCTTTCATAGGAGCAGATCAGAGCCCACATCAGGTACTTCCGCCCACATTGGGCACACACACGAGGCTGTCTTCTTCTCCCTACAACCACAACAGAGCGTATTCTTGCGCCGTGCGCCGCGCGCCGCGTGCGTTTGTTTACATATCTTACCACGCTAAACCGTGTAAGACGGAATGACGCGTAATATATACATATTTTTTTTAATGGGGGCGCGTTCGTAACCACGAAACGTCGTAACCCGAGACCGTCGTAACCCGAGGACCCCCTGTATACCCATTCACAACGCTAGATGGCGCCAGATATCTTTAAAGCGAATGCTGAACTGAACTCCCCAGGCCAAAGCGAAGAAGAAAAATAAAAAATAGCGGTAAGAAAGAAAAGAGAAGAAAATAAGAGAAGAGATAACAGAAAATGGAGAAACGTAGCGACAATCTGGAGAAAAGTGGGTGGAAGATCGGCCAGGTTAACCGGCAGCTGACTTCACTTAGACTTCACTTTGATGGTTAATGCAGTTATTGCAATTTTGTTGTTTTATCACAGTAGATTGGTTTATTTACATTTCAAAAACCAGAAGCCATTCATTTACAAATGTGATTGCACTTTAGTTTACATATTTAAATGTTCAAATATTAAGATGTGATAGACAGTTTTTGCATGATTTGAATGAGGCAAAATAACATGCTTTTTCTCTCGAATATATTGTTATAATCATTTGTTTCAGATGTACTGTAATTATTTTCTGTATAAAAATTAAATTTGGTGTTCAAAAAGTCTTTTTTCAAACTTGAGTCTTGAAAAAGAGGGAGTCGTCTTATAATCAGGGTCGTCTTATATTCGGGCCAATACGGTAATTCCATTCCATTCGACCAAATAAACTTTGTCCAGTTGACAAATTGAATTTCTCCTTTTATCTGACTACATCTCCAATGTTGACAGCTACCTTTTACCCTTTGTTAAGTAGAGATTGTAAATTGTAAATTCCAGGATCCAAATGATTCTAGCGAAGGTGCATGGAGTTTAAAACACAGTGGAGTACTTCCTGTATTACCACATGAAAGTTTGTGATTTCAGTTTGAGAGAAGAGCTTAGCCTAAAAATGCAGGGTTTGTGTGTTAAAGATCCCATGGTTAATGGTTCCCTAATACTGTAAATGAATCCTTCTTCAAAATCAACACTCAGTGCATGAGAAACAGAGATAAGATGAGAAAGAGTCATAAATATCTCTCTCAAACTCTTTATTCTGGGCGTTGTTGCTTGAATGCAAATGAGGAGAAAAGAGCTGGCCTATAGTAGAGGGTGGGGGCGTGGCCAAACTCTCCGCTCTTGCTGTCAGCTGATCCATTTCCGTGTTTTTGCACGGGGGAGAGATTTGAAGCGTTCAATTGAAAAATAAACACATTTCCACATAAAATAAAATTAAACCACTGCTGTTCAAAGGTCCAGAGGCTCAGATAAAGGACTTCCGAGCCTAGAAACACTCGGACGTACCTCCAGGCAAATAAAATAACGCATTTCGCATTGCCTAGCGCATTCGCAGTCCAAACTCTCTGGGCGTGATTTACAGAGACGCTGAGTTCAGACAGACGGGGGTGGAACTGCATTTGCATTTCTTTTTTCGATCTGACGTCAATAAGGTGCCTTGTTCAAAATCGCCCGTTTGAGCTCTGATTTTTTGTAACGCAGAAAAGGATCGCAAATGCTCAGTTTAGACATTTCACAACTTTTAACTATGGGGGGGGGGGGGGGGGGGGGGGGGGTAAAAAAGGGAGGGGGGCTCACATAAACGTTCAAAAACCTCAGAAAGTGAAAATTTCATGCCATGGGACCTTTAAACATGTGTGAATGAAACAAAACACAAAACCAGGTCTATTTGTGATGAGGAAACAACATTAGAGCAGTGATCAGAAAAGATTAAGAATGTGAATGTATTGTGTTTGTGTTTAGTACCAGAGCCACCAGTGCTGCTGACGACCCCTGAGTCCCTCACAGCCTTTTCCTGGAACGACGTTGTTCTGGACTGTGAGGCCAGAGGAAACCCCACGCCCAGGTGAGTACTTTATGTAGCACAAATACACTCCCCAGGTGAGTACTTTTTTAATAATTGAGAATAAGAATGAAAAATAAGAATGAAAAAGAGCTTCCTCTGTTTGAAGGACAAGCAGTACCTGTTCTGACTTCCATCAAAATGATAATCGTCCAGTGGCCAGTGTAAAAGCAAGATTTGACTTTTACGCCTTATCGCCCGGCCCTGACACAACCATACAAGCTTGTATGTGTACGCATACACATCCACTCTCCCAGGAATGTCAAGATTATGAGCCTAAATGTGATTATTCATGTCACTATATAATCGTAAGAACTCCAAAAATTAGAAGCAGAAGACTGGCTCATTTCAATCTCATTACAATTTCCTCTTTTCCTTGACTAAAATTATTAAATATTGTGATATCTAGGCAGAGGTGGGTAAAATAGCCAAGTAAATATGACTTCAAAAGAGTATTAGTAGAAGTAGTAGTACGTACACAGTAGAGGTTCAAGAAATTACTCAGGTAACAGTGAAAATGTATTGTACTGGTATTTTTAAAGGAGAATTAATGTTTTTTACAATCTGAGCCTTATTTCGGTAATAAAACAAGTTGTTTTACTCACCCATAGCACTTTGGTGTCATATGGAGCACTTCCAGAGATGTTTATATCCATAACGTGAGTTCTCGGTCTCCAAATAACACAAACTTGAGCACTTTTCAAATCATAGAAGCTCAATGTTTTAGTCTACGCTTTCGTTTGAGTCAAAAGTGGCTTCTAATCTGAGATTTATCCATAATTTACAGATTTGCGTTTCATGTTTGGGTCCCGGGAGCTGAGAGCGAAATAAGCTGTGACTCCGCACATGCGCACTGGCCTCCTCATCTACTCGAAACTATGGATAAATCTTGGATTACAGGCCACTTTTGACTCAAACGAAAGTGTAGACTAAGACACTGAGCTTCTATGATTTGAAAAGTGCTAAAGTTTGTGTTATTTGGAGACCGCAAACAAGTGCCCCGAGAACTCACATTACGGAGATCGCAAATCTAAAACATCTCTGGAAGTGCTCCATATGACACCAAAGTGCTATGGGTGAGTAAAACAACTTGTTTTATTACCGAAATAAGGCTCAGGTTGTAAAAAACGTTAATTCTCCTTTAAAGGGCAGACACAAAAATGACACAAAAACTAAATAATATCTGAACGAGCGCTGCAAGAAACACAAATGTTCAAATCATTTCATATTGTCACATAAAGCTTTTGTCACTTGTAAACTTTTACTCAAGTAAGAGTACTGTTACATCAATAAAAATATAACTCAAGTAGGAGTAAAAGTATGGTGCTAGAAAAGTACTAGAAAAGTAACATTTCTTTAAAGTGAGTATACCCACTTCTGCATGTAGGCTGTAGTTTCAGTAATAGTGAAACAGCTGAATCCTCCATCCTCTCTCATCCCTGTGCTCATTTGTTGTATGTTTTAGTTTCCGTTGGGTGAAAGATGGTGAGACTATGGATCTGAACCTCGTTGGTGATGGGACGATTCATGCAGATAAAAACGACAGTCTGGACCAGTACCACGGCTCCTATCGCTGCTACGCCTCCAACACACTAGGGACTGCTGTGACGCAGACTGTGCATGTCATCGTAGAACGTGAGTCAAACAGGACCTGGAAGTATATTTCTCACCTATTCATTTTTTTTGATTCTTTTGAAAATGATATATTCACATCAAAAACCAAAGCGAAACTCATAACACACGATAAAACGTTGTTTGACATGAGCCGTTGTACAATCTAAAATGTAACATAAGCTCTTTTCTGCCAATTTTTGGGTCCTTGCCAGTTCATACATTGTGTTGTGGTTATCTGAGGACATGGTGTAAATCCTCTCTATCTCTCTGTTTCTCTCTGTGCTCTCACTCCGATGATGCAGGATGTCTGACTGTGCATTTTTCTCATCTGTAGTTACCATGGAGACCAGCACTGGGCAAGGACTTGGTTAATGCTGGACTGTAAACCCTAACAGTCAATGGAACTCATTAATATTAGCAATTCAGGACTCAAAACCTGATATTTGCCTGATTTTTAGCTGACCCAACGATAAACGAATACGTTTTCTGACCAAAGCACGACGTTTGAGTAGTGGTGAAAATAATATTTGATTAAACATTGCCTGGATTACTAAAAAACAATGAGCATCTGTCAAACGTGACGTCTGACGTCATCAAGCTTACTTTACTTAAAGGAAAATTAAAGTTTTTTTACAATCTGAGCCTTCTTTCAGCAATAAAACAAGTAGTTTTAATAATAATAATAATAATACATTTTATTTGTTAGGCGCCTTTCAAGGCTCTCAAGGTCGCCGTACATCAAGCAATTAAATACATTAATTAAATAATACAGTACATAAAAACAAGATAAAACAAAATAAAAACTGTAGAAATACATTTTAAAAACAGATACAGATTAAAAGACAGTGCAGTTATGGTCAGAGTGGTCAGAGTGAGAAGGCCTCTCTAAACAGATGAGTTTTGAGTTGAGATTTGAAGTGTGAGAGTGAGTGTGTGTCGCGGAGAGCATGGGGGAGGGAGTTCCAGAGCTGGGGAGCAGAGCGGCTGAAGGCTCTGCTTCCCATAGTGACGAGACGGGCAGGAGGGACAGTGAGGTGCAGGGAGGAGGAGGAGCGGAGGGAGCGGGCAGGTGTGGAGATGTGGATGAGGTTCGACAGGTATGGAGGGGCGAGGTTGTGGATGGCTTTGTAGGTGAGGAGTATGATTTTGTAGTGTATGCGGTGTGTGATGGGGAGCCAGTGGAGCTGTTGCAGGACAGGTGTGATGTGGTGATGGGAGGGTGTGTGTGTGATAATTGGGGCGCCTGAGTTTTGGACCAGTTGGAGTTTATGGAGTGATTTCTGTGGGAGACCGAACAGGAGAGAGTTACAGTAGTCTATACGGGAAGTGACCAGGCTATGGATGAGGATGGCGGTGGTGTGTGGGGTGAGTGAGGGACGGAGGCGGCGGATGTTTCTGAGGTGGAAGTAGGCGGACCGGGTGGTGTTGTTGATATGGGAGGTGAAGGAAAGTGTGCTGTCGAGGATGACACCCAGACTCTTTACCTGAGGGGAGGGGGAGATAGAGGAGCCGTCGATGGATATGGAGAAAGGGTTTATTTTGCTTAGGGTGGATTTGGTGCCGATGAGGAGAAGTTCTGTTTTATTGCCGTTAAGTTTGAGGAAGTTTGAGGTGAACCAGGTTTGTATTTCAGTGAGACAGTTTGTCAGAGAGGAGGGTGGAAGTGTGGAGTTGGGTTTAGTGGAGATGTAGAGCTGGGTGTCATCCGCGTAGCAGTGAAAGTGGATGTGGTGTTTTCTAAAGATGGAACCAAGGGGGAGGAGATAGATTAAAAATAGAAGAGGACCGAGGACAGAACCCTGAGGAACACCTGACGTGACAGGGGAGGGCTGTGAGGTGAATGACTTGACCTGAATAAACTGGGAGCGGTGTGAGAGGTAGGAGTGGAACCAGGAGAGGGAGTACCAGAGATGCCGATGGAGGAAAGTCTGTCAAGGAGGATGGAGTGTGAAATGGTGTCAAATGCTGCACTGAGGTCTAGCAGGAGGAGGATGGAGAGTGAACCAGAATCAGCAGAGAGGAGGAGGTCATTGGTGATTTTCAGAAGGGCAGTTTCAGTGCTGTGGAGGGGACGGAAGCCAGATTGAAATTGTTCGTAGATGTTATTGGAGGAAAGATGGGTGTGGAGTTGGGCAGCAACAGTTTTCTCAAGAAGTTTGGAAATGAAGGGTAGGTTTGAAATAGGACGGAAGTTATTGAGGTCAGAGGGATCAGAACTGGGTTTTTTGAGTATTGGAGTGACTGCAGCGGTTTTGAGAGTGGAGGGAACAGTACCGGAAATGAGAGAGGAGTGAATGATATTAGTTATGAGGGGGGACAGTGCAGGGATGGAGGTTTTGATGAGGACTGTAGGGAGAGGATCTAGTTGACAGGTGGAGGATTTGGAGTTCTGAATGAGAGTGGAGATTTGGGAGATGGAGGGCAGGGTGAAAGAAGAAAGCAGGTGTGTTGGGGATACAGAAGATGAAACAGGTGGGTTTGAAACAGAGGGGTTAAGTTGCAGGTGGATCAGTTGAATTTTGGAGGTAAAGAAAGCAGCCAGGTTATTGCAGAATTCGGAGGAATAGAGGTGAGGTGGAAGTGAGTCCGGGGGTTTTGTGATCTGTGAGAGGAGTGAGAATAGTGTTTTTGAGTTTCCGTCATGTGAACTGATTAAATTAGAGTAGTATGTGGATCTTGTTGTGGATATGGACTGTTTGTAATGGAGGATGTATGAGGTGAACATGTCTTTGTGTATGATGAGTCCGGTTTTCCTGTACAGTCTCTCCAGTCTGCGGCCTTGTGTTTTGAGGTGTCTGAGGGCGGGGGTGTACCAGGGTGCAGAGTGAGTGAATGAGACGGACCGGGTTTTGAGTGGGGCTACGGTGTTGAGTATTTGGTGGAGGTGTGTGTTGTAATGTGTAAGAAACTCATCTGTTGTAGAGAGGCCCTCAGCACTGGGGAGGTTATTGATGAGTGATGAGAAATGGTCCGGGTTAATGTCCTTGATGTTACGGAACTGTATAGTGCGGGGTGGGTTGGATTTTTTGAAGCACAGGTTGATGTCAAATGAAATTAGCAGGTGGTCAGAGAAGGGGATGTAGTGGGTTTTACTCACCCATAGCAGTTTGGTGTCAATTGGAGCAGTATCGCAGAACTTATGTTGAGCCGTTCTGTTCTACTAATGATCCCGTATCCGTTAGCGTGAGTGCTCGGGGCATTACATTGCGGTGTCCAAATAACACAAACTTTAGCACTTTTCAAATCACAGAAGATCGCTGTGTCAGGGTAGACTTTTGGTGGATTCCAAAACGGCCTGAAACCCGATATCCAGCTATAGTTTCATTTGATGACGTCATCAGAGAGGACAGTGCGCATGCGTGAACTCAGCTGTTTTGTAAACACCACTAGTCCAAAAGAAGCTAACACCGCTCTGAACTTTACTTTTCTGTTGCGATATCGGGTTTCAGGCCGTTTTGGAATCTACTAAAAGTCTACCCTGACACAGCAATCTTCCGTGATTTGAAAAGTGCTAAAGTTTGTGTTATTTGGACACCGCAAATCAGTGCCCCGAGCACTCACGCTAACGGATACGTGATCACTAGTAGAACAGAACGGCTCAACATAAGTTCTGCGATACTGCTCCAATTGACAGCAAACTGCTATGGGTGAGTAAAACTACTTGTTTTATTGCCGAAAGAAGGCTCAGATTGTAAAAAAAACGTTAATTTTCCTTTAAAGAAAGCTGGCGGCACGGTGGCTGAGTGGCTAGCGCTCATGCTTCATAGGAAGAAGGTTCCGGGTTCAATCCCCAGGTCGCCCGAGCCTTTCTGTGTGGAGTTTGCATGTTCTCCCTGTATCTGAATGGGTTTCCTCCGGTTTCCCCCATCAACCCAAAACAGGTAAAATCCTCCAGCTGAGGTCCTGACCAAACTGAAGCAAGAAGATCATGGAGATGGTCCCCGGGCGCAGTAATGTGCTGCTCACTGCTCCTAATAACAGGATGGGTTAAATGCAGAGAAGAATTTCTCCTGTGTGAGATCAATAAAATCACTTCTTCTTCTTGAATAAAGTTCAGATACTCTTAGTTTTCTAACTTTACTTAAAGAAAACAGTTAATGTACTTAAACTTTTAAAGTTAACTTTACTTAAAAAATACAGTTCATGTACTCAAAACTTTTTATGTAATCAGTTACAACAAAACTTTTGAGTTGTATTAACTTATCCGGGTTTACAGTGCGGACTGTCAGGTCGGGAGGGACGATCTGCTGCCATTGGCCATTCAAAGTGATAAAGTTTAGGAACAGGATACATTTTTTTAAGGATAAGGTTAGGGTTTGGGCTACCATTATTTCACTTTACACCAGAAACTAAAACAGAATACCAATGTTAGGTTATTGCTATATAGACGGGTCTGAAGGGACAGAAGGGATCACATAGTTCTGGTAGCCACATGTTAGCATCTGTAGCTATAAACAGGCCTAAAATGTTATATTTTTGACTGTTATGTTTGAGATATGTTAAGATAAAGCTGTAGGTGACAGATTTTTAAAGTTACTTCTCCTCACATATTGACTACCCCAAAACATTTTCCTAACCAAACAACAAAACAAAATCCTGTTTCTAAATTTAACCAAACCGTAACCCTTTGCCTAACTCTAACTTTAACTATGATCCATTTCTAAATGTAAAAAAATATTTTTGTTCCTAAAAATCACTTCAAATGACCAATCGCAGCAGACCGCCCCTCCCGACCTGAAATTCTAGCATTAACTTCATTATTATGCCTGTTCATAGCAACAGAAAACATATTACCGTGGCAACCAGAACTTTGTGAAAACTTCCATTCCTCAGGACCTGACCGTCTAGCACTAACTCCATGACTTAAGTTGTATGTGTGTGTTTTAGGTCATCCAGTTCTTCAGGATCAGCAGAAAATCAACAAGCGAGCGTTTGAAGGGGACAGCCTGGTTCTGTCCTGTAGTCCTCCAGAGAGCTCCACCCCTCCACACATTCACTGGATGGACAGGAGTAAGTTAGGCTACATTATGCTGCAAAACAACAAAGGTCTTACATTAAGAATATTAATCTAGTTCAGATTTAGTTCAAGGCTCACCTGAAGTTGTATTTGGAGTGATTCGTGCAAGCTTAAATTGCTTATTTTCAAGACGTCGTTTTGCCGATCAACCCGCTGCTCTTTACTTACTTCGTTCTCCTATTTTATTTTCTTGATTGGTGATGAGCGTAGCATTTGGCAGCGAAGGGCAGTCGTTTTGGTGATGTGCAGCTATCCATAGCTCTTTGTTACTGATTTAGATTTAGACTTATGCTGAAGTTTCCTGAAACTTCAGCTCCAATTGAGCAACGCACTTGTTTCTTTTGTTATGTAATTGTAGGTCAATATTGAGATTTAAAATGTCCAAATTATAACATAATGATCCATGTGAAGAATCACTCAGCCATCCAGGTAGAATCCATGGCAAAAGGAGAAATTAAATTTGTCAGATGGACAAAACTTTATTTGGTCAAATACGTTTAGCAGCTCATCCAAGCTACTTCTTCAGTTCTGGCTAGAGTGCTGGTGGACACTGCTTATAACTACAGGGGGTCCTCGGGTTACGATGGTCTCGACTTATGACGTTTCGTGGTTACGAACGCGCCCCCATTAAAAAATAATAATAATATTACGCGTCATTCCGTCTTACGCGGTTTAGCATGGTAAGCGACGTAAACAAACGCGAACGGCGCGCGGCGCACGGTGAAAGAATACGCTCTGTTGTGGTTGTAGGGCGGAGAAGACGGCCTCGTGTGCGTGCCCAATGTGGGCGGAAGTACCTGATGTGGGCTCTGATCTGCTCCTATGAAAGCGACAGTGATAACCAAGCAGCGTAGTGGTCTAATTATTGAGATGGAAAGGTTATTGGTGCTTTGGTTGGAAGATCAAAGTCAAAATCCGACTTACGACGAAATTCGGGTTACGGCGCATCTTAAGAACGGATCAACGTCGTAACCCGAGGACCCCCTGTACCTGTAGAGCGGAGCTAACTACAATGAAATTACTATGAAACTATCACACCTATTTGTTTTCAGTTTCTCTGTGGGGTCTTGTTAGCATAGCCATTCAGGGCCATAATGGGTGTTTTCACACCTCTGGACCTGACCTGGCTAACCCTATTGTTTTCTTTGTTTGTTTTGATTTAGGTTTGAGAATAGAGTTATAGATGGGAGACAAATTATGTCTGAGACCTCCATTTCTGTTCAAGGAAGGGTTCTCTTTCTTGACAAAAATAGCCTCTTTAACTCCCCTCTCAAACCAGTTCTTTTCTCTGGCTCAGATCTGTAGCTCACTGTCCTCAAAGGAGTGGCCCGTGGCTTCTAGGTGGAGATATACGGCAGATGAAGGTCCACTCTGGCACGTCCGTCGATGTTGGTACATTTTCTTGTGAAGTGGCTGTTTTCTTTCTCCAATGTAGCGCTCACTGCAGTCTTCACTACACTGAATGGAGTAGACCACATTGCTTTGTTTGTGGCTCGGTGTTTTGTACTTTGGGTGGACCAGTTTTGGTCTTAAAGTGTTTGTGGGTTTGAAATAGACTGGGATTTCATATTGTCTGAAAATCCCCTCAAGATTTGGAACCTTTTACTGCACATATCAATTCTGTAGAGCCAAACATCAAATTCACTTGTGAAGATGCCAAGGACAACACTTTGGCGTTCTTAGATTGTGCAGTAACGATAGGAGAAGACCGGAGACTCCAAGTAGAGGTCTTCAGGAAGCCCACACACACAGACCAATACCTAGTCTGGTTAACACCTGACCATATCACAAGTGAGATATGGGTCTGGAAACTCGCTTCGAAAAATCCCATAGCGGAGGTGTGGTTAGCGATTGCCAATGGCCGTTTATTGGGCGTTATGAATGTCTATCATTGAGCGTATACGTAAGTCCATAGCCAATCATGTCAGTTGTCAGTTCAAACTACAAGCTTCCGTTTGTCATGTAGTACGCGTCACCGTCTTGCCACACCTCCCCCGCTCTCTGATTGGGGCCCTAAATCTGGGACTCTCGCTTGGATGAGTTTCCAGGCCGCCTTCCAGTTCGAAACGAACGGAAGCGGCCTGGGAATTCCCAGGCTAACCAATACCTGCTTTTTGATTCACACCATCCACTGCAGCACAAACTGGGAGTTATTCGGACATTACAACACAGGGTCCATGTGGTCCCTACAAGCACAGAGGGTAAGGAGAAAGAAGAACAACATGTGGAGAAAGCCCTCTCTGTTTGTGGATATCTTAAATGGGCTTTCAACAAAACTAAGAGAGACACGGACAAGAAACAAGACAACAGAGAATCAGAACCCAGGAGGAAAGGGTGTAACCATTACTTACCTGGCCGGTGTTTCTGAAAAACTACAGAGCATTTTCAGACAATATGAAATCCCGGTCTATTTCAAACCCACAAACACTTTAAGACAAAAACTGGTCCACCCAAAGGACAAAACACCGAGCCACAAACAAAGAAATGTGGTCTTCTCCATTCAGTGTAGTGAAGACTGCAGTGAGAGCTACATTGGATAAACAAAACAGCCACTTCACAAGAGGATGTACCAACACAGACGAGAGAGCCAGAGTGGACCGTCATCTGCCGTACATCTCCACCTAGAAGCCACGGGCCATTCATTTGAGGACAATGAGCTACAGATCTTAGCCAGAGAAAAGAACTGGTTTGAGAGGGGGGTTAAAGAGGCTATTTTTGTCAAGAAAGAGAACCCTTCCTTGAACAGAAATGGAGGTCACAGACATAATTTGTCTCCCATCTATAACTCTATTCTCAAACCTAAATCAAAACAAACAAAGAAAAGGGTTAGCCAGGTCAGGTCCAGAGGTGTGAAAACACCCATTATGGTACTGAATGGCTATGCTAACAAGACCTCACACAGAAACTGAAAACAAATAGGTGTGATAGTTTCATAGTAATTACATTGTAGTTAGCTCCTCCCTGCAGCTAGTTATAAGCAGTGTCCACCAGCACTCTAGCCAGAACTGAAGAAGTAGCTTATATGAGCTGTGAAACATATTCGACCAAATAAACTTTTGTCCAGTCGACAAATTGAATTTCTCCTTTTGCCATAATGATCCATGGATCCATAATCTATAGATTATGAAACTTTTCTTGTCTATTAAACTTTTCTTGTCAGCCTTTCTCCACCAACTGACACTTAATTGATCTTAAACTATTATAAATAGTAACCACGAGTACTATCCCACCAAACCAAGTCAGAAATAGAAAAACATGAAAAATTTGTTAGATGCACTTTAGATTATTGCTTATTATTTCTTGATTTGAACAGCAGAAATTGCATTGTGTGTGTTGTTTACTTCAGAGATGGTCCACATAAAGCTGAATGAGAGAGTCACAGCTGGTCTGGATGGAAACCTGTACTTCTCAAACCTGCTGAAGTCTGACTCCAGGCCCGACTACATCTGCAATGCCCAATACGCCGTGGCCATGACAGTTCTGCCTGAAACCGCCGTCTCCCTCAAAGTCCAGTCCAGTGAGTTTACATACTAAACCAAGACTAAACCAGGACTTAACTAGGACTAAACCATAACTGAATCTAGACTAAACCAGGAATAAACAAGGAATAAACCAGGACTAAACCAGGGCTAAACAAGGACTAAACTAGAACTAAAAGGCCTACACCAGGACTGAACCAGGACTAAACAAGGACTAAACCAAGACTAAATAAGGACTGAACCAGGACTAAATTAAGACTAAACCAGAACTAAAGAAGGACTTAACCATCACTAAACCAGGACTGAACCAGGGCTAAATTTCCCTGAACTGTGTAGCTGTACGGTTGGGGGTTAAATCACTGATTGTGTTGTGTTTTCAGGTAACAGTGTGCCAACTTACAAGAAGCCCGGCCTGTTCACTCCCTCTGGCCTCCGCAGCTCCGTGCTTGCTCTGAAAGGGAACAGTCTGACACTAGAGTGCATCCCCTTTGGACTGTGAGTATCCCAATAATAAACAGGAAAAAGATGAACATTTTTTTCTCTCTGATCCAATACCTCACCTCAGTTTATTTTTCACACTATGCAACAGTGCATAGTGTGAAGAAGTAAGCTAAGGTTACTCAGAGTTGTTAGAGTAAAAGAGTAAAGCCTCCTCCTTAGATCAACCTAAGCTTCAACAGGCTGCAGCTATCTAGTAATTGACCATCATAAACTACAAATAAACATGGCCAATGCAAAGTAACAACGTATTTGCACATTAAAAAGAACTGAACACCAGCACAGCGTCAGAATTGAAGGAGCCTCTTGGATGAGAAACATTTTCTCTCTAAAAGTTTGCTCAATTGACAGAAATCTTCTTTTGCTTTGGTTCTCACGGTTAAGGTGCACTATGTAACGTTTCTAGTAGTAACGTTTCCATGCAGATGTTATTATTTTGTGTGGAAAAGTTCCACAATAAGGCTTTAAAATTCGATCTTTCATAATCCAATAAAAAAATTTCCGAAAGTGTTTTTATTGCTAGAAATGCTTATAGTAATAAAAATATACATTGTTTAAATGATTGAGGTTGCTTTTCCTGACCTTTAATTTAGCCTAATACCTACTACTTAATACCCAAGTAAAGCAACAATATCTCCATGGATGCAAATCAGGAAAACCTCCTGCATTGTCCCAGTGCCTAAGAAGTCTGTCCCATCTGGACTCAATGACTTCAGACCAGTTGCGCTGACATCTCATGTCATGAAAGTGTTTGAGAGACTTGTTCTGGCTCAGCTCAGACCCCTGGTGGCACCATCCCTGGACCCTCTACAATTTGCATATCAGCCCCACATGAGTGTGGAGGACATGATAATCTATCTTCTGCAGCGGGCTTACTCACACCTGGATAGTGTTAAGGGCTCTGTGAGGATATTGTTCTTTGATTTCTCCAGCGCCTTTAACACAATCCAGCCCTCTTTGATGGGGGAGAAACTGCTCAGGGTGGGTGTCAGCTCCTCCACTGTCTCCTGGATTACTGACTACCTGTCAGGCAGGCCTCAGTACGTGCGACTGGGGACCACCCAGTCTGATACTGTGGTCAGTAATGTAGGATCCCCTCAGGGTACAGTCCATAGGGAAGTACTGGCCACCACAGACTGGTAGAAGATCTCCAGTAACTTACTGCACAAGTTGAAAGACCTGAGCTTTCTCAGGAAGTAGAGTCTACTCATGTCCTTCTTGTAGACAGGATTACAGTTGTCCCTCCAGTCCAGACTGTTGTTCACATGAATGCCAAGGTACTTGTAGCAGTCCACGATCTCCACCTCATGACCCTGGATGGTAATAAGCTCCACTGATGTCCTCTTTCTCCTGAAGTCAGTCACCAGTTCCTTGGTCTTGTCAACATTCAGGAGTAGATGGTTTGCCTGGGACCACTCCACAACATTTGCAATCAGCGTTGGAAATCAGAGGTTTACAGAGTGAACAGGAATGGAGACAGGACTGTACTCTGGGGGGCTTCCACATTACTGACCACAGTGTCAGACAGCGTGGTACCAAGTACTGAGGTGTGCTTGACAGATAGTCAGTAATCCAGGAGACAATAGAGGGGATGACACCCATCCTGAGCAGCTTCTCACTCATCAGAAAGGGCTGGATTGTGTTAAAGGTGCTGGTGAAATCGAAGAACAATATCCTCACAGAGCCTTTAACACTATCCAGGTGAGAGTGAGCCCACTGCAGAAGATAGATTACAGCATCCTCCACACTAATGTGGGCCTGATACGCAAATTGAAGAGGGTCCAGGGATGGTGCCACCAGGGGTCTGAGCTGAGCCAGAACAAGTCTCTCAAACACTTTCATGACATGAGATGTCAGCGCAACTGGTCTGAAGTCATTGAGTCCAGATGGGACGGACTTCTTGGGCACTGGCACAATGCACGAGGTCTTCCAAAGCGCCGGTATCCTTTCAAGCTTCAGACTCAGTTCAAAGAGAATGTGCAGAATCCCATTCAGCTGTGCTGCACATGTCCTCAGCACACGGGGGTTGATTTTGTCAGGCCCTGGAGACTTAGCCTCCCTGGTAAGGTATTTTCCAGGGTACTGGAGCGGAGAATTCAACCGATGGTCGAACCTCGGATTCAGGAGGAGCAGTGTGGTTTTCGTCCCATTCACAGAACACTGGAACAGCTATACTCTCCATCAGGTGCTCAAGGCTTCATGGGAGTTTGCTCAACCAGTCCACATGTGCTTTGTGGATCTGGAGTGAAATGCCAGTGATATCCGCCTGCCAATTAATTGCAAAAGATAGATGGATTATATTATATCTATCTGATATCTTCTAATATTTAAACATATTTTTAATAAATATCCGACAACTCCTAATTGTATCTAATTGTCCGCAGACCTACTCCCAAAGTGGAATGGATAAAGAAGGACGGGCGTGTAGAGGACATTACAGGAGAGGTGACCAACTACGGCCGCTGGCTTCACTTTGACAGTGTGGACCAGAGGGACGATGGAGAGTACCAGTGTCGAGCCCACAATGAGTACGGAGAGGCAAAACACTCCTTCACTGTCACTGTGGAAGGTACAAAACCAGGACTAAACCAGGACTATACCAGGACTACATCAATACTACAACACGAGTCCAGGACTATACCAGGCCTGAACCAGAGCTAAACCAGGACTAAACCAGGACTACACCAGGACAATACCAGGACTAAACCAGAACTAAACCAGGACTAAACCAGGAATACACCAGGACTAAACCAGGATTGGAATCAAGAGTGGAATCAGGACTTACACCAAAAGTGAACCAGGACTGAACCAAGATTAAACCATAACTAAAGCAAAAGCTAATCAGGACTGAGCAAGGACTTAATCAGGGCATAATCAAGACTAAACACATTTTTGTAGCATGATACTATTGTCCATTGAATTAAACTTCATGTTTTTGTTTAGCTGCTCCATATTGGGTGAAGGAGCCCCAGAACCTGATGTATGCCCCTCGGGAGAACGTCCGTCTGGACTGTCAGGCCGAAGGCATCCCCACCCCCACCATCACCTGGAGCATGAATGGACTACCACTATCAGGTAAGCACAGGACAGAACCAGGAGGAAACCAGGATTGAAGCAGGACTTCCTTCCCTCTCTCCCTTTCTCTCTCTCCTCCCTCTCACAGAAGTGGATCCAGACCCTCGGCGCAATGTCTCGGGCAGTGTTCTGAAACTGATGGACGTTGAGGTTTCGGACACCGCAGTTTTCCAGTGCGAGGCCCAAAACAAACACGGGTCCATCCTCCTCAACACCTACATCAATGTTGTGGGTAAGAACCAGGAAATAGACCAACAGGGTATTCCAGAGCCTGGTTTATTTGGACAAGCTTATCTAATCCTCAGTTCTGTTACAACGTCACTAATCAGAGTTGGAAATGAATTGCTGTATTTTTTTATTTTTTTTACAGAGCTTCTATTACAGTGGTAAATCAAATTAATCATTTCAGTTATTATTATTATTATTACAGTGGTACCTCACCTTACGAAAGACCCAACAAACGAAAATTCCAAGTTACGAAACGCCTTCACGTTAAATTTTGGTCTGTAGATACGGAAGAAAATTCAAGTTACGAAACTCGAAATCTCAAAAATTCAAATAATGCGTGCTCAGCCACACACATTATACGCTTTTCTCAGACTGAATTTAAACTTTTCTCACATTTGTCTCTCGTTTAAACACTCAAACTTTCATAGATTTTCAACAAAATGTATTAATAGTGAAGCGTGGGGGGAAGGGGGAGGGCGGAGAAGTGTGCGCATGGACAAGTGTGTGATAGCGCAGCATGACCCGGCGCGGGGCTGCGAGCACGAGACCCGTGCTCAAACCGAGCCTCCTCTAAACCAGGTCTAAACCAGGATTAAACCACCCCGGCTCTTGCATGCGTTCGTTCATGCGCTCGGACTGCATGCGGTCCTGATGGGAGGCACATCTCCTCCCCTCCTCGCTGCTCGCCTCAGCCGTGACTCGTGAGGTACACCGGCAGAGCTAGCACGAAACCAGGAAATAGACCTGTACGCGGTGGTTTAATCCTGGATTTAGGAGGCACAGCTTGAGCGTGGTCGCAGCCCCGCGCCGGGTCATGCTGTGCTATCACACATGTGTCCGCACGCACACTTCTCCGCCCTCCCGCTTCCCCCTACGCACGCAGTCGCTGCTCGCCTCAGCCGTGACTCGTGAGGTACACCGGTGCTGCTGCTAATAGCAGAGCTAGCACGAAACCAGGGAATAGACCCGCACGCAGCGCTTTAATCACCTGGTCTAGTCCTGGTTTAGTCCAGGTCTAGACCTGGTCCAGTCCTGATTTAGTCCAGGTCTAGACCTGGTCCAGTCCTGATTTAGTCCAGGTTTAGTCCTGGTCCAGTCCAGGTTTAGACCTTGGTCTAGACCTGGTATAGTCCACGTTTAGTCCTGGGTCTACAGACTCTTAGCCAATCAGGACGCAGAACACAGTGTTACACTATAAAAAAAATGTTACACTATATAAAACAAACTTACGAAAAATTCACGTTACGAAACCACTTCTGGAACGAATTCATTTCGTAAGGTGAGGTACCACTGTATTATTATTATTAGGCCCGAGCGCTAAAGCGTAGGGCCTATTGTTATTGTTCTGGTTTTTCTTATTATTATTTTTTATTCTTCTTCTTATTATTATTTTTGCAAGGTACGGGTACTTTCCACCGACGAAAACTCACTAAATTTTCCATTAAAAATGGCTCGGCAGCACCCCCTGGAAAATCAAAATACATTGCTCCTATGGCTATACCCGTGTTGCCATGGCAACAGGCCAAACATCTGTCCTCGCCAATGGGACACCCGGCAAAAGTGTTTTCACGGAAACACGGTTCAGTCTTTTAGAACGCTTTTAATAAGTTTTAGTGTCCCACTTGTTGAGATGATACAGCACGATTCTGGAGAGTCTGGGTCAAAAACCCGAGGAGGAGTTTGTTAAAATACAAGGACAGGAAAATTTGCCTTCGGCACCGGGTCACGTGCTCGGTCCAATATGGCTGATTTCCTGTTGGTTGCCTAGCAACGGTGTTTCTGTGTACCAAATTTGGTTTGGCTACGACAAAGTTTTTGCCGGGCGTCCCATTGGCGAGGACAAGCAAGCGAGGACAGATCATCACCACTTGCGGCTATATTTATTATTATTATTATCCTATTCATTCTTTTTTTTTTTTTTTTTTTTCATTTTATATTTTAGATATAATTTCAATAAAAAAGTATAGCCCCCCTTTTAATTGGAATACTTATTTGAGGGGGTGTTTTAAAATTTTAACACTTTATTTAGGTTCACATCACTGTAGTTACTGTAGGCATAATTCCAAAAAGCTATAATATAGAGTACCTTTAATATTTACTGATTCATCTTGGCAGACTACGATCCGCATTAACTGCTAAGGAGCCACTTTTAGTGTAACAGTGAGTGTTATCTTACTTTTCATGCTATATCTCTTTTACAAGCTCTGAAGCCATGGAACTAGTTTTTGCCTTGGATTTCAGAATAAGCCTGGAGCAACTTTGATGTAATACCCCCTAAACTAAGTCCATCACAGGGCTCAATGGGCTCAAATGGTCTCAACTTCGGGCCAAATAATGACAAGTGTGAACGCACTGTAAACCAGAACTAAACCTAGACCCAAAACTTTTGACAGGACCAAATATAGATTTAGAAATGATTTGGAAACAGTAGCTTACTCATCATAAAATATTATAATAACAAAGAGCAAAAACATAAATGGTAATAATAAATTCAAAATAAGTAGCAAAAATAACAAGTCTAAATCTAAACTGGCCTCAAACCAAACCAGATGAAAAGTGCAATAGAAATATGTAATATTAACAGTGTATTTTGTGTCCTGTTCCAGAGCTCCCGGCGCAGATTCTAACATCGGATGGTCTTCAGTACAGAGTCACAGAGGGAGGAGACGTTACCCTGCAGTGTGAAGCTTTCGGGTCTCCACAACCACACATCACATGGTATAAAACGTATCTCACATGATCTAAAACATGTCACATGGTACAAAACAGACGTCACATGGTGTAAAACACACGTTACATGGTATAAAACACATCACATGGTACAAAACACCAGGAATAATATGTTTTTTTAAATAAAGTTGAAGTATACGTGAAAAGTCCCTCAGTCGTCCAGGTAGAATCCATGATAAAAGGAGAAGTTCAATTTGTCAACTGGACAAAGTAGGTTTGGTTGAAAACGTTTCGCCGCTCATCCGGCGAAACGGATGAGCGGCGAAAACGATCCCCACTAATCTGAAAACGATTAGTGGGGATGTAGTAGTGAAGACTGCAGTGAGCGCTACATTGGGGAAACCAAACAGCCACTTCACAAGAGGATGTACCAACACAGACGGGCGTGCCAGAGTGGACCGTCATCTGCCGTACATCTTCACCTAGAAGCCACGGGCCATTCATTTGAGGACAGTGAGGTTCAGATCTTAGCCAGGGAAAAGAACTGGTTTGAGAGGGGAGTTAAAGAGGCTATTTTTGTCAAAAAAGAGAATCTGTTGTTAAACAGAAATGGGGGAGTTAGACACAACTTGTCTCCCATCTATAATTCGATTCTTAAACCAAGTCAAAACAGACAAAGAAACATTAGGGCAGACAATCCAGGGCAGAGGGGTGGAGAGGGTCGTTAGACGTTGAATAGGGGGTCGTAACTAGTTGCCAGAGTAATTTGAAAAACAAAGAGACAGATTAGTGGGGATCGTTTTCAGAGTTTTTTCAGTGTAGGACGCGCCTCCCGGCAGCGAGATATAAGCAGTGTCTAACCAGCACAATAACCAGAGCTGACGAAGCCTCTCGGATGAGCGGCGAAACGTTTTCAACCAAACAAACTTTGTCCAGCTGACAAATTGAACTTCTCCTTTTATCAAAGTTGAAGTATAAGTCGGAACAAGGACTAAACCAACAAAAATGTATTCAAATTATAATGGGAGACATCGCCACACTATATTTAAAGCTACCATTTGTAATTCGATTGGCCGACCTGGCTCTGTATTCTCAAATATCACCACTAGATGCTGTCTATGTTACTACAGTCTGATAGTGTGCCAGCTTGTGAGCACATGTGAGCCTGAACAAGGGGAAGGGGAGACGGGAGGCCTCAGTTGAGGAAAGGGGCTGGGTGAGGGGAGAACAGATTTCACATCTACCATCTACTGGTAACAAAAAAATCAAATGAATGTATAAACTGTAGCTTAGTGTTGTGTTCTATATACATGTATTTGTGTTCCTTTGTTCAGGGAGCAGCAAGACTCGTCCCCGCTCCTCTCTCTCTCACACGTGTCTGTTCTGACTGATGGGACTCTGCAGCTGTTTAACACAAGCGACCGTGACAGTGGAGAGTACATCTGCTCAGTGCACCAGAGCAACATCAGCATCACTGCACATCTGGAGGTCTACGGTACAAAGGATAAAACTATGATATTAAAGGCAAAATTGACTCTTGTGACCTTTAAGCCCTTTTAGAATGTTGTTACCTCATCGAAAACATACCTGGAGTTGGGTTTTGTTTCATTCACATATTTGAATAATCCTTTAGAATTAGTCTGTCTGCCTCTCCAAAGCTCTGAATGCTCTGTTGTACCTTGTGATGTCATGAAGTAGTTTTCATGTTAACAGGTACCTTTTACCGTTTGTTTAGTAGAGATTTCCAGTTCGAGGAAATGAAATTATTCAAATGATTCTAGTGAAGGTATGGAGTGTTTTCTGTTTGAGACAAGAAGCCTAAATATGTAGGATGTGTGTGCTAAATATGTGAATCAAACAAACCACAACTCCAGGTATGTTTTTGACAAGGAAACAACATTATAACATAGATCCAAAAATACACTATAACACCCATCCAAATAATCGAAATCAGATGTTCCAATCATTTCCATGACCGCAGGTGTATAAAAATCAAGCAACTAGACATGCATGTTTCTACAAACATTTGTCAAAGAATGGGTCGCTCTCAGGAGCTCAGTGAATTCAGGCGTGGTACTGTGATAGGATGCCACCTGTGCAAGTGCAGTCATGAAATTTCCTCACTCCTAAATATTCAACAGTCAACTATAAGTGGTATTATAACAAAGTGGAAGTGATTTGGAAAGACAGCAACTCAGCCAAGAAAACTGACGGGGTGGGGTCAGTGGATGCTGAGGCGCATAGTGCGCAGAGGTCACCAACTTTCACTACAGACCTCCAAACTTCATGTGGCCTTCAGATTAGCTCAAGAACAGTGCGTAGAGAGCTTTATGGAATAGGTTTCCATGGCCAAGCAGCTGCATCCAATCCATACATCACCAAGTGCAACACAAAACATCGGATGCAGTGGTGTAAAGCACGCTGCCACTGGACTCTAGAGCAGTGAAGACGCGTTCTAAGGAATGACAAATTGCGCTTTTCCATCTGGGCAATCTGATGGACGTCTGGGTTTGGCGGTCGCCAGGAGATGATTAAGATTCATCTTAATTAAGTGTGTGATGTCACACACAGGAGAAATTCACTTCTGCATTTGACCCATCCGTTTTTCAGGAGCAGTGGGCAGCTCGCCGATCATGTAACCAGCTTTGCGGATCAATTTGTCAATCCGTCCAATGTCCCTTTTACTGGTGTTGCTCCCCCAACAGACCACAGCGGCACTAGCAACCACAGAAGATCTCCAGTAACTTACTGCACACATTGAAAGACCTGAGCTTCCTCAGGAAGTAGAGTCTGCTCATGCCCTTCTTGTACACAGCATTACAGTTGTCCCTCCAGTCCAGCCTGTTGTTCACATGAACGCCCAGGTACTTGTAGCAGTCCACGATCTCCACCTCATGACCCTTGATGGTAATAGACTCCACAGGTGACCTCATCCTCCTGAAGTCAATCACCAGTTCCTTGGTCTTGTCCAAGTTCAGGAGCAGATGGGTTGCCTGGGACCACTCCACAAAATGTGCGATCAGCGTCCTGTACTCCGTCTCTTGTCCATCCCATCCCGCTTAATATGGGCCCTTTACGTTTTAAGGACAATAAAGGAGTGGGTGAAAGATGAATATTGACCTATATTTTCATTTTTAATAGTTTATGTTTAGTTAAGTTTGAATTTTAGTTGTGTGAAGAATCCCTCAGTCATCCAGGTAGAATCCATGGCAAAAGGAGAAATTAAATTTGTCAACTGGACAAGGTTTATTTGGTCGAATATGTTTCGCAGCTCATTCAAGTTCATTTTAGTTCATTTTATTTTAACCACAGAAGTCAGATTGATCTTTATAGCACAGATATTGTGGGTTTTCTTCTGCCCTTTTGCTAACCCCACTGTTCTTTTGTTGAATATTTCTGACTGGTTTCCTTATATTTTTCCTAATATAAACCAGGAAAATTTATCTGCCAATGAAGTCAGAAAATTATGTTTGAAATAAGAGGGGAAAAAAGCCCCTAAACTTATCAAAAACACTACATTTTTAAGCACGCTTGATGATCCTTTCTGTGATGTGAAATCTTGTACCTCTTTCATTGCTATCTCTTTTCAGAGCGGAGTGTGATTTTGACCGGCCCAGATCACGTCCGTGCTGTCAGAGGCTCTATGGCTCTGCTCCACTGTGAGGCGTTGACTGATATTCGGCTAATACACGACCGGCAGATTGTCTGGAGGAAAGACGGGCTCAAGATACAAGAGTCCTCTGCAGACGACAAGTACAAACTAAAATATTTTTATTTTAATAGGATTGTATAATTACTGTTAAAGTTGTTAATTTACCAAAATTTTGAAGAATTTAAAAAACAACAACATATTTTCCTTATAGTTATCTATATATAGTAATCATCTATGACACCCGTGGATCATTATGTTATAACTGGGACATTTTAAGTATTTATCTAAAATGACTTGATAACAACAAATTGGCGCTCTGCCGGACTATGCTGATGGTGCCACCTATGGATAGATATAGATCACAGAAGCAAAAGAAAAAATGACGTGTATGGGGGGGTAGGGGAAAATGTGAATTTTCAGAGCTAGCAGGAGAATCAAGATTACTCATGAGTGAATTACTCTTAAAGGGACAGTGTGTAAGATTTTTACCCGCTAATTACTGAAATTGAAGATACCCATTCAAAAATACATTGTTTTCCAAGCCTTTTCACTTCCATCATGAAATCAAAGTATTCTTTTGGACTTAGATATAGTCACATAAAAGGGGGATCTTCCCCATGCAGAGGCAGCCATTTTGAATACGAGAGCCGCAGAAGGACATTTGGGCTCCGCCTTCGGCAAGGCTCGTGGTTTTGGGTAAACAACACAAGCATGTTGCCGGATCAGACGTCGTAATGGATCTAACACGTGTTTTGGACTAAACTGTTTTACTGGATTTTATTCGCTGGATCCTTGCGGACAAATTGAGAGCAAGTTTATGGTGAAATACAGAGTTTGACCTGTGCATTGACCTGCATTCTAAGGTAAGCTAACCTCGTTTTGTGCTTTTCTGTATAAAAGCCCCATGTGCTCGGGGAGTGATTGTTGTGCAGGGAAATGAATTGCATAGTCAAAAAGAGGAGACTGTAAGGTTTCATTTGATGTGTGTCATGTACACGATCGGGAATGTGTGTTTTCATGAGAAAAGAAAAAAAAAAACGGGGCCGCGTTTTATTTATACAGTAGCGGCGTGCGGCTCGTGTCCGCGTTACGGCGCGCCCGGGTGACCCTCGAGGTCTGCCGTAGCTAAAACAGAAAGTGCAATAGCACCATCCACCTATGCGCCACGAATCTTACACACTGGGGCTTTAATGCATTTGAAAGTGCAAATTAATTGTTTGATTTTTTTTTTTAATAGTCAAAAAAAAAGACAAAAACAAAATCTAGTAAAAAAAAAAAAAAAAGAAATATTTTTCAAAATATGAGTGATTATAACTTGTATTTATTGTATTGTGAATGTGCTCTGTGCCTTGTTTGGTCTTAGGTTCACCATGTTTGAGAATGGGACCTTGAGAGTGAGCAGTGTTCACACAGACGACAGTGGAATGTACAGCTGTGAGGTCATCACCAGCCTGGACCTCGCCCACGCCAGCGGAGCCATCACCGTCATTGGTACACGGCCTGTTTAGACATCACGACATTCTAGAATCCCTACAGTTCAGAAACCTATGGTGGAATTTGCTGTGTAACTGTCAGATTTGTTGACATATGGTTCATATCTCTGAAATTACTGGCCCTGTCCACATGGCACAAGGTTCATGTTGTACAATCTTTGTATTTTAATGTAATAATCTGTAAACTTTCTTCCCTCCAGCTCCTCCAGACCCACCCATTGGCTTGTCTCTGTCTGAGACTGACACCCACATGAGCATCACCCTGGGATGGACTCCAGGCTTCCACCACAACAGCCCCATCACTGGTGCAACTCTATACATTATTCATTCACTCCACACTCAGTGATAAGCTACTGATTTAGCCACAGCTGCCCTGGGGTAGACTGGCAGAAGTGAAGCTGCCAATCTATTGGCCCCCTGTGAATAATTACTGGACCTCACAAGCCTGTAGAGGAAAAACGTTCTGACAATTATGATTAAACAAAGGAATGTCTAGATAACTTAAATGAATCTAAATCTAAATAAATGGAGTAGTTCTTTTAAGTCTTCAGATTTTTTTGCTCGGTGGTCCTTTGACTGATTGTAGTTCCATGTGTTACATTCATTGGCTCCAGCTTCCATAGTTTATTTATTCTTCATTACACCATGAACTTGTTATAAAAGTTACAGTCAGATTTCCCATGAAGAAAATCTTGGTCTTATGTGTGCATTGCAGAGTTCATAGTGGAGGCACGTGAGCAGCAGCACACAGAGCGGTCCAGGTGGAAGTGGGAGGAGCTCAGGAGAGTCCCAGGAGACGTGGAGGAGATTGAGCTCCGCCTCCACCCATTCTGCACCTACAGGTTCAGAGTGACCGCCGTGAATGAACTAGGCCTGAGCGAACCCAGCCAGGCCTCAGAGGAACACAGCACCCAGCCTGCAAGTGAGAGCCGGGGTTTACTGTTTGGCCCATATTACACTTCTGATCTATGTTATAATGTTATTTGTCATTCCTGGAATTACCAATCTCTACTGAACAAAAGGTAAAAGGTAGCTGTTAACTTCATGACATCACAAGGTGGAACAGAGCATTCTGAGATATGGAGCTATAGACAGACTAATAACACTCATCTACACATTTTTGGACTCAATCTGCTTCCGAGATAAAACTGGCTAAATCTCATTTATATTGATAAGATAAACTGAAAATCAATTGATAACTGTGCTGGCTAGCTAACATATTCATTGACTTACAAAAAGGTTTCGATGTAATAAATCATTCAAGATTACTTAAGAAAATTAACAAGTATGGCATTCAAGGGGTGGCTCATCAATGGTTAGCAAGTTATTTAGAAAACAGAAAACAATATATAAGATAAGATAAGACTTTATTGATCTCACGCAGGAGAAATTTACTTGTCACAGTAGCTCCAGGTAGGGACAGTTTGAACAAGAAAGAAAAGTGCATGCAGGGAAGAATGGCATAAAGATAAGTAATAATGCGTGAAAAGTCCCTCAGTCGTCCAGGTAGAATCCATGATAAAAGGAGAAGTTCAATTTGTCAACTGGACAAAGTTTGTTTGGTTGAAAACGTTTCGCCGCTCATCCGAGAGGCTTCGTCAGCTCTGCACATTGGAAAAACGATATTGCACGTTAGGACCATGCAGTGGAGTTATACAAGTACTAATAATAAGAAACAGTAACTAGGAGAGTATTGAAAAACGATATTGCATATTTGGACTATACAGTGGAGTTATACAGTCTGATGGTGGTGGGGATGAAGGATCTGCAGTAGCGCTCCTTCTTGCACTGGGGGTGCCTCAGTCGGCTGCTGAAGGAGCTGCTCAGCTCCTCTACAGTCCGGTGCAGAGGGTGAGAGGCATCATCCATGATGGACGTGAATTTGGCCGGCACCCTCCTCTCAACCACCTCCTCTACAGAGGACAGCCCAGGACAGAGCTGGCCCTCCTGACCAGCTTGTTGAGTCTCTTCCTGTCCCGTTCTGTGCTGCTCGGGGCCCAGCAGACGACAGCGTAGAGGAGAGCAGAGGCCACCACAGAGTCATAAAAAGTCTTGAGCAGAGGCCTGCACACTCCAAAGGACCTCAGTCTCCTCAGGAGGTGGAGGTGATTTTGGCCCTTCTTGTACAGGGCGTCGGTGTTGTGGGACCAGTCCAGTTTATTGTTGAGGTGAACACCCAGGTACTTGAAACTGTCCACAGTCTCTATGTCCTGCCCCTGGATGTTCACCGGTGAGTGAGGTAGTGGTCTCCTCCTGAAGCCGATCACCAGCTCCTTTGTCTTACTGGTGTTAAGGCACAGGTGGTTGTGCCCACACCAGTCCACAAAGTCACTGATGACCGAGCAGTACTCCAGCTCGTTCCCCTCAGACACACAGCCCACAATGGCCGAGTCATCAGAGAACTTCTGGAGATGGCAGCTGTCTGTGTTATATGTGAAGTTCGAGGTGTAGATGGTGAAGAGGAAGGGTGAGAGGACAGTTCCCTGGGGAGCCCCAGTGCTGCAGACTACCACCTCTGACTCACAGCCGTGCAGCCGCACGTACTGTGGACGGTCAGTGAGGTAGTCGATGGTCCAGGCAGCGAGATGTCCATCAACTCCCGCATCCTCCAGCTTCCCCCGCAGCAGCACCGGCCTGATGGTGTTGAAGGGGCTGGAGAAGTCAAAGAACATGACTCTCACAGCACTCCCGGCGGTCTCTAGGTGGTGAGCGCCCACTGCAGCAAGTAGATGATGGCGTCCTCTACTCCTACGTTTGGCTTGTAGGCAAACTGCAGCGGGTCCAGGGTGGGGCTCACCACAGAGCGGAGGTGACTGAGGATCACCCTCTCCATGGTCTTCATGAGGTGGGAGGTCAAGGCGACTGGTCTGTAGTGGGCCGGTTCCCTGGCATTTGTTGTTTTGGGAACCGGGACCACACAGGAGGTCTTCCACAGGACGTGGACCTTCTCCAGGCTGAGGCTCAGATTGAACATGTGGCAGAGAACCTCACAGAGCTGGTCTGCACAGGTTCTCAGCAACCTGGGGCAGTTCCCGTCGGGTCCTCCAGATTTCCTCTGCTTCAGTCGCCTAAGCTCCCTCCTCACCTCGTCCGGTGTGATGGAGAGGGGGGAGTGAGGGGGGGACTGGGGTGGACTGCAGGGGGTGGTGGAGGTGGGGGGTGGAGGGGGGCTGGTGCTTGGTTGGGTCCGTGTGAAGGGGGAGGGGGATGTGGCCACTGGCCCGGGGAGGTGTGAAGAGGAGGAGGGAGTCGCCCGAGGGGCAGAGGGGGTGGGGTTAAAGTAACAGTTTAATTCATCCGCCCAGCGCTGATCACCATCAGCTGTCCCTCTGCCACTCTGTCCAAATCCAGAGATGTTTCTCAGTCCTCTCCACATGTCCCGTACGTTGTTCTGGGCCAGCTGCTCCTCCATCTTCCTCCAATAGTCCTTTTTCTTTTTTTACCTGCATATGTACAAATCAGTGACACAGAATCAGAAAAATATATCAAATGGAGTGTTCCCCAAGGCTCGATTCTTGGGCCCAAATTATTTATTTTATATATGAATGATTTTGTTAAAGTATCTGAACTTGGGAAAATTCTATTTGCTGATGTTACAACATTATTTTACCATGGAAAAGATATAAAAGAGGTCACAAATAGAGTAAACAAAGAGCTTAAAGTAAAATATTGGTTTGATTTAAATGGATTGATTCTTAATGTTAAAAAATATATTATATTTTAATATATTTTATTTAATGATCAAATTAAAAAAGACAGCATCATTAGAAATAGATGGGATACAGATTAAAAGAGTAAGTAAAACAATTTTTTTAGGAGTCATGATTGATGAAGGTCTAAACTGGAGGTCTCATAAATTACACTAAAAGCAAAATATCCAAAGCCATTGCTGTGTTGCATAAAATAAAGTTCTCACTAAACAGTGCAGCATTATTCACCTTGTATAACTCTATAATTGCACCATATCTGTTGTACTGTGTGGAGATTTGGGGGTCAACATGTAAAACTTACCTACAGCTAAAATAAATAATATTTTACAGAAAAGGGCTTTGAGAATTATCACAGTCATTATAGAGTGCCATCCAACCTATTATTTGTTAAACTTAAAGTGTTGAAAATGTGTGATATTGTTGAATTAAGTATCCTCAAAGTAATGTATAAAGCAAAGTGCAATGTATTACCTGTAAATATTCAAAGATGAGAACAAGATGAGAACAAGATGAGAACAAGCCATTACAATTTAAAAGGAACCTACATGTTTAAAAAAAAACGATTCAAAACCAAGGTTATGGAGCGAAGCATCACTGTGAAAGGAGTTCATTTATGGAATATTCTTGACAAAGAAATCAAAGAATCAATTACAATAATGACATTTTTTTTTAAATCCATAAATACATAATATCATACATACATAAAAATGCAGTGTAATATGTAGGTATGAAAAAGAAAACTAAACTGTCGTGCTTAAAAATGAAGCTTTCTGTTTACAATTGATTAATAATTGTGATTGAAACGGAATGTTTTGATGAAATGTTTTATAGTCACTATCGGTGTTAATGTCTGGAAAAGGGAAGAGGGAGCAGATAACATAAGATTACTCTTGTTTCTGCTCCCTTTCGTTCAATATTTTGTATTGCTATCACACTAATGATGTCCTTTTATACTTTATGAATGAAATAAACAAACAAAAAATAAATAAAAATAAAAAATGATGTGTGAATGAAACAAAACACAATGCCAGGTCTGTTTTGATGATGAAATAATATGACTGAAACTCAATTTTGCGTGATTATAGGACTTTTTAACAAAAACTAAACATCACAGTAGGACTCACCCTACCTCTGAATTACACATTTATTTTTGCAATGACAAATCAAGCTCTCTCAAGTCTGGGGAACAATGATATTTCCTGGTCCCTTAGATGATTGATATATACCACCTGGACAAAACTGAGGTTTTAACCATCGGTCCTGAGGCTCAGAGGAAGAAACTTTTATCAAAACTACAAGCACAGTCTTTTAACCCATCTCCTCAAGTGAAAAAGCTGGGCGTCATTTTTGACTCTGAGCTGACTTTTATTCCACACATCAAGAACATCACAAAAATAGGTTTCTATCACCTAAAAAACATAACCAGAGTTCGCCCTATTCTCTCTCAGGCCAATACGGAGACACTGATGCTTTTGTCACCAGTCGTATAGACTCCTGTAATGCCCTGCTCTCTGGTCTTCCCAAAAAGAGTATTTCAGGTTTGCAATTATTACAAAATTCAGCAGCACGTGTCCTGACTAGAACCAGAGGGCGGGACCACATTACACCGGTTTTAAAATCTCTGCATTGTCTCCCTGTGAGTTGCAGGATAGATTTTAAAGTTCTTTTACTGTTTTTTAAATGTCTTAATGGTCTTGGGCCTTCTTATCTTTCAGAACTGCTTTTTCCTTACGAACCTTCACGGGCCCTGCGCTCCTCCGGCAGCAGCTCCTGGTCATTCCCAAAGTCAGGACACACACTCACAGAGAGGCGTCTTTTCAGTACTACGGCCCTCGTCTATGGAACTGCCGGAGGAGCTCAGGGCCAAAGAGAACGTTCATGTTTTTAAGAGCGGGCTCAAGACTCCTGTTTAGCTTGGCCTTTGACTGAATTTGTTTGTCTGTTTATTTGTTCTTTTGTTTGTTTGTTGTTTGTTCTGGGTTTTTTTTGTTTTTCCTGTTGGCGGCACGGTGGCTGAGTGGCTAGCACTCATGCTTCACAGCAAGAAGGTTCGGGTCGCCTGGGCCTTTCTGTGTGGAGTTTGCATGTTCTCCCCGTGTCTGGGTGGGTTTCCTCCGGACACTCCGGTTTCCCCCACCAACCCAAACATGCGCCATAGGTAAAATCGTCCAGCTTGGGTCCTGACCAAGACTAAACAACAAAATAAATGATTTCTCCATTGTGAGATCAATAAAAGTCAATCTTCTAATCCTTAATCACTGTAAGGCGTTTTGTGTTACACTTTTGTATGAAAAGCACTTTATAAATAATGTTTGATTGATTGATTGAAATAAATAAATAAATATCATTACAGTAATTTTAGATTTTTTTCTAAATAGTTGTCTGTTTTGTTTGTAGTTCCCAGCAGTAACCCGACCGGAGTGCGCAGTGAATCCAAAGAACCAGGAACTCTGGTCATCATGTGGGATGTGAGTGACACTAAAGCAGTAGTACTGTATACCAGGACTAAACCAGTGACGTGTGTTCAGGGGAGGCAGCATCTGACCAGAGCCGAGGGGAGACTAGCTTCTCATGCTCTGCCTCTGTCTCTGTGAGGGGGCGTGTCTGTGGCCGCACATTTACTACAGAAATATGGACTATAAGTTTAAACCACAGTGTCAAATTTCACTGCACAGTTTAACCTGAGGCTTTTTACAACTAAAGAAATAATCAGCAAACACAACAGCCCTAGTGTGGAGATTCTGTTGTGCGGGAAGGTTATCTAACCAAACAAATCTTCATATTATAGAGTTTAGCTCACTTGTTTAAGCCTCAGCAGCTGTAAGCCTGACTGCACCTTAGTGTACTACAGCAGGACTTACCCAGCAATAAACCAGATCTAATCCAGGACTAAACCAGGATCAAGCCAGGAAAAAAACTAGGGCTAAACAAGGACCCAGAAAGGACTGAATCAGGACTAAACCAGATTTAAACCAGGACTAAACCAGGACTGAACCAGGTCTAATCATTTGTCTAGTCAATTACTATAATAATTGTTAGCTGCAGTCCTTCTGATGTTCTCATGACTCCATTGTCTGCTCTGTAGGAAATGGAGAAGCGTCTTCATAACGGACACGGCTTCATGTACAAAATTTGGTGGCGTGAGGCAGGAAAGAAAGACCAGCGCTGGCACTCCAACTCCACCAGCTCCCCTCCGTTTGTGGTGACAGACACAGGCACCTACACCCCCTTTGAGATTAAAGTCCAGGCTGTCAATGCCATCGGAGAGGGCCCTGTTCCAGAGGGAGAGATCGGACACTCCGGAGAGGACGGTACAGACACAAATATCAACAGGAACACAATGTCTATGTCAGTGTCAGGGTTGTTCAAAGTATTGAAAATCAGATTATAAACAATACTAAAAATTAAAAAAAAAAATCTAATTAATTACAGGATTTGTAATTAATTAATTCATCGCATTTTAACCTCATGAGAGAGAGAGAGAGAGAGAGAGAGAGATTGAGACAGAGGGAGAGTGACAGAGAGATTGAGAGAGAACTTAGTTTTTTGCTTGGAATGTTCCACATTATGGCATTAAGGCGCTTTGTATTAAGGCATTTTTTTGTATGAAAAGTGCTGTATAAATAATGTTTGATTTGATTTGATTTAATTTGATTTAAACTAATCTATCGTGTTTTTTTTCTAATTACTGGTGTTCTTATAGCTGGCAAATACTTTGATACTGAGAGTTTGACAGTAATTATGTATCTTGATTTGAGGAGGTTTTAACTGATGTTTTTTAAGTTACAGAAAAATCTATCTGGATTGTATTTGTTTGAACTCACTTAGCTGTTTTTGTTTTATTTTTTGTTTTTGCAATGAAGATTTGTTGCAATATTGTTACTCCACCACAGATTTTTCCTGAAGTTGGAATAAAAATATCTAGTCAGAGTTCAAATTTAGTATTATACCTGCTTGTCTCATGAAAATGGTATGCCTGCCCCCCCCCCAGATTAGGTTAGAATCTGTAATAATGTTGATAATTAAAGGAAAAGTAACGTTTTTTTACAATCTGAGCCTTCTTTCAGCAATAAAACAATTAGTTTTACTCACCCATAGCAGTTTGGTGTCAATTGGAGCAGTATCGCAGAACTTATGTTGAGCCGTTCTGTTCTACTAATGATCCCGTATCCGTTAGCGTGAGTGCTCGGGGCACTGATTTGCGCTCTCCAAATAACACAAACTTTAGCACTTTTCAAATCACAGAAGATCGCTGTGTCAGGGTAGACTTTTAGTAGATTCCAAAACGGCCTGAAACCCGATATCGCAACAGAAAAGTAAAGTTCAGAGCGGTGTTAGCTTCTTTCGGACTAGCGGTGGTTACAAAACAGCTGAGTTCACACATGCGCACTGTCCTCTCTGATGACGTCATCAAATGAAACTATAGCTGGATATCGGGTTTCAGGCCGTTTTGGAATCCACTAAAAGTCTACCCTGACACAGCGATCTTCTGTGATTTGAAAAGTGCTAAAGTTTGTGTTATTTGGACACCGCAAAGTAATGCCCCGAGCACCATGTTAACGGATACGGGATCATTAGTAGAACAGAACGGCTCCAACATAACTTCTGCGATACTGCTCCAATTGACACCAAACTGCTATGGATGAGTAAAACTACTTGTTTTATTGCCGAAAGAAGGCTCAGATTGTAAAAAAAAAACCTTACTTTTCCTTTAAGTGCATAATAATAATTAAGTGCATTATTACAGATTCTAATCATCTCTAATAATCCATCCATCCATTTTCTTCCGCTTATCCGGGGCCGGGTCGCGGGGGCAACAGTCTAAGCAGGGACTCCCAGGCTTCCTTCACCCCGGACACTTCCTCCAGCTCCTCCGGGGAGATAATAATCTATATAATCAAATGTAATCAGATAATTCTCATCTATCTCATAATTGTAATAATATCACTGCTCCACAGTGCCCCTGGAGGCCCCTGGTGGAGTGGCAGTCACAGTGATGAACAGCACGGTGAGGGTGAACTGGAACGAGGCTAAAAACGTGCGTGGTCTGCTGCTCGGGTACAAGGTAAAGACTGGGGACATTTTAAGATCAGACAGAAAAGTGCATGTGACAGGTTCATGTTTTTATAATTCGGACTTGGTTTGTTGGTATTTACAGGGACAAGTTTTGAGCGGGGTCGTGCGTGAGACTGCATAATTTACGGGGAGCGGGGGGGGGGGGGGGTGCCGTGTGAACGCGTCGAATTGTCTACAGTCTACACTCTACAGTCTGCCCAACAACAGAACAATCTATTTTCTGATTGGCAGATTTTTTTATGGGGAGCGGGACGGGGAGGAGGGGGAGAGTTTTTTTCGCTGAAAACGCGCGGTGCCTGCATAAACTGAGGCTACGTTTATATGGCGACGATAAAAACAGAAGACGCAAAAGTGGCGTCTCGTCTTCAATTTTTTATCCCCGTTTAGACGAGCGTTCTCAACAGGAAATGTTTGTTTATACGAAGACACAAAAGTGGGCGAATTCGATTGAATATGCATGCCAGGCCGCTAATAAAAACACCTACCTTTTTCAGGACACCGACAGGGGCTCTCGTCACGGTTGTTTCGCCCTCGATGTCGGGTCGGAGCTCTTCGCTTAATGCAACAAGAGCTTGTTTAGTCATTCTGAAGTTTTCCACCCAAGCACTGTCATCAACTAATACATTCTCAAAATTGTCCCACCACTGACCACTGGTTCTCCCCGGTCTTGTCCAAACTCGCCTCTGTCACCTGCGACGTATTGTTATTGTTTTTACCGGCTTGGCGCATCCATTCAGCTGTATGCGATGTGAACATGTTTTGCGCTTCTTGCCGTTTAGATGGAGACACGACCCGGGCCGTCTTCAGAACTCCACACTCTGGAAGGAGTCTTCAGATTTTTGCGGTTTCAGAGCCCGACAGCGCCGCCGCCGTGTAAACGAGAGACACTTCCGATAGAATATTTTGTCGATTTTCTGGGCACAAAAAAAAAAAAAAAATCAGCGTGAGAAATGCCATGTGTGGCGTGTGAGCGTGTCAACACGTCGAATTGCGTGTGTCACACTCTCAATGCGTGAGACTTGAGAGCCCTGGTATTTATAATATTTTTACATCAGCTAAGCCAGGCATGTCCAAACTATGGCCCGTGGGCCAAATGCGGCCCTCAGGCAAATTTTTCTTGGCCCTCAGGCTTCCAGGTGAATTGGCCCAAATTACCTTGAGCAGAACTTTTGACTGTAAGTTTTTTGAAAATCTACTTTGATAAGACAATATTTATTATTTATTGTGTGGTTTTGAGGATCTTAACATGAATAAAGGACTGATAGCTCATTCTAACATGTTAGACATGCAAATATTTCAATTATTGACTGTACTGAGCTCCAGTCTATGGCCCTCGATCGGCCCTCTGCTTCGTCTGTGTTTAGATATGTGGCCCTTGATGAAAACAGTTTGGACACCCCTGAGCTGAGCTAAGTGGCAGTTTGTGGGAAAAAAGTTGAGAAGAAAAGTTAAAAAAACAAAAATAGAGAAGTAGAGGAGAGAAGAATTTAATTCACTCATCTCCTTGTTATCAACAATGATAATTCTATATAAAAAGGCAGAAACAATTTACGCATTTTTTTACAGTTCAAACATTGATATAACAAAATAAAGTAATTTATTTTTAGTAGTCTATTCATTATTGTGTCGGCTATTGTGTTCAGTCACACTATAGTTTTGACCCATGTTTACTTAATGATTGTTAGAAAACAGTACGTATCATATCTGCTGCTTTTGTCCAACCAGGAACTAAAATGATAAATGTCACAAAATTTTAAAAACTAGAAAACATGCATGCCACATTTTGAGTGAAATCTTAAATTACATAGAACTTGGCACTACTTCTTGAATTTTCCAGCTTTTTGCTTTCTACTTTTCTTCACAAACTGTCACTTAATGGATGTAAAATGATGATTAATATTGACCACAGGTATTGTCCCACCAAACCAAGTCATAATTACAAAAATATATTAATCTGTCAAATGCACTTTCAATTTGAGCCTCACTTTTCCTCTCTTCTCAGATCTACATTCGGAGACTGGGCTCTAAATCAGAGCGCCGCCGCAGGTCGCTGGGAGAACTGCTGTTTGCGGAGGAGGCGGGGCATGAAGAGGAAGAGCAGGAGCAGAGTGAGAGAGTGGTGGAGGTGCGAGGGATGAAGACTTCACATGAGATCTCAGGACTGAAGCTGTACTCTGTGTATCACCTGTCAATCACCGCCTTCAACAGCAAAGGACAGGGCCCGCCTTCCCCCATGCACCGCTTTGAGACACCCGAGGGAGGTGAGCACGAAGGGTTCAACAAATCTCCATTCACATATGCACTTTGACCCGGGAATTTACCTGCATTTGGGCCATGCGTGAACAAATCCACATCTGATTTCCCTGCATTTTTGATCAGACGGCACAGTGGCTGAGTGGTTAGCACTCACGCTTCACAGCAAGAAGTTTCTGTGTGTGTTCTGTGTGGAGTTTGCATGTTCTCCCCGTGTCTGGATGGGTTTCCTCCAGGCACTCCGGTTTCCCCCATCAACCCAAAATATGCACCAGGTAAAATCCTCCAGCTTAGGTCCTGACCAAGCCGAGCAATAAGATCATGGAGATGGGTCCCCGGGCGCCTGAAAGACGAGCTGCCCACTGCTCCTGAAGGATGGGTCAAATGCAGAGAAATAATTTCCCTACGGGGATAAATAAAGCATGTCTTCTTCTCTTCTTCTTCTGATCAATTTCCCGGGTAATTTACAGAGAATATACAGGTAGACCTGTGACAATAACAAATTTGAAACGATATATTGAAACTATTTTATGCCAATGAAACAAAGCAGGATAATCTAAACAAATTGTATTACTAAAAAACATGAGCTGAACAAATAAATGGCAGAATGAATCAATAATTGGTCATTAAAGTTAATTATCCTACCTTCTACAACTCAAATCTTGGGTTATTACATAACATAGCCCCAAAATAGATTATACCAAATTTCATGTATTGAACGATAAGATGATATTGTAATTATCATGACAGGCACATGTGAACAAAGCCAGCCTTTGTTACATTACATTAGACATTACTGGACAAAATTTGAATATATCTCATACCAGTGGCCATACTGGCTTGTCAAAGCCTGATCTCGTCAGATCTCAGAAGCTAAGCAAGGCCGGGCCTGGTCAGTACTTGGATGGGAGACCACTGGGAATTCCAGGTGCCACAGTGGGGCGCCAGTAGCAAAATATGTTGCTGTGTCCTTAGGCAAGACACTTCACCTACATTGCCTAGTATGAAATTGGTGAGTGAGTGTTGGTGGTGGTCGGAGGGGCTGATGGCACAGATTGGCAGCCTATATAAATGCAGTGATTGATTAATTAATTAATCTCTTACACACTGATGATTGTTTGTGCTCCCAGCTCCTGGACCTCCTTCGTCTCTAACATCTGAAAGCCCCACAGACACCTCCCTCATCCTGATGTGGACTCCTCCTGTGGAGAACAATGGCATACTGCTTGGATACATTGTGCAGTACCAACAGGGTAAGAACACACATTTAAATGTGCTGATTCAGGACAAACACACAGCTACATGTTCACCATTAGTGCAAATCTGCATTCTATCCAAACCTTAACACAAACAAGATGCATCTGGTATGGTAGTGCTGATGGTTCTGAAATGAACTCCAATAAATAAACATTTTGTATGTATTTTAAACTGAAAATGTCACAAAAATTCTTATTTTACTCATTGCAGAGTACTGACATTGGCATACTTCAGGGGTGTCCAATCTTTTTCACTGAGGGCCACATATTAGAACAGAATAAAAGAGGATGGCCACAGGCTGTTGAAGGATACAGTAGTTCATTGAGATGGGTGCATTTTACATAGTTTTAACAGAGTCATGTACCTCGAATAAGACGCAACATACATTTTAGGTCCATATCACAATGCAGTGTGACATTATTGAGGTTATTGTGATAGAATGACTTTACTTTGTTATCGAAATTAAATGGTAAACACAATTTTATACAGCACTTTTCCACCTTCAAGACACTCAAAGCTCTTTTATAACAAGGAACCACTCACCCATTCACCCATTCACACACACATTAACACACACATTCACACACACACACACACACACATTCACACACACATTCACACACTCATATTCATACACACATTCATACACCAGTGGGGGTTTGTGTTGCAGAGGGAGGAGATAACATGGAGCACATGGAGATCAGACACCCCCACACCACTCACCTGGAGCTGAACTCTCTAAACTCCAGCACCTATTACCTGTTTACCGTGAGGGCCCGAACCGCTGCAGGGGACGGACCAGCCAGGGGACTCCGAGCCGCTACATTGCTCGATGGAGGTGAGAGAGTCCAAGTTCTTTTTTTTGTACATTTTAAATCCCTAGTCACACAGGATTAGTTTTATCTACGGATGTCTGTGGAATTTAAATTACTCCATGAATCCTTTGTTTCTTGTGTACATTCGTACGGGATAAACTACCTGCTTTTTATGGATTTTATTCTGGAAATAGCAGACTGATAAAGACAGTGAAATAAGACAAGAACCTTTTACTTCATCATATCACCATCGTTGCTTTATATTTTCAGTTTGTTTTGAACAGAATGCATTTGCACTGATGCGATCGGTGATCATAATGAAATCCACACCATCAGATTTCTCATGAAACAGCCACAGTCTCTCTCTGTTAATCCATTCACGTTGATACAGCCCCTCCATCCAAACTTTACAAAATTTGCACCAAAAGCGCCCTCTACAGAGGCTCTATGCTACTGGTCCTTGGTTGCCATAACAACAGGGTTGTACATCCAGATCGCATCTTTACCACAGTTTGATTTATGTTTTTTAATCTTCAATTATACCAAAATACAATAACTGGATTAAGCCCTATTCGGACGGGATTCGTTTTACAGGGGGATGTAGAGTAATGTGGATTTATCACAGGACCTCTGTAATATAAATGACCCCATTCACAGAGGACAAGAAATGTCCGTAATACTTATTCGACATGGGAGGAGTTTGTTTACACTCTGCCGTCACGTATTCGTCGCTTTGCATAAAACATCAGCTGAGATAGAGAAGTCATGATTAGCCGATGTGAAATATTAGCGAACTGTGCAAATTATTGCCCATAATCATGACTAATAGAGCATACATGACCTAAAACAAGCAGAAGTTTTATACCTCTTGGGCTTTTTAATTGATCAATGTGTGCGTTTGTTTGAGAGTACCGGTAGATCATCCGGCAAAACAAAGCGCTTTAAGCTCCACTGTATTTGAAAATTGCGGTAAATAATTTCTTAAAGCCCCAGTGTGTAGGATTCGTGGCGCATAGGTGGATAGTCGCTATTGCACTTCCTGTTTTAGCTACGGCAGACCTTGAGGGTCACCCGGGCGCACCATAGCGCCGACAGCTCACGTACCGGCGCAAGAACCGCGCGCCACTACTGTATACATAAAACGCGGCCCCCCATTCACTTTTTTTTTTCTTTTCGCGTGAAAACACACATTCCCGATCATGTATCATGACACTCTACACATCAAATGAAACCTTACAGTCTCCTCTTTTTGACTATGCAATTCATTTCCCGGCACAACAATCTCTCCCCGAGCACATGGGGCTTTTATACGGAAAAGCACAAAACGGAAAAGCACAAAGCTTACCTTTGAAGGCTCTGCCCAGGTCAAACTCTGTATTTCACCATAAGCTTGGTCTGAAATCTGTCCGTAAGGATCCAGCGAATAAAATCCAGTAAAACAATTTAGTCCAAAACACGTGTTAGATCCATTACGACGTGTGATCCGGCAACATGCTTGTGTTGTTTATCCAAAACCACGAGCCTTGCTGAAGGCGAAGGCGGAGCCCAAATGTCCTTCTGCGGCTCTCGTATTCAAAATGGCTGCCTCTGCATGGGGAAGATCCCCCTTTTATGTGACTATATCTAAGTCCAAAAGAATACTTTGATTTCATGATGGAAGTCAAAAGGCTTGGAAAACAATGTATTTTTGAATGGGTATCTTCAATTTCAGTAATTAACGGGTAAAAATCTTACACACTGTCCCTTTAACGGATGTGACGAAATATTACATACATCTTTACCGAGGGTCGCATTTGCACAGGATTAATATTACCTATGGTCATTCCTCCAGACCGTTTTACAGAAGGTGAAACTTGCTGTAAATTTCACAGACATACTCCGTTATGTTTACGGACACGTTCAGGCAGGACTAAATTCCCTGGTAATTATTACTTCACCCCATGTCACCCCATAAAACTAATCCCGTCCGAATAGAGCTTTAGAGTAGAGTCTATGGAGAATAAATATTGTTGATTTAGTTCATATTTGGCTGTAGAGACGTTTTCAATCAATAAAAACAAGGCAACTAGAATTACCTAGAGCAGAATTACAGAAGGTAAAATTCAAAGGATTTTTTTACAGACATCCGTCAGCATTTCCACTGTGCTTCTCAGTGGCCTTTGTGTCTCAGTCAAAGGTCTCAGTGCAGTTTCACAGGACGACTGGTTAGGGATGGTCAGCAAATCCTGTGGAAGAGCCAAAAGTGTCGCTCCTCTGTGTCCTGCAGCATCACAGCAGTGTCCAGAGGGAACGAGGTAAACAGGTATTACAATTTACCGGGGGACTCCAGGTAAAACTAATCCTGTGGGAAAAGGGCTTAAGGCAGTAAAAATGATGCACAGCAACTTTAAGAACAACTTGTATTGATGTTGTTTTTGTGTGTTTTAACCCTCGGTGCTCTGTTTTCAGCTCCTCCATCAAATGTCACTATGTTTTTTGGAGACACATATCTGAACCTGAGCTGGGTCCCAGGTCCTAGAGACAGAAACCATGGCTTCCGCATCAACTACCAGCGAATGGGAGGTTCGAAGAATTGTCTAGTCTGTCTACACCCCCAAAGCTCAAAATGCTCGGTTCCACCTTGTGATGTCATGAAGTGGTAGTTTTCAAGATTTCAAGCTCCTTTTACTTTAATTTCCAGGGTTGAATTATCCAAATGATTCAAATGAAGATGTATTGATGTTAAAAATGTAGGGAAGCACTTGTATTACCATGACATCACAAGGTGGAACAGAGTGTTTTCAGTTTGAGAGAACTCTAAATATGCAGGGTTTGTGTGTTAAACATACAAACAAAACACAACAACAACATGAGGAAATAGCATTGTAACATAGTCCAGAAAATAGCATAATATGGGCCCATTAAAAACATAAAATCAAAAATATCATGGGGTAAACATTTTTCACAAATGTTCCTGGGTTTTTTTTAAATGTAATTCTACATGTACATTTATTCCCCTTTGTCAAATCTTAATGAAATATGGTAGGTGGCATTATAACTCGATTTAGATACAAAATACCCAATACCGATTCTAATACCACAATGATAATAAAACACCCCTAGTTTCAATACTAGATTTAGTATCGATCAATGATTCTGATTTGAATTGACTGAATTGAATCTGATTTTCTATACTTCTATAAGCCTTCTGCAAACCATTGGCCTTCTGGGTTTTTTTTTTTTTTAGTTACAGATAGTTGGCAGGAGTCTGAGCAGGTGAACTCCACCCAGGGCTTCTACACTCTGACAGGACTCGAACCGGGAACCACGTACCACCTGCTCATCCTGCACCACAACAACACACAGTGGGAGCAGATCGTGCAGACCAAAGGACCAGGTATTTATTAAGTAGTAGTTCTCCAAATCAGTGTAATGTGCACTGTGTGGTCTATCGCCTGCTTGTTCCTGTCCCTAGTACTTACCTAATACTTCCTAATTAGCCTCATGACTTTCATTTGACTGGAGCTGAACTAGGTGACGTCACACTCCACTTCTTTATACAGGCTATGGTAAACACAGACTCCTTGTATGCGTATTGTTTCTTCTCACAAGTCATAGTCATAGTCATAGTCATAGTTGCTTTATTGTCGAAAAACAATCATATGTACATGTACATAGAGTGAATTCGAAATTTAGTTTCCCCACTAACCAGGCAGGACAGTGATAGAGTGGCTAGGGGAGGGGCCGCTGCGCTTGCGCGCGCCGCCGACTGGGAGATGCAGAGTAGAAAAGATGCAATACAATCAATGACAATTATACACAACATGTAATGACAGAAAACAATTGGATAGGTAACATACGGTGTCTTTTTCTTTGGTGACAAGAGGGAAGGGTGTGGGGCAAGGGAAAAGATCAGAAATCCATGAAATTGATTGAAAACTGAAGAAGAAGCAGACATCCTAAAAATAGACAGGGCAGTATTACTTAATACATGTGAGTGTGAGTCCAATAGTGTGTGGCAATGTTTTTGTAGAGTCTGTGAGATAAGCGGCAGCTGGCGGCCTTGGACGTGTTTGTGCAGAAGATGCAGTCAGAACAAAGTGAAGTCCAGTTGAATCATATTTTTTCAGGAGAATTGATTACAAAAGGGGAATTTAACATAATTGATACATTTTAGAACCCAGGCGAACAGACAATTTGCCAGAACTCTGGTTTCTGTCAGGTCCCCACTTCCTGCAGGTCTGTGCGACTCGCAATCCTCCCCCTGGCACGTACGATAATGAATATGGACTGAGCCGCTCTTCCCCACAGTTCCAAATCCATTTATCCGCGATGTTATCTAGCGCCAGGTGAATCCCACAGATGGCATGAAACGTTCACCTGTGTTTTTCCTTCTGATGTTGCCCCCCCGAGTTCGCAGTTCCCCGTACTGAGCGGCGGATCGGGGCTCTTTTATCCGCTCGGCTCCAATTAGTGATGGGTCAGAAAACATCCCCCAGGCCAATCCAGATGTCCTGCCATCAAAATTCCAATAGTAATCACTCTGTGTCCTCCGGTAACAGCGGTGCCAGGCACACAACGCGTCCTTCGTGTATCAGGCAGCACGTTCCCGTAGGGCTGACCAGCTCTCCAGACCGGCGCTCCTCCGTGGAAAAAAAAAGCGTAGGGACCAGCTTTATCCAATTCATAATTTAGGATTTGAAAAATCTGTTCCAACAGGAGAAAAAAAGACGAGACGAGAGAAATAAAACATCAAACAGAGCAAAGATGAAGGAGGAAGAGAAAAGTGTGTCTGCTCCTCATGACAGCTAGGAGGAAGTTATAACAAGCTGTTATAAGCTTTAACAATGCACTTTGAATTATGACGTAGCACCTTCATATTTTAGCTCCTTAATTGTTTTTATCTAGTCTATTTCACAGTGTCATATGTCCCCTGTACTGATCTCTTTTTGTTTGTTTCTGTGACTTTGAGCTTTTCACACATGTTTTTCCCTAATGTGGCTTTTAACTACAAATGGAAAATAAACTACCTTATTGTTGAAGATTCTCGCCCCTATCACCAGAGGGTGAGAGAGGGTGCGTAAACGTGCCTCTACACCAGTGTTTTTCAACCTTCAGGTCGCGACCCCACGTGGGGTCGCCTAGAATTCAAATGGGGTCGTCTGAAATGTCAGTGCAGTCACAATAACTAGTGATGGGCAAATGAGACGGAGCTCGGGAGCACGTCTCGTAGCAGCCGCTCACGCCCCGCTGCTTCGCTCTGCGTGTCAGTCGCTTCAGTGTATCGAAGCGTTTCATTGGCTCAGCGAATGTTCCGCTCTGCGATTGGTTCAGAGTGCTTCAGAGTGTTCAAAGCGCTTCCTTGGTTTGATAAGCGCTAAACTGCTACAGTATAAAAGATGCACCTATATTTCTTTAAAATGTTGGGTAGTGAGGAGTATTGTGTGACGTTAGTCGTGATTTTGGTGACTTCTGGCGACTTTTGGCATTTGTTTCATTTTCGATGGCATCTACAAGTGGAAAAAAGCGATTAATTCCCAGCCATCCATTTGGGAACTTCCCAAATCTTGGGTTGTGTGTTGGTTTGCAATGTTTAAATTTGTCCACTAGAGGTCAGTGTTTCTCCGAGGCCTCAGACATGTCGAACCATTTGACACAATATTGCGACTGAGGCTGAGACTGAAACATGATCCAAAAAAAAAAGTCTATGGGGTCGCCAGAAATGTGTGATGTCAAAATGGGGTCACAGGCCAAAAAAGGTTGGGAACCACTGCTCTACACTGTTACAGTTAGCCCTTACCACCAGAGGGCGACAGGGTGCGTAAACGTGCCCTCATACTGGTACAGTTAAAAGGACTTATTGTTTAACATAAGATAAGATAAGATAAGATATGCCTTTATTAGTCCCTCAGTGGGGAAATTCCAGTGTTGCACAGCACAAAAAAGTAACGTCCATATATAAGTGTTAGAAATATTAAAGGTATAATAAAGGTACATTTTCTGATGTTAAGCCGTAAAGCGCTTATATACTCAATAAGGGTACAAAATACAAAAAGTTATAAAAACATGGTTCACCCTTTAATGTTTTGAGTTTGTGATTTTGAATAATGTTTTCTTTATGATTTGATGTTTTAACATGTTATCATTTATTATGTTATTATTTCATTGTGATCATATTATAATCTTGCATGTTAACGTTTATCAACTTATTAATCATACTTATCATATATCATGTATCATTTTTATTAAAGTTACTCATGTATCCTAAATATGATTTTATTTCACTCACATGAAGAGCGTGTGTGTATTATAATGAGGAGCTGTGAAAAAAGGAGTACTAGAAGATAAGGAGAAGGCAGACTAGCAAGTAACCTTGGATAAGTGGTTGTGTCGAAAAGATAACAGATTTAGGAAGAGAGTTTTCATTTTATTGTATGAGACTATGAAAAATGTGGTAGGACCATTATTTGATCTAGTTATGCTATGAAGTTATGAGCATGAGCCATAAAGGCATGTATTCATTTTGTTCATTTACTTTTTGTGTTTAAGTTTCACTTTTAAGTTTATATAAACATGAAATTGTTATGAGACAAGACATGAGGATCATGAAACTACTAGGGCAGGCTTCAAGTGAGGCCTGTAAGACTGGACAAGTTAGAACATGCCGGGGCATGTCAGGACATGCCCAAAGCTGGCCTTGAGTTTTGCTCGGGAGTAACCTCAGGCAGCTGGAGACAGACTGGCGGGGTTACTTTGGGGCATAGTACAGGCAGTAGAGAGGTTATGATAGTTCAAACCAGCCACCTGGAAACTCCCCAGAACCGGCTGAGACCGTTTTTTCAGGAGGGGCAGTGGACAGTTCCTTGGCCAATCACAATAGCCTAAAGTGAGGTAATGGGGGAAGTCCTTCTGGAAACCCCCTTTGAAGAGAATATAAGCTGTGGTTTCTGGTCGCTTCTCGGGTCTTGTCTCAGATTTTGCTGAAGCTTGTACTCCCCACTCACACTGACTCATAGTAGATCCGTGTGTTTTACGCTGTATCAAGGTAAGTGACCTTGCATATGATCCAATGAATGACTGAGTTGCGGCAGCGGGGCTCTATCCGCACTGATGAACCGATTTGTGAGTCTTACCGGGGCGGTAGCCCATCAGTAAGATTGTACTTAGCGTGTGCAACTGACTTTTGCCTGGCTGGGTACATAAAGTATTCCACATTAAGGGCTGCAAGTCAGGCATAGAGCTTGTTAGATACGTAGTTGCAGGTCAGCCAGTCATTCGGTGTCATATGTACGGGTCTTTTATAAGCAGCGTATTACCCACGCAGATAACCAATTGTAAAAGTTCCTAGACAGTGACTGATTACGAATAAAGTACAAAGCATATAAAAGCAAACAGTTCTGAGAGCCCACCTTTTTGAAAAAGTTTAATTTCAAGAGGACATCTTTTAACGATCGTCGCTTCTGCCTGGTAAGTCTTTTCCACTTCACCTAGCCTAAACTCTTAGTAAAGGGTTACCACCAACCTCGAGAGTGTAAAGGGTTTTAGGGGGGTTAATTTTAGTGATCCTTAAGGAAGCCTCATCCTCAGGTAAAAGGTAGAAATTCGGTTTCTTGGTTGCTCTGCTTCTGAGCTCTTTCGACATGGCGTCCGAACAGGGACCTGAGTAGTTTGACAAATAGAAACGTTAAACTATTCGGGTCTTAGATTTAAACCTGGGTGAGGACCCCTTTTTGGATCTTAGTTAACCGACTAAAACTTGAGGGTAGTGAGTAAAGAGGCCTGGCCAACCTCTGACGCTCGCTATCCTACAGGCACCTAGATTGTGAGGTCACTTTAGCTACGAAGAACAGAAGCGAGCTCCGCTCACGTCTGGGGAGAGCGGGATCAAGGGAATAGATTTACCTGCCCTCATAGGGGTGCAGGGGGACTAGCGTCAGTGTGGGAATCGTAGTCTCATAGTAATATTTTGAAATAAGCAATATTACAAAACTGACGGGGGCACGATACCGTGGAGTTTGATAAGCGCCACCTAGTCCATACAGGTCAGGAATGTGTTTCTCCGACGCACTGTGAGGACACGTATATAGGCACACGGTAAGGAGAGCCGTGTCCACAAGGGACAGTAAGTGCAACGACCAAACTTTAGGTAGGTCAGGGATAGTAACCTTAAGTGCTTGGCGCTGAGGAGGAAATTAACCAGGAAGGGATAGATAGACTTATTCTGGGTGTTTGTAGAGTTATCGCGTCGGTGTTTGTAGAGTTGTCGGGCCGTGATAAACTAACTATACGTTAATAACCAAGATTGACGTTGTTAGGATATCCCTAGAATAATCTCGGTGTTTGTAGAGTTGTTGCGCCGTGGTAAACTCGGTGTTTGTAGAGTTGTCGCACCGTAGTAAACCAACTAATAATCTCGGTGTTTGTAGAGTTGTCGCGCCGTGGTAATCTCGGTGTTTGTAGAGTGGTCGCACCGTAGTAAACCAACTAATAATCTCGGTGTTTGTAGAGTTGTCGCGCCGTGGTAATCTCCGTGTTTGTAGAGTTGTCGTGCCGTGGTAAACTCGGTGTTTGTAGAGTTGTCGAGCCGTTGTAAACTAACTAATAAACTCGGTGTTTGTAGAGTTGTCGCGCCGTTGTAAAGTAACTAATAAACTCGACGTTTGTAGCGTCATATGACTCGTGTTGTGTCAAAATAACCAAGATCTATATTATTAGGACATAGCATATTCTAAGCGTTTGTAGGTTAAGACTCGCGCTGTGTCAAAACAACTAAAATCTATACAATTAGGATAAAGATAGAATATCATAAGCGTTCGTATAGTAAGATTCACGCTATAATAACATAACTATAAGATCTAGGCGTTTGTAAAGTAAGATTTGTGCTACAATAAAATAATAAGTTATAAGCGTTTGTACAGTAGGATTCGCGCTGTAATAAGACAATTATACGATTTATGATAAAATAACATAGGCATTTGGACCGTGATAAACTGACTATACGTAAACATTCAGGATTTACGTTGTTAGGATATTGATAGAATAGATTTAAAACAGTGGAGAGAAGGGCAGAGAACCGGAGGACCCAACAACTGGAAGCAAACAAGACAAGGAAACAATAGGAATCAGGCCAGACAGGACCTAAAGAGAGAACAGCAATGCAGATGGGAGCCCAGACAGAATTCAAACGAGCGCAAAGAGTCCCGATTGAACCGGAACGCTCCGGAATTCAGACTAAGGAATCAGAGCAGCCCACCCCGCCAACGGATATGGAAAGGACAAGTGATACCGGAAGATGCACCGCCAGTACCCAAAGTACACCAGAGAGAATGGAAGGAAATGAATCAACAACAAAGAGACGAAGTGAACAAAAGGGTCGCAGAATGGGAAGCAAAATACTGTCCCAACTTGAACGCGTAGCTTATGAACGAGACGGGAGACTTAGAGCAAAAGTAAAAAATGGCTCCGAGTCAGTCGAATTCGTAATAGACACTGGAGCAGATGTGAGCGTGCTGAAAGATCCCACAGAAGGTCTAGAAGAGACTATGGAAGTACAGTTAGCTGACGGAAGCGTAAAGCGCGTCAATAGAGTACAGTGGGGAGAGCTAGTAGGAATTCAGGGCAAAGTGAACTTATTAGGATTGAAAGACTTGAAATTAGCAGAACCTGTCAATATAAATTGGTTAAAAGAATATGACGTGGAGGCCCAAAAGCAGGAGGTTATAGGCGAATCTAAACTAGATAAGCAGAGGTTGAGAGAGAGTTTAGACAGGGGAATATTTGCAGAGTTCAAAAATGACGTGGGGTGCTTAAAGGGCTTCCAACATGTAATTTTAGGAGGAATGCCCGGAAAGTTTCCCCAGTACCCCTTAAATCCCGACGCAGAGGAGGAACTGGGTAAAACAATTGAGTAGCTACTAAAGCTAAAAGTAAGATTTTTTTCCTGAGAAGTGGGGGGGGGGCCGAGCCCGAGCAGTAGTCGAGTTATAAAATGGAACCGGGGGGATGGTGGAAGGGCAGGGCAGAATTAGAAGGTACTTTGTTAATATGGAAATGCTTTTCAATAATCATTCAATAATGCACAGGATAATACTGTATGTTATCACACACAGTCTTGGTTTACTCTTGGTTTAGTCCTGGTTTAGTCCTGGTTTAGACCTGTTTTAGTCCTGGTTTAGTCCCGGTTTAGTCCTGGTTTAGACCCAGTTTAGATCTGGTTTAGTCTTGGCTTAGTCCTGGTTTAGACCTGGTTTAGTCCTAGTTTAGACCTGGTTTAGTCCTGGTTTAGTGCTGGTTTAGACCCGGTTTAGACCTGGTTTAGTCTTGGTTTAGTCCTGGTTTAGTTCTGGTTTAGTCCTGGCTAGGTCCTGGTTTAGTCCTGGTCTAGTCCTGGTTTAGTTCTGGTTTAGTCCTGGTTTAGACCTGGTTTAGTCTTGGTTTAGTCCTGGTTTAGTTCTGGTTTAGTCGTGGTTTAGTCCTGGTTTAGTCCTGGTTTAGTTCTGGTTTAGTCCTGGTTTAGTTCTGGTTTAGTGCCGAAATAGATGCAGAAATAATCTGATATGACTCACCCATAAAAACGCGGTCACTCGTATCCATGTATGCACGTGTCACGGTCTTTAATAATCCGGAGCTCCGGAGAAAAGGACATATCCCGAACTTATCCCGTGTCCCGAGACGAGAGTTCCATCTTACGTAGCATTAACGTAGCAAGTTAAGGATTCTTATTGTCTTGGAAATGCTGCGTAAACATTCACGCGGCTCGCTCACAGCTGTGAGCGATCGGCCTCACAGCTGATCGCTCACCTCGAGCACTGGTGTGCGAGTGACTTTTTTTCGCTGAAAACGCGCGGTGCCTGCATTAACTTACCTATTTTCTGGGCACAGAAGGATGTGAGACAAAATCTAAATCCCAGAAAATCAGTAGAGTTTTTACCAGCAAAGAAATATAAGAATGTGGTAGATTTATCAAATGGATTTTGGTCATGTAGATTAGAGCATTATAGCACATACAAGACATGTTTCTAGTACAAAGGCAAAGGTTATAGGTGGTTGTGAACTCGCCCGTTGTGTTTCAAGAGCAAATGGAAAAACTCATGGAAGGGTTAGATGTGACAGTTAATGATCAACAATTAATTGTAAGTCGATTAATTGTTGACATCCCTAGCTGGGGGTATTCCACATTTATCTCTATTGGCAGAAAGTTCAGCAGTTACCATGGTGACACAATGCACCATAAGCAAGCACAGGCAAAAAAGTTGTAAGATTTTCTGAAAACTTAAAAACAACACAGGAGCCTGTGATCAATACGACTGTTCGTGGTCCTGTTTAGGTGTTTGATTTTCAACTAACAGGTGAGAGTGACAAACTGTTGGCTTGTAACTGTAATTTTATAAGTGAGAGACTTGTTTGAAATCACAAATCATCTCATCCATTGTAATTCCAACCAAGGCAGCTTTTTTTTGGCACATAAAGCAGAGAGTAAGTCTATCTTGAGTAACAGAGCGTCTAACAGACTAGTGCTTTCAGTTAGCTTCACACCCCCAGGAAATGTTGATTGATCAGCTACAAAGTACTAGTACTGTCAGGACATACTGTAAGTACAGTGTCAAATGTTCCTGTCCCCTGGTGATGGTGCTGACAGTGCTTCGTCTGTTGCAGAGCTGACAGAAATGCCCGGAGGATTCGCTACTCAGGGTTGGTTCATTGGGCTCATTAGCGCCATCGTGCTGCTGGTGCTGATACTGCTCATCCTTTGCCTCATCAAGCGCCGCAAAGGAGGAAAATACGCAGGTAACACAAGTCAAACATTTAGAATACAGCTGTGGGTTCAGGTAGTGTTAGGATGGTCAACTAATGTTTTAGTTTTTGTTCTAGTAATACACGAGCAGTCAAAGGTTTGGACACACAGCAACAGATACCCTTTGCTTTGATCATTGATTTGCACTCTTTTCATTCCCCAATGTAAACAAGGTACAGTGAAATGAAACCCATTTCAGGAGACTGAAGCACATTGAGAGAAGAGCAAGGGTTTGCAACACTGTCACCAAAGCAAATGGTGGATCTACAATATAAAACATATTTAGTTGTGTTATTTAGCTTTTTTCCCTCTACTATATAATTCCATATATCTGGCATCATGTATGTGATGTCTTCTGTATATATATTTATATATATACTACTTTATAAAGTAGTGAACATAAAGAAAAACACTTTGAATGAACTTTGAACTTTGAATATCCAAACTTTGGACTGGTAGTGCATTTTGTCAAAAGCAAAAGTAAAGAATGAAGACTGATTGTACTGATTTGTAAACAAAATTAATCATATTTCTTTTCCTTGTATTTAAAAAAAAAAAAAAATTTATAATTTTTTTTCAGCCATAATTTCCTGAACAGTCTTGGAGCTCACAGCTAGAGCATACTGTAAACAATCTGTTTGAACCACATACACTTAGTGTTTTGTTGACTAAAGCGTGGTTAAAATAAAAATAATTATTTGACCAATCTTTTTTTTTTTATTTCACATTTTGTGCCTTAGTTAAAGACAAAGAAGACAAAGAAGTGGACTCAGAAGCTCGACCGATGAAAGACGAGACGTTTGGAGAATACAGGTCAGTGTATTTTAATAGCGATAGAAAATAAATTATATTAAAATCCATCCATCCATTTTCTTCCGCTTATCCGGGGCCGGGTCGCGGGGGCAACAGTCTAAGCAGGGACGCCCAGACCTCCTTCACCCCAGACACTTCCTCCAGCTCCTCCAGGGGGACCCCAAGGCGTTCCCAGGCCAGCCGGGAGACATAGTCCCTCCAGCGTGTCCTGGGTCTTCCCCGGGGTCTCCTCCCGATGGGACATGCCCGGAACACCGTCTAGGAGGCATCCGGAACAGATGCTCAAGCCACCTCAGCTGCTCCTCTCGACGTGGAGAAGCAGCGGCTCTACTCCGAGCTTCTCCCGTGTGACTGAGCTCCTCACCCTATCTCTAAGGGTGCCCAGCTAACCTGGGAAATCCCAGGCTGCTTTCGTTCGTTCCGATCTGAAAGACAGCCTGGCGACTATGGCAAGCGAGCTCTCCCGATTCTGGGAGCCAATCAGAGAGCGGGGAGGGGTGGCAAGACGGTGACGCGTACTACGTGACAAACGGAAGCTTGTAGTTTGAACTGACAACTGACATGATTGGCTATGGGCTACGTATACGTCAAATGATAGACATTCGTAACACCCAATAAACGGCCGTTGGCGATTGCAAACCACACCTCTGGTACGAGATATTTCAAAGGTGGCTTCCAGACCATATCTCACTTGTGATATGGTCAGGTGTAAACCAGGCAAGCGCCCAGCCACTTTGTGGAGGAAACTCATTTCGGCCGCTTGTATCTGTGATCTTGTCCTTTTGGTCATTACCCAGAGCTCATGGCCATAGGTGAGGGTAGGAACGTAGATTGACCGGTAAATTGAGAGCTTCGCCTTTTGGCTCAGCTCCCTCTTCACCACAACGGTCCGGTACAGCGACCGCATCACTGCCAATGCTGCACCGATCCACCTGCCAATCTCACGCTCCATCCTCCCCTCACTCGTGAACAAGACCCCGAGATACTTGAACTGCTCCACTTGAGGCAAGGACTCCCCACCCACCCAGAGAGGGCAGGACACCTTTTTCCGGTTGATAACCATGGCCTCGGATTTGGAAGAACTGATCCTCATCCCAGCCGCTTCACACTCGGCTGCAAACCGCCCCAGTGCACATTGGAGGTCCCGGTTTGATGAAGCCATCAGGACAACATCATCTGCAAACAGCAGAGAGGAGATCCTGTGGTTCCCAAACCGGAACCCCTCCGGCCCCTGACTGCACCTAGAAATTCTGTCTATAAATATAATGAACAGAACCGGTGACAAAGGGCAGCCCTGGTGGAGTCCAACTTGCACCGGGAACAGGTCAGACTTACTACCGGCAATGCGAACACAGCTCCTGCTCCGGTCATACAGGGACCGAACAGCCCTTAGCAAAGGGCCCCGAACCCCGTACTCCCAGAGCACTCTCCACAGTTCTCCACGAGGGACACGGTCCCTTCTCCAGGTCCACAAAGCACATGTGGACTGGTTGGGCAAACTGCACCCTCGAGCACCCGATGGAGAGTATAGAGCTGGTCCAGTGTTCCCCGGCGGGACGAAAATCACACTGCTCCTCCTGAATCCGAGGTTCGACTATCGGTCGAATTCTCCTCTCCAGCACCCTGGAATAGACCTTACCGGGAAGGCTGAGGAGTGTGATTCCCCGATAGTTGGAACACACCCTCCGGTCCCCCTTCTTAAACAGAGGGACCACCACCCCGGTCTGCCAGTCCAGAGGTACTGTCCCCGACCGCCACGTGATGTTGCAGAGACGTGTCAGCCAAGACAGCCCTACAACATCCAGAGACTTGAGATACTCAGGACGGATCTCATCCACCCCTGGGGCCTTGCCACCGAGGAGCTTTCCAACCACCTCAGTGACTTCAGCCAGGGTGATGAACGAGTCCGCCTCCGAGTCTCCAGCCTCTGCTTCCTCCTCGGAAGACGTGACGGCAGGATTGAGGAGATCCTTAAAGTATTCCGTCCACCGTCCGATAACATCCCCAGTCGAGGTCAACAGCTCCCCACCCGCACTGTAAACAGTGTTGGTGAAGCACTGCTTCCCCCTCCAGAGGCGCCAAACGGTTTACCAGAATTTCTTTGAGGCCGTCTGATAGCCCTCCTCCATGGCCTCTCCAAACTCCTCCCAACCCCGAGTTTTTGCCTCTGCGACCGCCCGGGATGCAGCACGCTTGGCCTGCTGGTACCTGTCGGCTGCCTCCTGAGTCCCACGAGCCAACAAGGCCCGATATGACTCCTTCTTTAGCCCGGATTTTAATATGTACATATTTATGACGAAGAATAGATCGAGGTCAGTTACGTCACCCGGATTGGCGTCACCGGGGCCGCACCCTGGAGCCAGGCCTGGGGTGGGTGCTTGCACACTTAGAGATAGGGTGAGGAGTTCAGTCACATGGGAGAGCTCGGAGTAGAGCTGCTGCTCCTCCACGTGGAGAGGAGCCAGTTGAGGTGGCTCGGGCATCTGTTCCGAATGCCTCCTGGACGCCTCCCTCGGGAGGTGTTCCGGGCATGTCCCACCGGGAGGAGGCCCCGGGGAAGACCCAGGACACGCTGGAGGGACTATGTCTCTCGGCTGGCCTTGGAACGCCTTGGGGTCCCCCCGGAGGAGCTGGAGGAAGTGTCCGGGGTGAAGGAAGTCTGGGAGTCCCTGCTTAGACTGTTGCCCCCGCGACCTGGCCCCGGATAAGCAGAAGAAAATGGATGGATGGATGGATGGATATTAAAATCCACTGAAGGAATATCTGCACTGTGTAATTTTCTGCTGGAAGGTCTGCCTTGTCTCCATGGAGATGTTGTTGCTTTGTCACAGTATGGCATTAAAAGTATCCATCTTGCATTTACCAGAAACATTGATTTTTATGTAGTAGATTAAGTCCTGGAAAGTGTCAATGAAAAACATAATCATCAGTCTTCTGCTGACATGACTTTTGCCTTTCTGTGCTAATATTACTGTGAACACTTCATTACACAAATCAATACAAAAGGAAGTCAATCATAAAGTATTGATTGAAAACATTAAGAGTTCATGTTGAGTTGGGCTGCCTGGAAACACGCAGAGCCGAGGCACGTTTCAATCGAAGTTTGCCTCTAATTGAAGCTGGTCTAAAGCTTTTATCCATCACTTCTGCATAATGCCTTTAAATGAATGACTATTAGAGTCACGCTGTCTGTATGTCTGTACTGCTCTTTCTCTGTTTAATTTAAACCTTTTATGTTAAATGTCTTATTTCTCTTCCTTTCCATGCTTCCTATAGATCACTGGAGAGGTGAGATAAAACTGTGCATCGCGTTGCCTGGTTTAGTCCGGGTTTAGTCCTGGTTTAATCCTGATTTAGTCTTGTTTTAATCCTGGTTTAGTTCGGGTTTAATCCTTCTTTAGCTCTGGCTTAATCCAGGTTTAGTCTTGGTTTAGTCCTGGTTTAGTCCGGGTTTACTCTTGGTATAGGAGACAATAAAAGATTTGGACAGTAAAGCATACACTAATTAGATGCAGATAGTACACAGCAGACTTATTTTGACCTGAAGAGCTGTTCATACAATATATCTGTACTGGGGCAAGTTTTGTTCAAAAACTTGGAAAAAATTGGGTACGGGGCCTTTAATGTTTCATGATAAATGTACATTTTAAATCATAATATTGATCTAAAACAACTTAAAGGGATATGCCACCCCCAGGTCAAACTTGGGCATCTCCCCACAGTCCAGAGACTAAAATAAGTGGTGGAAAGCGTTTTTCTGGTGACCCAGCCATTGTCCAGGTCTGTCAGCACTGACCGCCGTGGTATCTGCAGCTACTCCGCGTTAGACTGGAGTCTAATGTCGCCAGAGAAAGATTTCGGCCAAAAGGAATTAATTTGCTCGATGCTTTTCAGTGCGGAAAAAGACAGCCGAAGCACACACCACGCTGCGTAACAGGGGAACTGCCTTCCTGGTGCGTAACAGGGATTCCCCTGTCAGCGTGGTGTGTGCTTTGGCTTTCTTTTTCCGCACTGAAAAATAGTTCCCACCCAAAATGACCAAGTCAAGCTCTCCGTGTTGATTTGCACATTTATTTGCCCTCGATATGAATGCGCACTACACAGAAAGTAATTGGGAAAAGCATCGAGCAAATTAATTCCTTTTGGCCGAAATCTTTCGTTGGCGACGTTAGACTCCAGTCTAACGCGGAGTAGCTGCAGATACCGCGGCGGTCAGTGCTGACAGACTCGGACAATGGCTGGGTCACCAGAAAAACGCTTTCCACCACTTATTTTAGTCTCTGGACTGTGGGGAGATGCCCAAGTTTGGCCTGGGGGTGGCATATCCCTTTAAGAACAGAAACTGACTTTTGACTTCAGAAACTCCAATGGGAGCTGGCGTTGCCATAACGCGGCTCATGCTATGGGCTCCTCCCGTGGATGCACATCACACTAGACCAGAGCATTTTTTTTCCTTTGTACCAAAATTACTATGCGACGCTGCGACATGTATCACCGATTAAGAAAATAAAACTGGAGAAGGAAGTGTGTACATCACAGTGGGCGTGTACTGGTGAAGCTGAAAAGTCTAAAGTCTAAAACAGCAGTAGATCAGAGCAATGATGTCTTGAATACAGGATAATAAAGATGACTCAAATATGCACAAATAACTCTAAATACAACTTCAGAGGGCCAACGAGAAGGAAACTATTATAACATGGTTAAAAGCTCTGAAAAGTAGATTTTGCAGAGTAAGTTTTGCTTTAACTGCATTTCACGGAGCCGTCTCCTGTGTCCTCAGTGATGGTGATGAGAAGCGCTCTGACAGCCAGCCCTCCCTGTGTGCCAGTAAACTGGGCAGTGACGATTCTCTGGCTGAGTACGGAGACAGCGTGGACATCCAGTTCAACGAGGATGGATCCTTCATCGGCCAGTACAGCGGCAGAGGCCCGGCGCCGCACGGCAACGAGAGCTCAAGCCCCGCCTCCCCCATGACAACCGGCCCGCCTCCGCCGCTCCCTCCTGTGCTCAACCGACCTAGTTAAACAACCACGCTCTGTGCACTGCCTAAACACTACCACACACTCTGTCAGGAGATGTCTACATGTGTAAAAATGACTTGGAGTCTGTCCTAATCTTGATTTGAGTAAAAATGAATTGTCAAAAGTATAGAAAAGCACCACTGGAAATTAAAAAATCACTGGAAATTATGCATTAGTCTTATATAGCACTTTCTACACACTTAAGTTTTTACATTTTTTATGCATTAACCATTCACTGCCCATAGTCAATAATGGGTCAACTGACTGGCTGCCAATTCGCTCCTCAGACCACATTCAAACACGAGCAAGTTGTGTTACTTAAAGGGATAATGCGGGTTTTTTAAAATGTTAATCTGTATGGGTTTTCTTCTAAAAGTTACGTGTGTTGACACCGGTTTACCTCTGACAGTCTCAGCTGATCCCGGTTCGACTCGCTTTCTGGAGCCCACGTAAGTAGGTCCGGTAACTTCCCTGGAACATGAAATAAAGCTTGTTTTTCTTCTCAAAACAAAACATTTGTCCGAAAGGTGATATATTTGCGTCCGAAACAGTTGTCCACGAAACATCCAGCAGCGTATTTCGCATTCGCGTATTGTCTCTCTCCACTCGTATCACTACGCCCATGTTAACTCTATCAGCCTGTTCACCTTCAGCGGATGTCTACGCCGAAGTTTACAAGTGAACAGGCTGATAAAGTTAACATGGGCACAGTGATACGAGTGGAGAGAAACGATATTCAAATGCGAAATACGCTGCGTGGACAACTGTTTCGGACGCAAATATATCACCTTTCTAACAAATGTTTTGTTTTGAGAAGAAAAACAAGCTTTATTTCATGTTCCAGGGAAGTTACCGGACCTACTTACGTGGGCTCCAGAAAGCGAGCTGAACCGGGATCAGCTGAGACTGTCAGAGGTAAGCCGGTGTCAACACACGTAACTTTTAGAAGGAAACCCATACAGATTAACATTTTAAAAAAACGCACTATCCCTTTAAGACTTAATCACAGTGGGAAGAGGAAGGACAGCTTTTACTCAAGTAGCAATCCTGCTTCTTCAAACTAAATATTACTCAAGTAAAAGTATGCTGATCGAAAAGAACTCTGAAAAAAGTAAGTTGAGTAAATGTAACTGAGCACTATCCACCTCTACTCATCGATGCGTGATTTTTTTCAGTGGTGGAACAAAAGAAAATATTTAAATTCGTCAAAATCACCAGGTTTAATAAAAAAAATATTAAAGCATTGTTAAAATGACTCAAATCAAGTTCCATTTTTGAACCCAAGTCATTTGAGCTAAAGCAGACGTTTCTTTTTCACTGTCATACATTCCACAGGTTTATGCAGTTTACAATTAGTACACAGCTTTTAAATCAACCTATCAGATGTTTAGGACAGATACAGAAGTGGCATGTTACGAGCGATCTTAAAGGGACATACTCTTCTATTATTCTTATGCTAATCCTCAATGTACAGACTCTCACATATTTTTACTTCGATATTTACTGTTTCTGTTTGGTCGGCCATTTTGAAGTCACGGTTTTGTGCACAGTTTGGTTCGGTTTGGTGCATGTTTCTGGGCATGATTTCATTCTTTTTCCATTCTTGTTCAGGACAGGCCTAAACCTAAGATGCATAATTCGAGCATTTGAGTTCAGAGCTCCCATATTAAGATAAAGCAGTTTACTCCTCAAATACAAAGACAACAACGTTTTGTTTTGGTCAGTGCCAGTTTTAAACCCAATACAAACAAAAGGCCTCAGATATTAATTGGCAAAGGTGTGTAAAGTAGCTAAAACTTGTACTTAAATACAAATAAATAAGTCAAAATAATAACACTCAAGTAGAATGGTTCAATAAATTACTCAAGTAAGAGTTTAAAAAAATTGAAGTGAATGTAATTGGAAAGATAAAACTTGAAATAATGCACAGAATCTCATATTTTCAAAGGACGGACACAAAAATGACACTAAATCAAATCTGCAAGAAACACAAATGTTCAAATCATTTCATATTGTCAAATAAAGTTTTTGTCACTTACTCACAGTGGGAAGAGGAAGCACAACTTTTACACAAGTGCGAATCCTCTTACACTGTACAATATATGAAGTAAGAGTCTGAAAAGTACTCAGAGAAGTACACATTTATGACAAGTTTACTCAAGTGAATACCATTTTGAAATGCACTCCACTCGGTTGCCTGTAGAGGGCAACAGAGAGCCAACCCAAGTGTAAACTAGTATGCAAAAAAATCCAGTTTAAATCCTAATATGGGAGCTGTGTGTGTGTGTGTGTGTGTGTGTGTGTGTGTGTGTGTGTGCGTGCGTGCGTGTGTGTGTGTGTGTGTGTGACCTGAAGCCTTAAAGAGTCCAGTGTGTCCTCTGCTCCTCCCTCTCTCTCACCAAAACCTCTATTCTACAGTTTACTCACTCACAATGATTTTTAAATGTGTTTTTATTTTACGACCTCTTTGTTCAATTAATTTGCTTTGCTTTAAAACTGGACTGAAATGCGTGCGGAACAATGCCATGTGAATCCTATGCATCTGTAGTGAGCTGCAGTATATTATGTTTAAACTGTAGGCAGTGGATGTCCTTGCCTGATTTGGCGCAGTTTTTCACACTGCCCAGAAAGAATACATTGGTGCAAGCACTGAAGTTGCTATAGTAACTATACTTTGGACAAACCCAATTTTTGGAATCTGTTTGATCAAATTTACACTTGGAATATAAAGTGCTTTATTAGTAAATAGGCCTAGTTAAAGGAGAATTTACGTTTTTTTTTACAATCTGAGCCTTATTTTGGTAATAAAACAAGTTGTTTTACTCATAGCACTTTGGTGTCATATGGAGCACTTCCAGAGATGTTTTAGATTAGCGATAGCCGTAGCGCGAGTTCTCATATAATATATGCCCCGTGCAGTCTCCAAATAACACAAACTTTAGCACTTTTCAAATCATAGAAGCTCGATGTCTTAGTCTACGCTTTAGTTTGAGTCAAAAGTGGCCTGTAGTCCGAGATTTATCCATAATTTACAGCTTTGCGTTTCATGTTTGGGTCCCGGGAGCTGAGAGCGAAATAAGCTGTGACTCCGCACATGCGCACTGTCCTCCTCATCTACTCGAAACTATGGCTAAATCTCGGATTACAGGCCACTTTTGACTCAAACGAAAGCGTAGACTAAGACATTGAGCTTCTATGATTTGAAAAGTGCTAAAGTTTGTGTTATTTGGAGACCGCACGGGGCATATATTACATGCATATATTACATGCCCCGAGAACTTGCGCTACGGCTATCGCTAATCTAAAACATCTCTGGAAGTGCTCCATATGACACCAAAGTGCTATGGGTGAGTAAAACAACTTGTTTTATTACCGAAATAAGGCTCAGATTGTAAAAAAAAAAACGTGAATTCTCCTTTAATTGTCATTGTAAATTGTGTATTTAAACTGTTTCAATGAAAAGGCGCCAAATTGGGCAAGGACGGTGGAATCAGGTGGAGAGGTCCTGTGTAGCAAACTCAAATATGGACCTTCAGATGGCGAGGAAAAGGAGAAAGAGGGAGGAGAGAGAGAGGATGAAGTAAATATGAAGGGATAGGAGAGAATCAGCTGTACTTTTCTCTGAATGTAAATACAACCTTAAGATTGTCATTTTTTTTATTTTTGATTATTATTTTGTACGATGATGAAATTGTAACTTTTTAAATCTTTGTTGCTTGGTTTTGGTTTTGTACTTTTGGTCTGGTCACTGGTCTAGATTCTGGTCCAGTCTCTGGTCTAGAGTCTGGTCTAGAGTCTGGTCTAGAGTCTGGTCTAGAGTCTGGTCTAGAGTCTGGTCCAGTCTCTGGTCTAGAGTCTGGTCTAGAGTCTGGTCTAGAGTCTGGTCTAGAGTCTGGTCCAGTCTCTGGTCTAGAGTCTGGTCTAGAGTCTGGTCCAGTCTCTGGTCTAGAGTCTGGTCCAGTCTCTGGTCTAGAGTCTGGTCTAGAGTCTGGTCCAGTCTCTGGTCTGGTCTCTGGTCTAGAGTCTGGTCCAGTCTCTGGTCTAGAGTCTGGTCTAGAGTCTGGTCCAGTCTCTGGTCTAGAGTCTGGTCTAGAGTCTGGTCCAGTCTCTGGTCTAGAGTCTGGTCTAGAGTCTGGTCCAGTCTCTGGTCTAGAGTCTGGTCTAGAGTCTGGTCCAGTCTCTGGTCTGGTCTCTGGTCTAGACTCTGTAGCCTTGTATCATAATCTCACAATTGTTGACACTTAGCCTTGAGTAGTCCAGAAGAATTTAGAAAAATCTAGACAAAAATCCAAGTTTTTGTTTTCAATGCTGCAAAAATGTGATGCTATTAAACTCCATGTAAACGACTGACCCGAGAATGAGAATACTTTTTAAACCAGCGCCAAAAAGTCCCACTGTCCCTGAAGCATCTCTCCAAGTGCCCAGGACTAATCCAGATGCCTTGGACACTAATGCTCCCTCTGCACCTTTCACAACTATCACAAAATCTAAAAAGACAAGATTTTGTTCAAGTTTTGGGGCAGTTTAATATTTTAGATTTAAAACTAAAAGAAGAGCAGGACCAGAACTTTTTTATAACTGATTAAAAGCCAAAGTGAATTCTTGCAAAAAATGTCTTCACAAAAGTTCTCCTAACTATAAGGATGTAACAGTATTCAAATCTCACATCTGTCATGCTAATTTGGGCTAACAACTGGTAATAAATTCATGATCATTTTAACAATAGCTTCCATTGTTTTGAGCTGTGACTTTTCAACTCTTTTCAGCAAATCCAGTCCTAGTGCCCTCCTGCTGTTCTGTTTTGTTTTGTTTTACAGTTTCATGCCAACAAAGGTTTAAAGGTATTTTGATGCAAAACTAGAGGTGGGACGAGACACAATTTTCATGAGACGAGACACACCAGGTCCACGAGAATGAGACAAGATGAGATTTTGACATGATTTGTAATAACTACGAGGGTCATTCAAAAAGTTCTAAGACAAATTAAAGATCCCATGACATGGTACTTCTTGATGCTTTTATATGGCTCCTTAATGGTTTCCTAATACTGTAAATGAATCCTTCTTCAAAATCAACACTCAGTGCATGAGAAAGAGAGATAAGGTGAGAAAGAGTCATAAATGTCACTCTGGAACGCTCCATTATGGGGGTTGTTGCTTGAATGCAAATGAGGAGGACAGAGATGGCCTATAGTAGGGGGTGGGGGTGGGGGTGTGGCCAAGCTCTCCGCTCTGTGACCCACTTCTGTGTTTTTGCACGAGGGGAGAGATGAGAAGCCTTCCATTGAAAAATAAACACATTTCCACAGAAAATAAAATTAAACCACTGCTGTTTCAGATATCCACAGGCTCAGATAAAGGACTTCCGAGCCTAGAAACACTCACAAGTTCCTCCAGGCAAATAAAAAAACGTATTTCGCATTGCGTAGCTCCTCCGCAGTCCAAACTCTCTGGGCGTGATTTACAGAGACGCTGAGTACAGACAGACGGGGGTGGAACTGTATTTGCATTTCTTTTTTCGAGCTGACGTCAATAAGGTGCCTTGTTCAAAATCGCCCGTTTGAGCTCTGATTTTTTCTAACGCAGAAAAGGATCGCAAATGCTCAGTTTAGACATTTCGCAACTTTTAACCATTTGGGGGGGGCTAAACAGGGCAGGGGAGCTCACATTAACGTTCAAAAACCTCAGAAACTGAAAATTTCATGCTATGGGACCTTTAAAAACAACTTTATTTTTGAAAGTAACAAAATTATTTTTCTACATAACATCCACCTAACTACACTTCTGCGAGCGATGTTTCCACCGAAAAACTCCTTCTCGATAGAATTCTGGAGCTTGTCTAGTCAACCAGGTCACAACCTCCCTCTTCGCTTCAAGTCTGGACTGAAATCTTGTTCCTTTTAAATGTTCCTTCAACTTTGGAAATAGGAAAAAAACATCCATAAACATTGCGCAAAGCTTCAATAATTTCTTTAGGTTTCCTTTGAAGTTTTGTTAGAACTTTAATGTTTGCTCGGACTTCAGATTGGCTCATTTTGGAGGGTCAAAAAAAGTGGGTTGTGCAATATGTAACGTAACTCTCAATAACAAATCTAGAATGCTGAAACTTGTCAAATGCAGGCCTGGACTGGTAATTGGGCATACCGGGCATTTTCCCGGTGGGCCGACAGTTCTAGGGGCCGATGCCCTTCTTTTTTTTTTTTACTTAGAGACCGGCCCACAATTTAGGACTGAACTAGGACTAAACCAGGACTAAACCAGGACTACATCAGGTCTGAACCAGGACTAAACCAGGACTAAATCAGGACTAAACCAGGACTACATCAGGTCTGAACCAGGACTAAACCAGGACTAAACCAGGACTACATCAGGTCTGAACCAGGACTAAACCAGGACTAAATCAGGACTAAACCAGATCTGAACCAGGACTAAACCAGGACTAAATCAGGATTGAACCAGGACTAAACCAGGTCTGAACCAGGACTAAATCAGGATTGAACCAGGACTAAACCAGGATTACATCAGGTCTGAACCAAGACTAAACCAGGTCTGAACCAGGACTAAACCAGGACTAAATCAGGTTTGAACCAGGACTACATCAGGTCTGAACCAAGACTAAACCAGGTCTGAACCAGGACTAAACCAGGACTAAACCAGGTCTGAACTAGGACTAAACCAGGACTAAACCAGGACTACATCAGGTCTGAACCAGGACTAAACCAGGACTAAATCAGGATTGAACCAGGACTAAGCCAGGTCTGAACCAGGACTAAATCAGGATTGAACCAGGACTAAACCAGGACTAAATCAGGTCTGAACCAGGACTATGGATTATGAGGGGCTGGTCTAAGATAAGATAAGATAAGATAAGCCTTTATTTATCTCACACAGGAGAAATTTACTCGCCACAGTAGCTCCAGGACATTTGGACAAGAGGGAAAAAGTGCATGCAGGCAGGGAGGGGATAAAGTAAGTAATAATAGTACAAATAGTAATAAATAAGCCAAAAATGCCAGAGCCATTTTTTTTGTCCCAGTCCAGACTTGGTCAAATGTGTTTATGAGTCATCAGTGGTACGATTCAAGGTCATTTTGTTGAACTAATTCGACTCATTTTGAATTTATGGCATTTGTCTTAGAACTTTTTGAATGGCCCTCGTAAGTAGTGGTTGGCTTCATTTATTTTATGTAACACTTTAGCTGTCATTGTAGCGCTGCTTTTTGGAACTTTAGCTTCTGAAATTGCATAACTCACCAGCTCTTAATTCTTTTTTTTTGTCCAAGCCAAAGGTAAATTCAAGAGGAAACAATCTCACAAGATCATTTTTCTCATGTGTGCACGACCTTGTGGCGATTTTGTCTCACGAGATCTTGTCCCATCCCTATGGAAAACCTACATTTCAGCGGCAAACCAACGTATACGACTCTTCTTTTATGAAAATCTTAACTAATACTGTGATATTTGTAACATTCTTACATCCTTAAAGTTTGAACAAAAATACAAGACTTCACGTTGAATATGCATTTTAAAGAACTAGGGCTGCAAAACATGGGAAAAATATTGAATTCTGAAGATTTGTGATTTAAGTTTAAGGGGATTTGTGTTTTAATAATGGCATTCTGTTCAAAGTTCACCTGAAATCACTGAAGTCACATTTCAGAACAGATAAAACTACAGGGATAGCAGCTTTTATGTTGGGGGTCTGTCGCCTGCTTGTTTCTATAGATCTATAGATATAAACAGCTTTACATTTACATATTTTACATTTATTCAATTACAGGCAGGTTTATTGCTAAAAAAAAACAGAAAGAAAAACAGGCATTCTGACTGTGAGCGTGGTCGCCTCTCTATAGATCTGACCTGTAACTTGGTCTGGTTTGGTCTCCATGAAGACAGAAAGATTTAAAGGAAAAGTAACGTTTTTTTACAATCTGAGCCTTCTTTCGGCAATAAAACAAGTAGTTTTACTCACCCATAGCAGTTTGGTGTCAATTGGAGTGGTATCGCAGAAGTTATGTTGAGCCGTTCTGTTCTACTAATGATCCCGTATCCGTTAGCGTGAGTGCTCGGGGCATTACTTTGCGCTCTCCAAATAACACAAACTTTAGCACTTTTCAAATCACAGAAGATCACTGTGTCAGCGTAGACTTTTAGTGGATTCCAAAACGGCCTGAAACCCGATATCCAGCTATAGTTTCATTTGATGACGTCATCAGAGAGGACAGTGCGCATGCGTGAACTCAGCTGTTTTGTAAACACCGCTAGTCCGAAAGAAGCTAACACCGCTCTGAACTTTACTTTTCTGTTGCGATATCGGGTTTCAGGCCGTTTTGGAATCTACTAAAAGTCTACCCTGACACAGCGATCTTCTGTGATTTGAAAAGTGCTAAAGTTTGTGTTATTTGGACACCGCAAAGTAATGCACCGAGCACTCACGCTAACGGATACGGGATCATTAGTAGAACAGAACGGCTCCAACATAAGTTCTGCGATACTGCTCCAATTGACACCAAACTGCTATGGGTGAGTAAAACTACTTGTTTTATTGCTGAAAGAAGGCTCAGATTGTAAAAAAATGTTACTTTTCCTTTAATACCATACTGTGAAACATTCCTCCACCAGAAAAATTACACAGTGCACCTTTAGGCTACTTAAAAGACTGCAACCTGTGTTTTGCTAATTGCGTCCATTCAAATTCCAGCTCGTTTTGCAGCCCTAAAAGACCTTCAGCTTTGAAATGGTTCCATTGAAGTGGCTTCGTGCTCTGTGTCATGATGATGTCTTAATAACAATACTAACAGAGCCTTTGTTGCACTGTAGATTTTAATGTAACTCCAGCTGTTGCCTTGTCTCTCTGCTCCTGTCTGTGCTCTCCTTTTTTGATACTAATAAGGACTTCAAAACGCGTCACAGCAAAATATCATTCAAGTGCACAGCGCCCTCTTGTGTATTATCGTCCCTTTGACAGGTTTCAGCAGAGATTATGCTTTATTGGTTATTGTAAAAAGAAACATTTTGTGATATTACCTAAAATATACAGAATTCCTATACCATAGGTTAGGTTAGATTAGTTCATTAAAGCCCTAAATGTAACTTGGGTTTAGTCACCACAACAATGCTGGACCAGGAATCACCAGTAGTCCTGGTTTAGTTCTGATCTAGTCCTAGTTCATCCTGGTTATGTCTAGTTGTGGTTTAGTTAGCCGATAGTTCCTGGTTTACTCCTAGTTTATTTCTTTGTTAAAGGACAATGAACGTTTTTTACAATCTGAGCCTTATTTCGGTAATAAAACAAGTTGTTTTACTCACCCATAGCACTTTGGTGTCATATGGAGCACTTCCGGAGATGTTTTAGATTTGCGATCTCCGTAATGTGAGTTCTCGGGGCACATGTTTGCGGTCTCCAAATAACACAAACTTTAGCACTTTTCAAATCATAGAAGCTCGATGTCTTAGTCTACACTTTCGTTTGAGTCAAAAGTGGCCTGTAATCTGAGATTTATCCATAGTTTCGAGTAGATGAGGACGCCAGTGCACATGTGCGGAGTCACAGCTTATTTCACTCTCAGCTCCCGGGACCCAAACATGAAAAGAAATTATGGATAAATCTCGGATTACAGGCCACTTTTGACTCAAACGAAAGTGTAGACTAAGACATTGAGCTTCTATGATTTGAAAAGTGCTAAAGTTTGTGTTATTTGGAGACCGCTCAAGACATATATTACATGCTCGGGGCATGTAATATATGTTTATATGCCCCGAGAACTAGCATTACGGATATCGCTAATCTAAAACATCTCTGGAAGTGCTCCATATGACACCAAAGTGCTATGGGTGAGTAAAACAACTCGGTTTTATTACCGAAATAAGGCTCAGATTGTAAAAAACGTTAATTCTCCTTTAAGTCTTCATTTAGACCTGGTTCAGTTCTGGCTCAGTCTGAGTCCTGATTTAGTTCCTGATTTAGGCCTGGTTCAGTCCTGGTTTTAGGCTCTGGTTTAGTTCTGATTTAGACCCTGGTTGAATACCTGTATTAGTCCATGCTTAATTGGTTCTTGTGGTCAGAAAGTGTCCAAATCTGCTCCACAGTGACTTAAACTGATCAGAGGGACAGTATAAGCAGAGGACACTGTGCGTTGACCTTGATCTCAGACCTGTGTGTGTGTGTGTGTGTGTGTGTGTGTGTGTGTGTGTGTGTGTGTGTGTGCTGGTTTAGAGGGAGACAGAGAGAGAGCTGGTGGTGGGTTCCTTTGGTCAGGGCTGGACACTGTCTGTGGCGATATGAAAACCAAACCTGCTTTTGCATTGTGCACTCTGTAAACAACTAACAGACTTTACACTAATAAAATAAACATGGACTACACTTCAACCATGTGTCTCTTTTTTACACTCATTTAAAGGAGAATTAACGTTTTTTATAATCTGTGCCTTATTTCGGTAATAAAACAAGTACAAGCACTTTGGTGTCATATGGAGCACTTCCAGAGATGTTTTAGAGATGTTTAGCGATATCCGTAATGCATATAATATATGCCCCGAGCATGTAATACAGTGCCGTGAAAAAGTATTTGCCCCCTTCCTGATTTCTGTGTTTTTTGCATATTTATCACTCAAAACATTGTCAGATCATCAAACCAATTTTAATATCACACAGAAACAACCCAAGGAAAGACAAAATTCAGTTTTTGAATGATGATTCCATTTATTAGTGCACAAAAAAAATCTAAACCTATCTGGCCCTATGTGAAAAAGTAATTGCCCCCCCTTGTTAAATCACAAACTAACTGTGACTAACCACAGTTTTGAGAAAACTTAGTTCAGTTCTACATGCCACACCCACACCTGATTGTCACCACCTGTGTTGAATCAAGAAATCACTTAAATAGTTCCTGTCAAACAAAGTGAAGTTGGCTACAACATAACAAGAACAAACACATCATGCCACGATCCAAAGAAATTCAAGAACAAATGAGAAAAAAAGTGATAGAAGTCTATAATTCAGGAAAAGGTTACAAAGCCATTCCCAAAGCTCTGGGGCTCCAGCGAACCACTGTCAGAGCCATTATTCAAAAATGGAGGAAACTGGGAACAGTTGCAACCCTTCCCAGGAGTGGTCGACCAACTAAGATTACTCCAAGAGTGCGACGACGGCTCATTCAGGAAGTCACAAAAGAACCTAGACGCACATCGAAAGAACTACAGGCCTCGTTGGCCTCAGTTAAGGTCAGTGTTCATGACTCCACCATTAGAAAAACACTGGCCAAAAATGGCATCCATGGAAGAGTTCCCAGGAGAAAACCACTGCTTTCACAAAAGAACACAAAGGCTCGTCTCACCTTTGCCAAAAAGCACCTTGATGACCCTCAAGACTTTTGGAGAAACATTTTGTGGACCGATGAGTCTAAAATTGAACTTTTTGGAAGGTCTGCAGCCCGTTTCATCTGGCGTAAAAATGGCACAGCATTTGATAAAAAGAACATGGTGCCCACAGTAAAGCATGGTGGTGGCAGTGTGATGGTCTGGGCCTGCTTTGCTGCCTCAGGACCAGGACAACTTGCTGTGATTGACGGAAAAATGAATTCTGCTGTTTACCAGAAGATCCTGAAGGAGAATGTCCGGCCATCAGTTCGTGCCCTCAAACTCAAGCGCTCTTGGATCATGCAACAGGACAATGATCCAAAACACACCAGCAAGTCCACCTCTGAATGGCTCAAAGAAAACAAAATTAAGGTTTTGGAGTGGCCAAGTCAAAGTCCGGATTTAAATCCGATTGAGATGCTGTGGTGTGACCTTAAACGGGCAGTTCATACAAGAAAACCCTCCAATATGGCAGAATTGAAACAATTCTGCATAGAAGAGTGGGCCAAAATCCCTCCCCAGCGGTGTGAAAGACTCATCACCAATTATCGCAAACGTTTGGTTACAGTTATTGCTGTCAAAGGAGGCTCAACTGGCTATTAGATTAAGGGGGCAATTACTTTTTCACATAGGGCCAGATAGGTTTAGATTTTTTTTTGTGCACTAATAAATGGAATCATCATTCAAAAACTGAATTTTGTCTTTCCTTGGGTTGTTTCTGTGTGATATTAAAATTGGTTTGATGATCTGACAATGTTTTGAGTGATAAATATGCAAAAAACACAGAAATCAGGAAGGGGGCAAATACTTTTTCACGGCACTGTATATGTCTTGAGCGGTCTCCAAATAACACAAACTTTAGCACTTTTCAAATCATAGAAGCTCAATGTCTTAGTCTACGCTTTCGTTTGAGTCAAAAGTGGCCTGTAATCCGAGATTTATCCATAATTTACAGCTTTGCGTTTCATGTTTGGGTCCCGGGACATGCGCACTGGCGTCCTCATCTACTCGAAACTATGGATAAATCTCGGATTACAGGCCACTTTTGACTCAAACGAAAGCGTAGACTAAGACATCAAGATTCTATGATTTGCAAAAGTGCTAAAGTTTGTGTTATTTGGAGACCGCAAACATGTGCTCCGAGAACTCAATTACGGAGATCGCAAATCTAAAACATCTCTGGAAGTGCTCCATATGACACCAAAGTGCAATGGGTGAGTAAAACAACTTGTTTTATTACCGAAATAAGGCTCAGATTGTTAAAAACGTTAATTGTCCTTTAAAGATGCACGAGCCAGAGGTCCAGAGGAGCCAAAGATTGTCCATTGTTAGGATAAATAACTGTGCTTAGCTGTTTAGTATAACCACTACTGTAGTCTCATTCACTGCTCTCTAATATTTGAACAAGTAAATTATCTGGACTTTCTGTTTCAAGTGTATTCCTTATCTAAGCAGAAACTAACACAAGAGGAAAAGGCTGTTTTCCTCAACAACGTGTTGTAATTAAAAGTAACGTTACTTCAAAATATTACTCAATAGAAGTACAAAGTGGTCAAAAAAATAATAAGTAAGAGTAACTTAATTGAGAGAAGTGTTGTATAAAGTACTGGAAAATCTAACTCAAGTAAAAGTATAGGTACCCCTCTCAAAAATGACTTTGGTAAAAGTCGAAGTCACCGACTGAAATGTTACTTGAATAAAAGTCTTAAAGTATCTGGAACTTCTTGTACTTAAGTATGACAAGTAATGTAAAAATAAATGTACTCAAGTAATGTAATTAAAAGTATAAGTAAAAGTATCAGGCAAAGGCAGTCTGAAGCTAACCCTCGCTTTGTTACTTGGATAGCACAAACACACAGCGCTTGTTTACATTTTTAAAAGTAGGCACATGTTAATGTTATTTTTTGTCCTTTTGAACTTGTGTGCCCTTTCTCATTCGTTACACTTAGCCTACAGCTATGCCTTCCCTTGAGCCGAAAAAGCTAGGTATCCTGTTAGCTCCAACATCGTCAAATACGCTTTGTGTAACCGAAACAATGTCACACAAAGTTTCTATCTATTTCTACATGTTATGCTCAAGGTTTCACAACGGTGTCTAGAATGTCCATGCTATGGTTACTGAAATTGGAATATAGACGCTAACAATTTCATTCATCTAGAACTTACCTCGATGTGTTTCTTGAGGTTGGACGGGGAGTTTCTGTAAGATAGGATTTCCACGTTTCTTGGAAGGCACAAGAGGCACTTCATTCGATAGGACGAATCCTTCATATCGGCGTAAGAGAACATTGTGTTTAAGTACGGCCAGGGATGGTCATCAACAGCTCCCCCTTCATTTGTAGCCGACGTGGATGCTGTCTCCTCTTCCATCAGGGATGTTGATTGATTAAACTAGCTGCATGAAACCAACAGGTGTAGGCTGATTGTCATGCGCAAGTAGCGAACAAGCCCAGGCACGTCCTGACTTCCTTGCATCAGTAGAGGTTTTTTTTTTAATAACGAGTAACTAAACGGCACAATGAAAATGTATCGGAGTAAAAGTATGCAATTAAATTCGGAAATGTAGTGAAGTAAAAGTTATCATTTTTTTAAAAACTCAAGTAAAGTACAAAGTCTCCCAAAATGTACTAAAGTACAGTGGTGAAGTATTATTACTTTGTCACTATACAACACTGATTGAGAGCCAGTGTTGTATAGTAACGAAGTAATAATACTTCACTACTGTACTTAAGTACATTTTGGGAGACTTTGTACTTTACTTGAGTTTAAAAAAATATATATAACTTTTACTTTTACTTCACTACATTTCTGAATTTAATTGCATACTTTTACTCCGATACATTTTCAATGTGCCGTTTAGTTACTTGTTACAAAAAACACCCTCTACTGATGCAAGGAAGTCAGGACGTGCCTGGGCTTGTTCGCTACTTGCGCATGACAATCAATCAGCCTACACCTGTTGGTTTCATGCAGCTAGTTTAATCAATCAACATCCCTGATGGAAGAGGAGACAGCATCCACGTCGGCTACAAATGAAGGGGGACCTGACGATGAGCATCCCTGGCCGTACTTAAACACAATGTTCTCTTATGCTGATATGAAGGATTCGTCCTATCGAACGAAGTGCCTCTTGTGCCTTCCAAGAAACGTGGAAATCCTATCTTACAGAAACTCCCCGTCCAACCTCAAGAAACACATCGAGGTAAGTTCTAGATTAATGAAATTGTTAGTGTCTATATTCCAATTTCAGTAACCATAGCATGGACATTCTAGACACCGTTGTGAAACCTTGAGCATAACATGTAGAAATAGATAGAAACTTTGTGTGACATTGTTTCGGTTACACAAAGCGTATTTGACGATGTTGGAGCTAACAGGCTACCTAGCTTTTTCGGCTCAAGGGAAGGCATAGCTGTAGGCTAAGTGTAACGAATGAGAAAGAGCACACGAGTTCAAAAGGACAAAAAATAACATTAACATGTGCCTACTTTTAAAAATGTAAACAAGCGCTGTGTGTTTGTGCTATCTAAGTAACAAAGCGAGGGTTAGCTTCAGACTGCCTTTGCTTCATACTTTTACTTGTACTTTTAATTACATTACTTGAGTACATTTATTTTTACATTACTTGTCATACTTAAGTACAAGAAGTTCCAGATACTTTAAGACTTTTACTCAAGTAACATTTCAGTCAGTGACTTCGACTTTTACCAAAGTCATTTTTGGGAGGGGTACCTATACTTTTACTTGAGTTTGATTTCCCAATACTTTATACAACACTGAGTAAAAGTAAAAGTTATCTTTTTTTTTTTTTAAACTCAAGTAAAGTACAAAGTCTCCCAAAATGTACTTAAGTACAGTGGTGAAGTATTATTACTTTGTCACTGATTGAGAGCATAATGTGATTTATAATTAGAGAGTGTAGTGTGATTTATAATTTGAAGTGAATGTAAGGTGACGGACAAAAACCCAAATGTTCAAATCATTTCATATTGTCATAAAGTTTCTGTCACTTTACACTTACTCACAGTGGGAAGAGGAAGCACAACTTTTACTCAAGTAACAGTACTGTTACTTCATTAACAATATTACTCAAGTATGCTGCTAGGAAAGTATTGACAAAAGTACAATTGGTGTGGTTGTTTCAGTGGAGATGTTTATACAGGGGGTCCTCGGGTTACGACGTTGATCCGTTCTTAAGACGCGTCGTAACCCGAATTTCGTCGTAAGTCGGATTTTGACTTTGATCTTCCAATCAAAGCACCAATAACCTTTCCATCTCAATAATTAGACCACTACGCTGCTTGGTTATCACTGCCGCTTTCATAGGAGCAGATCAGAGCCCACATCAGGTACTTCCGTCCACATTGGGCACGCACACGAGGCCGTCTTCTCCGCCCTACAACCTCAACAGAGCGTATTCTTCCGCCGTGCACCGCGCGCCGTTCGCGTTTGTTTACGTCGCTTACCACGCTAAACCGCGTAAGACGGAATGACGCGTAATTTTTTTTTTTTTTTTAATGGGGGCGCGATCGTAACCACAAAACGTCGTAAGTCGAGACCGTCGTAACCCGAGGACCCTGTACTATGCCAGAAATGTTACACTATATGGTATTACACATGTGCTGTCTCCATGTAGACAGGCCAAGCTACAGCCACATCACATCTATGGAAAGGTGACCCTGCTCACAGTAAAAATAAATGTTTTTTCAAGGTATTTCGGAGCAATAAAAACACATGTAATGTCAGTATGTAACATGGTAGTGGAAAATCAATTGTACGATCCCATAAAAACCAAAGCTTCTGAACATTCTCCGTGGAGGTAGATAGGTTTGAAACCTTGCGGGGGAATATTATAGCCAGAGGAACAACATTTCCAAGGAAACAAGCAGGAAGAGGCCACACATAAGTCAGGTTTGTGGAGATGCAAGCCCGCTCACAGTGCACACACATGTTTTCATACATATTCAGTGCAATAAATACAATGGAGAAAAAATGGATGTCTATTTTTGGCAAAAAGGTTTCATACTGTGTTTATGAGTAATGCCATAGTGTGGAACATTATACAGACAAAGCAATAACATCTCCACATCAGGGCTCTCAAGTCTCACGCTTTGAGAGTGTGACACACGCAATAAGAAGGAACTCTCGTCTCGGGACACGGGATAAATTCGGGATATGTCCTTTTCTCCGGAGCTCCGGATTATTAAAGACCGTGACAGGTGCATACATGGATACGAGTGACCGCGTTTTTATGGGTGAGTCATATCAGATTATTTCTGCATCTATTTCGGCACTAAACCAGAACTAAACCAGAACTAAACCAGGACTAAACCAGGACTAAACCTAAACTAAACCAGGACTAAACCAGGACTAAACCAGGACTAAACCTAAACTAAACCAGGACTAAACCAGGACTAAACCTAAACTAAACCAGGACTAAACCAGAACTAACCCAGGACTAAACCAGGACTAAACCAGAACTAAACCAGGACTAAACCAGAAATAAACCAGGACTAAATCAGGACTAAATCAGGACTAAACCAGAACTAAACCAGGACTAAACCAAAACTAAACCAGGACTAAACCAGAACTAAACCAGGACTAAACCAGAACTAAACCAAGACTAAACCAGGACTAAACCAGAACTAAACCAGGACTACATCAGAACTAAAGCAGGACTAAACCAGAACTAAACCAGGACTAAACCAGGACTAAACCAGAACTAAACCAGAACTAAACCAGAACTAAACCAGGACTAAACCAGAACTAAACCAGGACTAAATCAGGACTAAACCAGAACTAAACCAGGACTAAACCAAAACTAAACCAGGACTAAACCAGAACTAAACCAGAACTAAACCAGGACTAAACCAAGACTAAACCAGGACTAAACCAGAACTAAACCAGGACTACATCAGAACTAAAGCAGGACTAAACCAGAACTAAACCAGGACTAAACCAGGACTAAACCAGAACTAAACCAGAACTAAACCAAGACTAAACCAGGTCTAAACCAGGACTAAACCAGAACTAAACCAGGACTAGACCAGGACTAAACCAGGACCTAGCCAGGACTAAACCAGAACTAAACCAGGACTAAACCAAGACTAAACCAGGTCTAACCCAGGATTCAACTGGGACTAAACCAGGACTAAACCAGAACTAAACCAGGACTAAACCAAGACTAAACCAGGTCTAAACTGGGTCTAAACCAGGATTCAACTGGGACTAAACCAGGATTAAACCAAGACTAAACCAGGTCTAAACCGGGACTAAACCAAAACTAAACCGGGTCTAAACCAGCACTAAACCAGGACTAAACCAGGTCTAAACTAGGACTAAACCAGGTCTAAACCAGGACTAAGCCAAGACTAAACCAGATCTAAACCGGGTCTAAACCAGGACTAAACCAGGACTAAACCAGGTCTAAACCAGGACTAAGCCAAGACTAAACCAGATCTAAACCGGGACTAAACCAGGACTAAACCGGGACTAAACCAAAACTAAACCAGGTCTAAACCAAGACTAAGCCAGGACTAAAACAGGTCTAAAACAGGTCTAAAGCAGGTCTAACCCAGGACTAAACCAAGACTAAACCCCCCCTAGCAATCTTCAAAACTTGAGAGCCCTGTCCACATCATTCATGACAGAATGTCTCTTGATCATGGCGCTGATTGTTTTGCTTATGTCACGATTAGCACTTCACAGTAACTGTTGAGGCGCCAGGTCATAAACATTATTTTAAAAGCCTATTCAGTACAGTATTCACACGCAGATTTTAGGCGGGACGTTCATCTTCTCTGCGGGGGGTTTCACCGCGCACAGACTCCGCGTCGTCACGTTGTTTTTGTTATTCTTATTACGCACAAGTGAAAGTGCGAGCCGCGCGCAAGGAGTTAAAACTAAACAAGAAGGACCGGTTCTCCAGCGCTCTCCAGGCAACAGCCACAGCCTCCTTTTGCGCCTTTTACTGCGGCCGAGGAGACGCAAGTGCGGCGGGTCTGAGCGCCAAAGACACAGAGCTCAAAATACACCGGAGGAGACGATGAACGGAGGCGCGGTGATTACGCAAGCCCGGAGCGAGGCGCAGCTGCCGGGGGGAGTGGAGAGGACGGTCCGGTTACAGAGGCGGACACACGGTGAGACCTAACACCTTCTGTATGTTTATGTATAGGCCTGATCTAGGTTGGGGTACTGTCTGTGCTGAAAGATGTACGCGGCGCACTGGTCCTACAGCTGCTGATGGATTTGTCCATACGCACTATACAAACCGTGCAAAGAAATCATAAACCAAACCACCACTAAATCAAGACTGAACCAGCTCTAAACCAAGGCTAAACCAGGACTATACCAGAGCTAAATTATGGAGAAACTGTCCCGCCTCAAGAAGGACTAGTCTAGGCTAAACCAAGGCTATAAAGAGGACTAAACCAGGACTAAGTCTGGACCAAATCAAGAAGTAGGATGCCTGTACACGACCAGGAATAAATAATGAATGGATGAAGCGCACATCCGCCGTGACGCAGCGGTTCTAGTCCCGTTTTGTCTGTGGACCCTCGCTGAAACGTCCTTGTGCGTAAAACCAAATGAATGAATGAATGAATGGCGCATGGGCTCGCTGTTCACCGCTGCTCCTTTAAATTCTGCGCGTTACGTAAGCGCGCGTGGACGAGTTGGTGGAGGGAGCTCCGCCTAAAATAAAGAAATAAAAATATGGGAGACTGGAATAGCAATAGGCCTACTGTACATGTCAACATAGGTGTGTAGTACTTTTACTCACTTACATGTACTTGATTAGGCCCAATTCTACTTTTCAGAGTACTTTTCTAGTAGCATATTATTTATGTAAGTCTTTAAGTGACTTACAAGTGAAATACCAGGTTTGGTGCATTATTTCATGTTTTGTCCTTCAAATCACATTCACATGATAAATAAGATGTTACGTGACGTCCCAACTGTTTCCTTGAGTACATGTTTGGCCCCTGTACCCCCCCTGTGCCCCCTGTGCATGTTATGTTGTGGTGGAGTTTAGTTTGACCTGTGGTATATAGTATGTCTGCTCCGGGGGTGTTGGGTGTCCCTGTTGCGTTAGTGTGCGCGCAGAGGAGGAAGTGCCTGGTCTGGTCTGGTCTGGTTTGGTTTGGCACGGCGCAGCGGGAGGATCTGTGCGACCGGAGATCCGAGAGGAGAAAGATCCGAGATGGAGAGATTGAAAGCGAAAACGAGTGGCGCTCCCGTGAGGCGGATACGGAGACGCTGCGATAGCACAGGTGAGAGAGAGAGAGAGAGAGAGGGGAGAGGGAGGGAGAAAGTAAAAGAGTACAGGTGAGAGAGAGAGAGAGGGGGGGGGAGGGAGAGAGGGAGGGAGGGAGAAAGGAAAAGAGCACAGGTGAGAGAGAGAGAGAGAGAGAGGAGAGAGGGGAGAGGAAAAGAGCACAGGAGAGAGGGAGAGGGGGAGAAAGGAAAAGAGCACAGGTGAGAGAGAGGGAGAGGGGGAGAGGAAAAGAGCACAGGAGAGAGGGAGAGAGGAAAAGAGCACAGGTGAGAGAGAGAGAGGGAGAGAGCACAGGGGAGAGAGAGCACAGAGAGAGAGGGGGAGAGAGGAAGAGAGCACAGGGGAGAGAGGGGGAGAGAGGAAGAGAGCACAGGGGAGAGAGGGAGAGAGGAAGAGAGCACAGGCGAGAGAGAGGGAGAGAGCACAGGCGTGAGAGAAGGAGAGAGGGAGAGAGCACAGAGAGAGAGGGGGAGAGAGGAAAAGAGCACAGGGGAGAGAGGGGAGAGAGAGGAAGAGAGCACAGGGGAGAGGGGGAGAGAGGACGAGAGCACAGGCGAAAGAGAGGAAGAGAGCACAGGCGAGAGAGAGGGAGAGGTGGAGAGAGGAAGAGAGCACAGGCGAGAGAGAAGGAGAGGGGGAGAGAGGAAGAGAGCACAGGCGAGAGAGAGGGAGAGGGGAAGAGAGCACAGGCGAGAGAGAGGGAGGGAGGAAGAGAGCACAGGCGAGAGGGGGAGAGAGGAAGAGAGCACAGGTGAGAGAGGGAGAGGGGGAGAGAGGAAGAGAGCACAGGTGAGAGAGAGAGAGGGGGAGAGAGGACGAGAGCACAGGCGAGAGAGAGGGAGAGGGGGAGAGAGGAAGAGAGTACAGGCGAGAGAGGGAGAGGGAGAGAGGAAGAGAGCACAGGTGAGAGAGGGAGAGAGGGAGAGGGAGAGGGGGAGAGAGCACAGGGGAGAGAGAGAGAGAGAGGGGGGAGAGGGGAGAGAGGAAGAGAGCACAGGTGAGAGAGAGGGGGGGGGGCACAGGTGAGAGAGAGAGGGAGAGGGGAAGAGAGGAAGAGAGCACAGGGGGAGAGAGGAAGAGAGCAGTTGAGAGAGTGTAGAGAGAGGGACATAGCGCAGAGTGTTTGTGTGTGTGTTCTATTCTAGCCATATTAAAGACTCCACTGGAAAAAAGGGATTTCTTGTGCAGAAAAAATGTTATAATTGAATGTTTTGTTTCAAGATGATGATTTAATCAGAAAGCAGAATGAGCCTAAAAGGACTCTCGGTGGTTCGAATGCTCTCTATTTAAAGCTCTTCAACAAAGTGATCTCACATTAGGTTTAATGTGGTGCAGGTAAGTGCCTCTCCAGTCGAACAGGTCCATGTGGTGATACAGCACAGGCTCTGACATGTAACAAGTCTTTATTTATTTAATTATTCCAGTGATTCAAGTGAAGGTGTATTGGCGTTTAAACACCATACAAAATGTAATGATGAGACACACACCGAGTATCAGTCAGAAGTTTACTGATCAACTACAAGACTCCCTCGTGTGCAACTGCTTACCAGGTCGTGGCCAAAGGTCATACTGCCCACTAGTGGTGAAACATATGTCAACACTTCACATATCAATACATCTCCTTTTTTTTTTTTCAAATAAAGATCTTTCCTCAATTGTAAACTTAACACTGTTGACATCCCTTTGAAAATAAATCCATTGCTTGCTTTAACTTCAGATCTTTGTATAACCTTTTACATTTCCTCTTAATTCCATTCTACAAAATAAAATCAATTTCTTCTGTTAACATATCCTTTTGGGCCAACCTTGTACATTGAATCATACATTCAACAGTTTCATTGGTTATAACCCAATTTACCAACCCATTTACCAACTTTTATACATTCACATCAGTGTGCCTTACATTTCCTCAATCGTTTTGGTCTCACAATTTGTCTTTGTGAGCTTCTGCTCTGTGTCACCTCGATCTGTTTGTTTCCGTCTGTGTCTAAGTTCTGATTGTCTACCATTTCTGGTTGTTCTGTCTGGCTTGGAATTGGTATGTCACTTGTGTCATTGTCCATGACTTGGATTTCTGTCTATGGCACTTTCAGTAAGTGACGTCTGTTTCGTCTCATTGTTTTCCCATGCTCTGTGATGACTTTGTATGATCTGGGAGTTGTTTCTTTGACCACTTTAGCCAGCGGTCCCCATTGTCCATCACATCTCACTTGCACTATATCTTCCTCTGCAAGTGGTTTCAGAGACTTGGCTGTTCTGTTGTACAGTTCAGTCTGTCTCTGATCATGTCTCACATTGCTGCTTTCCATCTGGTAAGTTGCTGATGGAAGTCGGGTTCTGAGTTTGCGGTTCATGAGCATTTCTGCTGGCAAAAGTCCATTCTCCAATGGTGATGCTCGGTAGTTCAGAATCGCCAGATGAGGGTCTTCTGCATTGTCTGCTGCCTTTTTCAAGATACACTTCACAATTTAAGATAAGATAAGATAAGATAAGACTTTATTGATCTCACACAGGAGAAATTTACTTGTCACAGTAGCTCCAGGTAGGGACAGTTTGAACAAGAAGACAAGTGCATGCAGGCAAAAAAAGGCATAAAGATAGGTGATAATAATAATTTAAAAAAATAAGTAATAAATCGAATAATAATAATAGTAGTGATAATAATAAAAAAAACAGTGACCGGGAGAGTATTGAAAAAAAGTTGGAAAAACTATATTGCACGATAGGAGTATTGAAAAAAAAAAAAACAATATTGCACATTGGGAAAACAATATTGCACGGTAGGACTATACAGTAGAATTATACAGTCTGATGGCGGTGGGGATGAAGGATCTGCGGTAGCGCTCCTTCTTGCACTGGGGGTGCCTCAGTCGGCTGCTGAAGGAGCTGCTCAGCTCCTCTACAGTCCGGTGCAGAGGGTGAGAGGTGTCGTCCATGATGGACGTGAATTTGGCCAGTACCCTCCTCTCAGCCACCACCTCTACAGAGTCCAGAGGACAGCCCAGGACAGAGCTGGCCCTCTTGACCAGCTTGTTGAGTCTTTTTCTGTCCCGTTCTGTGCTGCTCGGGGCCCAGCAGACGACAGCGTAGAGGAGAGCAGAGGCCACCACAGAGTCATAAAAGTCTTGAGCAGAGGCCTGCTCACTCCAAAGGAACTCAGTCTCCTCAGGAGGTGGAGGCGACTTTGGCCCTTCTTGTACAGGGCGTTGGTGTTGTGGGACCAGTCCAGTTTATTGTTGAGGTGGACACCCAGGTACTTGAAACTGTCCACAGTCTCTATGTCCTGCCCCTGGATGTTCACCGGTGAGTGAGGTAGTGGTCTCCTCCTGAAGTCGATCACCAGCTCCTTTGTTTTACTGGTGTTGAGGCTCAGGTGGTTGCGCCCACACCAGTCCACAAAGTCACTGATGACCGAGCGGTACTCCAGCTCGTTCCCCTCTGACACACAGCCCACAATGGCCGAGTCGTCAGAGAACTTCTGGAGATGGCAGCTGTCCATGTTATATGTGAAGTCCGAGGTGTATATGGTGAAGAGGAAGGGTGAGGGGACAGTTCCCTGGGATGCCCCAGTGCTGCAGACTACCACCTCTGACTCACAGCCGCGCAGCCGCACGTACTGTGGACGGTCAGTGAGGTAGTCGATGGTCCAGGCAGCGAGATGTCCATCCACTCCCGCGTCCTCCAGCTTCCCCTGCAGCAGCGCCGGCCTGATGGTGTTGAAGGCGCTGGAGAAGTCAAAGAACATGACTCTCACAGCACTCCCGGCGGTCTCTAGGTGGGTGAGCGCCCGCTGCAGCAAGTAGATGACGGCGTCCTCTACTCCTACGTTTGGCTTGTAGGCAAACTGCAGCGGGTCCAGGGTGGGGCTCACCACAGAGCGGAGGTGGCTGAGGATCACCCTCTCCATGGTCTTCATGAGGTGGGAGGTCAAGGCGACTGGTCTGTAGTGGGCCGGTTCCCTGGCGTTTGTTGTTTTGGGAACCGGGACCACACAGGAGGTCTTCCACAGGACGGGGACCTTCTCCAGGCTGAGGCTCAGGTTGAACATGTAGCAGAGAACCTCACAGAGCTGGTCTGCACAGGTCCTCAGCAGCCTGGGGCAGATACCATCAGGACCTGTGGACTTCCTCTGGTTGAGCCGCCTAAGTTCCCTCCTCACCTCGTCTGGTGTGATGGAGAGGGGGGAGTGAGGGGGGGACTGGGGTGGACTGCAGGGGCTGGTGGAGGTGGGGGGTGGAGGGGGGCTGGTGCTGGGTTGGGTCCGTGTGAAGGGGAAGGGGGATGTGGCTACTGGCCCGGGGAGGTGTGAAGAGGAGGAGGGGGGAGTCGGCAGAGGGGCAGAGGGGGTGGGGGGCGAGTCAAACCTGTTGAAGTAACGGTTTAATTCGTCCGCCCAGCGCTGATCACCATCAGCTGTCCCTCTGCCACTCTGTCCGAAACCAGACATGTTCCTCAGTCCTCTCCACACGCCCCGTGCGTTGTTTTGGGCCAGCTGCTCTTCCATCTTCCTCCCATAGTCCTTTTTGGCCCGTCGTATCCTCCATTTGCACTCCTTTCTCTGCCAACTCATTTGACTGTGGGTACAGAGGGCTTGAGGTTACATGTTTAAACCCCTATGTCTCTGCAAAGTCTTTGAAGCATTCGCTTGTGAATTGTGGTCCGTTATCGCTTACAAGAGTCATTGGGATTCCATGGCGTGCGAACATAGTCTTTGTATGTGCAACCACTCTTTCTGCTGTTGTGTCACTCAACCCTACAAACTCAGGGTAGTTTGAATGATAGTCCATGACTAACAGATAGTCCTTGCCCTTCAGCTGAAACAGATCCATGCCCACTTTTCTCCATGGCTCTTGCGGCTTGTCATGGGGCCTCATTGGCTCCTTGGGCTGCTGGTATCTATGGCGCTGGCAGGTCTCACAGCGCTGCACATATGCCTCAATGTCCTTGTGCATGTTCGGCCAATACAACACATCACGTGGACGTCTTTTGCACTTCTCAATGCCCATATGCCCTTCATGCACCATTTCTGCTCTCATGGAGGTAGGTATGACTCTCTTCGTACCCTTTAACAGAACCCCATCTAACACAGACAGTTCACCTTTAAAGTGTTGGTAAGGCTTGTCAAGCTTAACCTGTCCTGGTTGATGTATCTGCTCCATTACTCTCTTAAGTTTGTCATCTTTCTGTGTTTCTTTCATTAACTCTGCCCATTTTGCATCTGACACTGGCATGTGTACTCTAATAGTGTCAACATGGATTGCACTGCTTCTTCTGTCGCGCTATTGGTGTTGCGCAAGCTAGCCCTGCTCAGTGCATCGGCTACAACTAAGTGCTTACCTGGCATAAACTCAAATGTCAGGTCATACTTCTGCAGTCTTAACATTAGACGCTGAATGCGCGGTGGTGCATCGCCTAGAGGTTTCTGTGAAATACCAATCAGTTGTTTGTGATCGGTTTCGAGTATTACTGACCTTCCGCACACATATTCGTGAAACTTTTCACAACCAAACACAGCACCTAAAGTCTCCTTCTCTATTTGCGCATAATTTCTTTCTGCATTTGTTATGGTGCGCGATGCATATACGACTGGATACCAGTTTGCATCATACTTTTAAAGAAGCACAGCTCCTAGGCCTGCTTTGGATGCATCAGTGGACACTTTTAGCGGCTTGTCCTGATCATAGAATTTTAACACTGGCTCCTGTGTTGAACTACTTTTGAGCCACTCCCATTCTCTGGCATGTTCAGCCATCCACTGCCACATTGTATTGGTCTCTAACAAGCTTCTGAGAGCTCTTGTGTTAGCTGACAAATTTGGGATAAATTTCCCTAAGTAGTTAACAAGACCTAAGGCTCTCTTTAAGTAATTTTTGTCCTGTGGTACTGGCAGTTCTGCTATAGCCCGCACTTTTTCTGGATCTGGTCTAACGCCTGCCCCAGATAACTTCTCACCAAGGTAAGTAATCTCCTGGACCCCAAATTGGCACTTACTCTTATTCAGTTTCAAACCTGAATTTCATGCCTGTGTGAGAACACTGGCCAATCTCTCATAATGCTCCGCTTTAGTTTTTCCCCAGACTACCACGTCATCGATAAAGACTCCTACCCCTTCTATACCATCAAACAATTGCTGCACAGTTCTATGAAAAACTTCAGGGGCTGAGCTAATCCCAAACGGCAATCGTAGAAAGCAATGCCTTCCGAATGGCGTAGTGAATGTGCACAGTTTAGAGCTTTCCTCATCAAGCAATAAAACCCAGACAAGGCATCTTGCTTCGTGAAATAGCATACTCCACTGTCGGTAGCCTGTAGTGTTCATGTTGTATCGCCTTATTTAGATCTTTCAGATCTATGCACAATCTCAGGTCTCTATTTGGCTTCTCTACGATAACCAAAGAGTTAACCCATTCCGTGGGCTCTTCGATTTTTCTGATGACACCTTCTGCGATCAGTGTGTCTAGTTTTTCCCTTCGTCTCTTTTTAAGAGCTACTGGCACTGTTCTTGCTGGATGTATGACTGGCTCTGCATTCTCCTTAAAGGAAAAGTAACGTTTGAGCCTTATTTCGGTAATAAAACAAGTTGTTTTACTCACCCATAGCACTTTGGTGTCATATGGAACACTTCCGGGGATGTTTTAGATTTGCGATCTCCGTAATGTGAGTTCTCGGGGCACATGTTTGCGGTCTCCAAATAACACAAACTTTAGCACTTTTCAAATCATAGAAGCGCGATGTCTTAGCCTACGATTTCGTGTGGTCAAAAGTGGCCTGTAATCCGAGATTTATCCATAGTTTCGAGTAGATGAGGAGGCCAGTGCACATGTGCGGAGTGTGCTCTCAGCTCCCGGGATCCAAACATGAAACGCAAAGCTGTAAACTATGCCTAAATCTCGGATTACAGGCCACTTTTGATTCAAACAAAAACGTAGACTAAGACATCGAGCTTCTATGATTTGAAAAGTGCTAAAGTTTGTGCTATTTGGAGCCCGCACGGGGCATATTACATGCTCGGGGAATATATTATATGCCCCGAGCTATGGCTAGAAGTCGCGCTAGGCTAACCGCAAATCTAAAACATCTCTGGAAGTGCTCCATATGACACCAAAGTGCAATAGGTGAGTAAAACAACTTGTTTTATTACCAAAATAAGGCTCAAATTGTTAAAAAAAAAACCTTACTTTTCCTTTAAGCCTAATTTTATATTTGGCTGGTAGGAGGCCTATGCCCTTGAACACTTCTTTGTACTCTTTCACCCAGTCTACTTGTAGTAGCCTCTGTGCTCTCAGGTGCTGTCACCTTGTCTGCGTCAATGACATGAACTCTCTTAATCAGACCTAGCTGATCACATGTTTTCAAACCCAAAATTGCTTGCCTATTTCCCTCAACAAGCACAAAAAGCATTCACTTTCTGACCTTTGCTTGACAGTGTAACTCTGCACATTCCTTTAGTAGGTATTGGCTTATCATCATATGTTCTCAGATTTATCTTTTTGTCTTTTACTTTAGGTTTGATTTTTAGTCTCTTAAAGTCTTCCATTGGCAGGATGTTTACCTGCGCACTAGTGTCGAGTTTCAGTGAGATGTCTGTGCTATTCACGTTCAAGCACGCAATCCATTCCTCGCTTGAAGCATTCTTCTTGCCCTCGATCGCATCCACGAAGAACAGCTCCTCGTCACTGTCGCTCTTCTTTTGAACGAGTTGCACCCTTTTCTTCGAGAAACAGCTCTTTGCGAAGTGGTTCTTTCCGCCACATTTGCGGCATTCCTTCCCGAAGGCTAGACACTGTTTCGGTGCGTGTTGCATTCCACACTTTGCGCAGTTCCCAGTTTCTTGTTTGTGCTTTGCATTCCCTTTCTTTGCATGCAACGTTGCTTTTTCCCGCTGCACGGCATCGACCCCAACAGTCTCACTTTCTTTGCTGCTGAAAGTCTTTATTTGTGCCTTTGTGCTCTCTGACGCTTGGCTATTGCTTTCTCAAATGTTAAGTCTGACTCTTTTAATAATTGCATCCGCAATTTGTTGTCTTGGACTCCAATTACAATTTGGTCCCTTATCATCGAGTCACACAATGTTCTGAAGTTGCATGACTGACTTTTCAGGCGTCGGTCTGTGACATACTGTTCAATCGATTCTGACTCTTTCTGTAGTCTGTTCCTGAACACATACATCTCGTACGTTTCATTCTTTCTCAGTGTGCAATAATCTTCAAATTTCTTCATCACAACGTCGAACTTATTTCTCTTCTTTAGTGAAGACAAATGTGTTGTACACATCTAATGCTACCATTAGCAGTAATGCTATCTTCCTTTCCTCGTTTCGAAGACCGATAGCTCGCAAATAAAGTTCAAAATTTTGTTTAAACAACTTCCAGTTTTTGTTGACATTACCCGTCAACTTTAACTCTTCAGGTGGTCGAATAAAGTTCATCTTTTGTTGTCGGTTCGGATTTATCCTGATACCATGTAATGATGAGACACACACACCGAATATCAGTCAGAATGGCTGTTTCCCAATTCAGCGACGGCACACTTGTGAGTGTGCACTCGGTCTGTCGTCGAGACGGCGCACACTCGCTCTATCCTTAGTGCACTACGTTTCTCACATGGCCGTCTGCGAAATGGAACAGGTCCCGCCTCAGCTCAATGAGCCGGGTGGTCTGCTCCTTGTTCCCTAAAGACAAAAATATTATACTATTGCGACTAGTAATACTTGGAATTGGGACATGGCCAATGTTCCCCCTAATTTTTAATGTGTCTGAGCAAACACACACTAACTCCACATCCGAAATGAACCCCCCCGCGCGGCTCGCACTTTGCAGATATAAAAAAATGACCCCGCGGCTGAATAAAAAGCTCTTTCATCCCTGATTTACAGTGCACTGCACAAGTTTTCTTGTGCGCTGAGAATCTGCGAACAGTGCGCAGCTTAGAGTAAACGTTGGACATGGCGACACTGTAGAATATCCAGCATTACAACAGCAAAGGAAATATAGAAATGTAAGGGGAAAAGCATGTGAACGGTAATACAGGTGCTGTGATCTATGCCGTTACGGCTACCGTCACACATGTTTAGCGTAGTTTATGAAGAGTTTCATGTAGCATAGTTGTAGGTGAGGTGAACCAGTACGTATATTTTATAGTGACGTCACAACTCTCACTTGTGGATGTCGCTGGCGAGTCGGTCTTTGTAGTCATATATCCTCCCGCGCTGTGCATGCTGGGGCTTTTAAGTGTGCGAAGCGTGCATGTTTGCACGCTTGGTCCACGCCCCGATTTCCATGGAAACGACGGCGCCGTTCAGGGATCGTCTCGACGGTGCAGGGGGAAAAAAACGAATGGAACGGCGCTTGTCGCGCCGGATATGACGCATATCCCGTTCCAAGGACGCTCACAAGTGTGCCGTCGGTGAATTGGGAAACGGCCAATGTTTACTGATCAACTACACAAAATATGCAGTGTTTGTGTGTTAAACATGTGTGAATGAAACAAAACACAACTCCAGGTCTGTTTGTGATGAGGAAACATTACAACATAGATCAGAAAATAAGTAATACAAATATGGGACCTTTAACTCTGGTACTGAACACATATGTCAGTGGAATTAAAATGTAACGTTGATCATGGCATTTCCTATAACTTTCTCTCTCATTTTTGAGGACGATTGATGCTGACTGCTATCGAAACTAGATACTCATTTAAGCCAAAATTAAAAATTAAAAAATCCCATTGACAGGACAGAAATGAACCTTTCCTGAATGTCGTTAGAATGATCTGGAGCTGTATCAGAACAAGTATAAGAGCACATAGACTAGTATACGCCCATGGACACTATGGAACCTACAGGACCACTGAGGGATTACAGATAATATAGGACAAGTGCACTCGCCCCCTTTCCCATAGTGTGAATGATGAGTCTCATCCTATTCACTGGACACTGGTTCAGTCTTGGTCTAGTCCCATGTTTAGCATTGTTTAGTCCCAGTTTGGTCTGGTTTCAGTCCTAATTCAGTCCCCATTAACCCTTTTATAGTTTTAGTCTTGGTCTAGTCCAAGGGTGGGCAAACTTTTTGACTTGTGGGCTACAAAGGGTTCTAAAATTTGATCGAAGGGCCGGACAAGGAGCAGGTGGATTTAGTGTTTTGGTAATCCACCTCCTAAGAGCAAAAAATAACATGGGATATGTAGAAAACCTGTGCTTTATTTCAATTAAAAATGAACAAAAGCATTACAACCAAATGTCCATCAAGTTTCAAGTTTCACGGTATTTAGTGATTTTTTGAAATGACTCTTAAAACACAGACAATTTAAATAAAATACACCTTTTTTTATTACTAACAGTTACTATTTTAAAGCACTGAAAGTTCTGTTCTCCTTCAGATTCTTTCGTTCTTTCGTTGACTGCTTGTTAGCATAGTTAGCATGTTTTGTGGCAAAGTGACAGCTGATATTATATTCTTTAAAAACCGTTACAGTCTCTTGGCATATCAGGCACACAGCAGCTTTTTTTTTTTTTTTTCTCCCTGGCGGCACGGTGGCTGAGTGGCTAGCACTCATGCTTCACAGCAAGAAGGTTCCGGTTGCCCGGGCCTTTCTGTGTGGAGACTGCATGTTCTCCCCGTGTTTGGGTGGGTTTCCTCTGGGCACTCCGGTTTCCCCCACCAACCTAAACATGCACCATAGGTAAAATCCTCCAGCTTAGGGCCTGACCAAAGCATAAATAACAAAACAAAATCATGGGGATGGTCCCCGGGTCAAATATAGAAACAACTTCTCCTGTGCGAGATCAATAAAGGTCAATCTTCTAATCCTTGACCACTGTAAGGCGCTTTGTGCTACAATTTTGTATGAAAAGCGCCTTATAAATGTTTGATTGATTGATTGATTGATAAGTATTTGGTGAAAAAATATGTACTTGTCCACTCCTTATTAAACACTCGACATTCTCTGTCCACTTTTCTTTTCTTAGCTCCGCTCATCTTTACAGGAGGGCTGAGGGGTCAAAGAGTAAAGCACAAACGTGGAGCAAAACGCCGCACCTCAACAAAGGTCATTGTATGTAGTGCGCCAGCTATTGGAAAACGCCAGAATTGCAGGGAAATTAAAACTTTAGAACATTAACAAGGTTTATTAATATAATTTCTTCAAGTTCGGCGGGCCGGATTAAAAAGCTTAACGGGCCGCATATGGCCCGCGGGCTGTAGTTTACCCATGTCTGGTCTAGTCTCTGGTTTAGACCTGGCTCGGTCCTGGTTCAGTCTTGGTTTAGTTCCTTTTTTAGTTCTTGGTTTAGCCCTACTTCAGTCCTGGTTTGGTGTTACAGCTCTGGTTTAGCCCTGGTCTAGTCCTCTTTTCGACATTGTTTAGTCAGATTTGTTTGATCCTGGTTTAGTTCTGGTTCAGTCCTGGTTCAGTCCTGGTTCAGTCTGGTTTTGGCCCTCTTATAGCTGTGGTTTCGAAAGTTCCTTGTTAAAGGAAAAGTAACGTTTTTTACAATTTGAGCCTTATTTCGGTAATAAAACAAGTTGTTTTACTCACCCATAGCACTTTGGTGTCATATGGAGCATTTCCAGAGATGTTTTAGATTAGCGTTAGGCTAACGCAGTTAGCCTAGCGCAACTTATAGCCATAGCTCGGGGCATTCCCCGAGCATGTAATATGCCCCGTGCGGGCTCCAAATAACACAAACTTTAGCACTTTTCAAATCATAGAAGCTCGATGTCTTTAGTCTACGATTTCGTTTGAATCAAAAGTGGCCTGTAATCCGAGATTTATCCATAGTTTACAGCTTTGCGTTCCATGTTTGGGTCCCGGGAGCTGAGAGCACAGTCCGCGCATGCGCACTGGCGTCCTCATCTACTTGAAACTATGGCTAAATCTCGGATTACAGTCCACTTTTGACCAAACGAAATCGTAGACTAAAGACATCGAGCTTCTATGATTTGAAAAGTGCTAAAGTTTGTGTTATTTGGAGCCCGCACGGGGCATATTACATGCTCGGGGAATGCCCCGAGCTATGGCTATAAGTCGCGCTAGGCTAACTGCGTTAGCCTAACACTAATCTAAAACATCTCCGGAAATGCTCCATATGACACCAAAGTGATATGGGTGAGTAAAACAACTTGTTTTATTACCGAAATAAGGCTCAAATTGTAAAAAAAAACGTTACTTTTCCTTTAACTGCGTGAAGAGTCCCTCAGTCGTCCAGGTAGAATCCATGATAAAAGAAGAAATTCAATTTGTCAACTGGACAAAGTTTGTTTGGTCGAAAACATTTCGCCGCTCATCCGAGAGGCTTCGTCTGTTCTGGTTAGAGTGCTGGTAAGACGCTTGCTTATATCTTGCTGCAGGGAGGAGCTAACTAGCTAACTACTTTCCGAAACTATCTCATTGGTTTCAGTCTGACGAAGAGCTGACGAAGCCTCTCGGATGAGCGGCGAAATGTTTTCGACCAAACAAACTTTGTCCAGTTGACAAATTGAATTTCTTCTTTTATCTTCCTTGTTAACTGTTCGTTCGCTTGTGGTTCAGTCTTTGTTTAGTCCAGGTTTAGTCCTGGTCTCCTTCTCTTATCTCTCAGACATGTATAATTCATTAAATTCAAAATGAAGGAACTCAGATCAGACTCTGGTTCTTTGTACCGTGGAGGCAATAGGTGCACCTCCTCAGCCTGTCTGTGATTGGTCAGTGTCGGTCAAGTAGTGTGATTGACAAGCTCTCCGTCCCATCACATCCTTCCCTGTCAGCTATTATCAACCAATCACACTAGAGTATTACCCAAAGCTCCTCCTCCTCCGTTGACCTCAGGATTGTGATCAGTTCAAATGGTCAGATCACCTGCATGGACAGCAGTACTCCACATTCATTCATAGATTATGAAAAGATACTTAAGATTTTTAAGTTTGAATAATTTGGACATTAATTCATAATTATAATGTCAAAGGGGCACGTTCCGCTCACCCAGAACCCCCTGGAGAAAACCTGGGTTCCATGGATGAACAGCAGACTGAGCAAAAGGAGAGGATGTGAGTACAGGCAAGCTAATGTGTATCTCAATTATACCAAAAGGACCTCCACAGTTTGGGGGAAAAAATCTCAAAAGCAGTAACTGTTTTAATAATCGAATTCAAAGTTCAAAGTTCACATTTCAAATAAGTCCAGGAGAACTGACAAAAAGACTGGAATCTGAAGTGACAGACGAATATAAGAATCACATTTCAGATCTAAACTACAGGGTGAGCAGTTTTTATACAGAATAAGACAGGAGATGTTGTTCCAGACAGCCTTGTAATGATGCTCTGTTATCTTATCTAGTAATAGTGTATTAAACACAGGGGAGAAAAGACATCGTCACATTTTAAATTAGAGCACACAGACAGTTCTTTAGCTCTCATTTCCATTGCTTCTGTTGAAAGTCTGTATTTTGGCAAACAGAAAAATAGAATCAAAAGATCAAAAAGATCAAAGTCAGCTTTATTGTCAATTCTGCCATATGTGTTCAACATACAGTGAATCGAAATTTCGTTTCTCTCTGGCCAAGTAGTGCAAAAAAGACAGTGTACAAAATACAATATAAAGACAAAACACAACAAAAACTATCTAAGTCTAAACTAAAGTCTAAGATCTAAAATCTGAAAGCAGTGCAACATAATAAATAAATACCTACAGTATATACAGAATTTAGTGTTAAGACTGAGCTTCCACATCATAAATAACATCTGCAACTTTTTACCAGCTAAAAACGTAGAGCGGTACAATGTTTTTAATATGTTATAGCGATACCTTTGCAATACTAATATACTTTTTGACTCAATAATTTCTCATTTCTAACTGTCAAAACTAGATGCTTTCATTTACAAGTGGCATCTTTTAAACTAAGACAAAACCAGGACTAAATGCAGGCAAATGTTGGACTTAAAAATCCTTAATCAACTTAATTTAACATGTTTTTAAAAACACTGCATTTTGATCAGATAGAGAACCGTGGTGTTACTGCAATCTAGATTATTGCATCAATCAATATCACTATATCAGCTTTACATGTATATACAGTATGTGTATATAAAGAAAAGACATGAAAGCAGCAAGTCTCTTCTCCATGACCCAGCAACAAAGTACATCTCCGAAAAAACATATGAAACATCTCACTCTGGTCCAGTCCTATGGTTTAGACTGAACCAGGGTTCAGTCCCTGGTTTAGTTCTAGTTCAGTCCCTGGTTTAGCTACTGGTTTAGTCCTGATTTTTGTACCTCTGTGAATCCCATGGTCAAGTTCTGATTTAGTCCTGGTTTAGTCCTGTTTTAATCTTGGTTTAGTCACTTTGAATTACTATGTTCTGAAATTGTGCTACACATTTAAAACTACACATTTCTAACCTACCTTTGGTGTGAGGAGGATTCATGTGTGCTCTGAGTGAATTTGACCTGTCGGACATTGAACCTTTGCACAAACTGTTGAAACCTGGGCTCAGTCTGATTTTGAAATGACTTCACAGAACAAGCTCTTATGAACCAGAACTGCTCTATAGTTAGCTATCCAAATTAGACTTTGAGTTGGTGCCATTGTTAAATCTTCTTCTTTTTTTCTTCTTTATTAGTTTATTTTGACAAAAACATTAAAGATGCTTTACACCAGATTATAGCTGAAGCTAGTTTCCATCTGTAGTCCCTGAGCAGGTGAGAAATACAATATAAAACGTAAACAATATAATCAATACACACTCACACACTACAAATGACCAATTATTACACAATAAAATATTACAATAAAATCTCACTCAGATTATAACATACCAGTTATCATTCTTAATGCTGACACTGCTGATTCTCTAATAATAATTTCTTAACATTAAATGAAAAGTTTTTCATGTCAGAGGAAAGTTTCAAACTTTGTGGCAATTTATTCCATTCTTTGATGGCTTTGAAAGAAAAAGCTGTCTGTGCAAAGGCCGAGCTCCATTTAGGTACTCTGCAGTCAACTGGAGGTCCTGGCTGTTTGTTCAGAGCTGTACACATTTTTTCAATGGAGGAGGCGCTGTTTTATTTAAGATTTTAAAGACTAATCGCACATTTGAATAGGTGATTAAATTGTCAAAGTTTAGCATTTTATGTTGTGCAAATATTGGACAATGATGATATCGCAGTGGCTTTTTGTCCAGTATCTTAACAGCCTGATTATATAAGGACTTTAAGGGTTTTGTTGTTGTCTCACATACTTGAGACCAACGAGTTATACAATAATTAATATGTGAGGTAATCATTGCATCCAGATAAACCTTTGCAGCATCATTGCTAAATTTGTTTCGAGTGTGTCTAAACACAGACAGACTATATTTTAAAGTATTAGAAACTTTTTTAAAGGTCCCATGGCATGAAATTTTCACTTTCTGAGGTTTTTGAACGTTAATGTGAGCTCCCCTACCCTGTTTAGGCCCCCCCCCCCATGGCTAAAAGTTGCGAAATGTCTAAACTGAGCATTTGCGGTCCTTTTCTGTGTTACACAAAACCAGTGTTGAAACGGGCGAGTTCGGACAAGGCACCTTTTTAACGTCAGATCGGCAAATGCAGCTCCAGCCCCTCCCTCTGTCTCCGCTCAGCGTCCCTGTATATCCCGCCCATAGAGTTTGGACTGTGAATGCGCTACAATGCGAAATGTGTTTTTTTATTTGCCTGGAGGCACGTCCGAGTGTTTCTAGGCTCGCAAGTCCCTTACCCGACCCTCTGGACCTCTGAAATAGGTGGAAATGTGTTTATTTTTCAATGGAACACTTCAACTCTCTCCCCCCGTGCAAAAACAAGGGCCGTTTCCCAATTCACCGACGGCACACTTGTGAGCGTCCTTGGAATGGGATATGCGTCATATCCGGCGCGACAAGCGCCGTTCCATTCGTTTTTTTCCCCCTGCACCGTCGAGACGAGCTCTGAACGGCGCCGTCGTTTCCATGGAAATCGGGGCGTGGACCAAGCGTGCAACCTGTTCAATTTCGCAGACGCCCATGTGAGAAACGTAGTGCACTAAGGACAGAGCGAGTGTGCGCCGTCTCGACAACAGACCGAGTGCACACTCACAAGCGTGCCGTCGCTGAATTGGGAAACGGCCAAGGAAATGGATCAGAGAGCGCACAGAGAGACAGCAGAGCGTTTAGCCACGCCCCCACCTTCTACTATTGGCCAGCTTTTTCCTCCTCATTTGCATTCAAGCAACAACGCCCATTATAGAGTGTTCAGAGTGAGAAAAATTACTCTTTCTCAGCTTATCTCTGTTTCTCATGCACTGAGTGTTGATTTTGAAGGATTCATTTACAGTATTAGGAAACCATTAAGGAGCCATATAAAAGCATCAAGAAGTACCATGTCATGGGATCTTTAACATCCTTTTTAAAACTAAAAATTGGATCCAGAACAACTCCTAAATATTTGAATTCCTCTACTGTTTTGAGTTGGCTCTTATTTATGTATATACATGGAAAGGAAGACTTCTGACTTCTGTCCGCAACTAACTGTCTATCTGCTCTTCCTCTTTTTCTAGAGAAATCTTGTGGTACCTGTGGTTTAGACCTGAGATTTCTGTATTAGTTTATGTCTTTGCTCAAATGTGAATGCTGCTGGAGTTGTTTACATTGGCCCTCGGAACTAGTGTTGTCTTGATACCAAAATAAAAACACAATAGCATGTGATTTTCAACATTAAATGGCAGTACTTTCTTTTCTCTTCACATGTGTCCTCATACCTGTGTAATATCTCAGTGGTCCTGTAGGTTCCATAGTGGTCCATACGCATACACTAGTCTATGTGCTTTTATACTTGTTCTGATACAGCTCAACATCAATACTAGTTTTATTATTGATTAGTAGTCTTAATTTGTTGAAAAGTGAAGTATTCCTTGGAGTGACAGTGACCCAGAGAGCTGACCTCAGATGAGTGATAAAACTCTGACGTAAGAGCTGCTTTCTCTGGACACACTGCCTCATGTGTTGTTACGCTGTGGGGTCAGAGGTCAGATTAGGTCAAGATTAGTCAGTTAATTGATAATCTTCACTATTCAGCGAAAAGCAAAATAAGTACTTTAATCTAGACTATCCTCCAAAAAGTAAGCCTAAATGTAAAGTCCTGGGTTTGTCCCTGGTTTAGTCCTGGTTTAATCCCTGGTTTAGTTCTTGTTCAGTCCCTGGTTTAGTCCTGGTTTAATCCCTGGTTTAGTTCTTGTTCAGTCCCTGGTTTAGTCCTGGTTTAATCCCTGGTTTAGTTCTTGTTCAGTCCCTGGTTTGGTTTTATTGTTTTGGGACTAGTGAATCATTTACAGTACCTGATGTTTGTTGTGTCACTAGTTTTTCTGTCTGTACAGCACTTTGGAAACTGTTTATGTTTATGAAATGTGCTATAGAAATAAAGTGGATTTGGATTTGGTTTAGTCCTGGTTCAGAGTCCATGCTTTAGTTGCTGGTTTAGTCCTGGTTTAGTCCTGGTTCAGTCCCTGGTTAGGTTCTAGTTCAGTCCTTGGTTTAGTCCTGGCTCAGTCCTGGTTGAGTCTCTGGTTCATTCCGTCTGGTTCAGTTCTGATTCAGTCCCTGGTTGAGTCCTGGTTGAGTCCTGGTCATGATGTGGAAATAGTGGACTGCTTCAAGTACCTCAGCGTCCATGTGAACAACAGGCTGGACTGGAGGGACAACTCTAATGCTGTGTACACGAAGGGCATGAGCAGACTCTACTTCCGGAGAGTCTGCTCACTGTCTGCTCACTGTGACATCTGTCACAGTGAGGGACAGGAGGACACTGGACAAACTGCTCCCCATCATGGACACTCCTGCCCACCCACTGCACCAGACCATAGAGGGACAGAGGAGCTCATTCTCCAACAGGCTCCTACAGCTCTGCTCAAACAGTGAGAGCTACAGGACGACATTCATACCATACTCCATACAACTGTACAACAACTCACCCTTATGTAACAGATAATACTCCCTACAACTGTACAACAACTCAATCTGAAGTAACGGATAACCTCATGCTCTGTCAATCAGTGTATTATTGCACTGCCGTTTTTGTCTCCTGTATATAGCTGTGATTTTATATTTTATTACTTATTTTTCTGTTTTTATTTTGACTTGCACATATATATTTATTTTTATTTTTATAATTATGCCTCATTTGACACCTGTCTCTTGATTGTGATGAGTGAGCTTCTGTATCCAAATCATTTCCCTTGTGGATCAATAAAGTTTGTCTTAAGTTCAGTCTCTTGTTCAGTCCTGATTCAGTCCCTAGTTTGGTCTCTTTCTAATACATTTTTTGTCTCATTTCTAACAGCAGTTGATCTCTTGTTTATTTTCAGCATCTGTGCCTCAGTTCACAAACTCCCCGACCATGATCGTGATGGTGGGGCTTCCCGCCAGAGGAAAGACATACATCTCCAAGAAGCTCACCAGGTACCTCAACTGGATCGGGGTCACAACCAAAGGTAAAAGTTCACACAATGCACTGCAAATGTGTCCGGACAAATCCAGACTTTACACAGAAGGATCACGTCTTGAGCCAGAACCAAACCTGAACGTCCAATCAGATTAGTTTATTTCAGTGACGCATGTGAAACGAAGGAGCTCATTGGTCAACATCATTTACAAACTAAATCTTATTTCACTTTTTCTAATCCATTTGATTTCTATAGCATATTTCATAAATCAAACAGTTTTCCTCTGGCTGCACAATACAGATTAAACATTTACATTTATGGAAATATAAAATAAAAGCTCTATTTAACTCCACTAGTTCTCATTAAGACAATCCAACTAGTAAAATCAAATAAGAGCAAGAATACCAATAAACAATAAAAAGGTAAAAAAAACAAAAACAAAAAACATTAAAAATAAATAAAAGACAACTGACACGGTGTTAAGAGCCAGAGAATGAAAGCGTTATATTATTATTATATTATTTTTGAATGATTGATTTGTTTTTTATTTGAAGGTCATTCTGCTTTTTTGGTGTTAGTTCAAAGCATTATGATCATTGTTAAATGCAATACTGTACTGATTAAAAAAAGATTTTCTTAGCAAAGCCAAAACTGCAAATGTCCCAGCAGTATGTTAGCAACTGTAATGGGTCAAGAAATCATTATAGTTTAAATTAAAATGTTGTTCCTTTAGCTACAATATTCCATAATATGGCATAAAAAAACTATCTATCTCCATGGAGAATGCTCCAAAGTGTGGTTTTAACTGCAGTGTAAGTTAATTTTCTTTACAGATTTACAGATTTGCATAAAAATCATGTTTATTTCTCATACTTTGAGCAGTAACGTAGAGTGTTTGTGTTCCAGTATTTAACGTGGGTCAGTACAGAAGAGATGCTACAAAAACATACAACAGCTTTGAGTTCTTCAGACCAGACAACTCTGAGGCCATGAAAATACGCAGGTCTGAACCAGGAGTAAACCAGGACTGAACCAGGACTGAACCAGGACTAAACCAGGACTAAACCAGGACTGAACCAGGACTAAACCAGCACTAAACCAGGACTGAACCAGGTCTGAACCAGGACTAAACCAGGACTAAACCAGGACTAAACCAGGACTAAACCAGGACTGAACCAGGACTAAATCTGGACTAAACCAGGACTGAACCAGGACTAAACCAGGACTGAACCAGGACTAAACCAGGACTGAACCAGGACTAAACCAGGACTAAACCAGGACTAAATCTTTACTAAACCAGGACTGAACCAGGACTAAACCAGGACTGAACCAGGACTAAACCAGGACTAAACCAGGACTGAACCAGGACTGAACCAGGACTAAACCAGGACTAAACCAGGACTGAACCAGGACTAAACCAGGACTAAATCTTTACTAAACCAGGACTGAACCAGGACTAAACCAGGACTGAACCAGGACTAAACCAGGACTAAATCTGGACTAAACCAGGACTGAACCAGGACTAAATCTGGACTAAACCAGGACTGAACCAGGACTAAACCAGGACTGAACCAGGACTAAATCTGGACTAAGCCAGGACTGAACCAGGACTAAACCAGGACTAAACCAGGACTGAACCAGGACTAAACCAGAACTAAATCTGGACTAAACCAGGACTAAACCAGGACTAAATCTGGACTAAACCAGGACTGAACCAGGACTAAATCTGGACTAAACCAGGACTGAACCAGGACTAAACCAGGTCTGAACCAGGACTAAACCAGGACTAAACCAGGACTGAACCAGGACTAAACCAGAACTAAATCTGGACTAAACCAGGACTAAACCAGGACTAAACCAGGACTAAATCTGGACTAAACCAGGACTGAACCAGGACTAAACCAGGACTAAATCTGGACTAAACCAGGACTGAACCAGGACTAAATCTGGACTAAACCAGGACTGAACCAGGACTAAACCAGGACTGAACCAGGACTAAACCAGGACTAAACCAGGACTGAACCAGGACTGAACCAGGACTAAACCAGGACTAAACCAGGACTGAACCAGGACTAAACCAGGACTAAATCTTTACTAAACCAGGACTGAACCAGGACTAAACCAGGACTGAACCAGGACTAAACCAGGACTGAACCAGGACTAAACCAGGACTAAACCAGGACTGAACCAGGTCTGAACCAGGACTAAACCAGGACTAAACCAGGACTAAACCAGGACTAAACCAGGACTGAACCAGGACTAAATCTGGACTAAACCAGGACTGAACCAGGACTAAACCAGGACTGAACCAGGACTAAACCAGGACTGAACCAGGACTAAACCAGGACTAAACCAGGACTAAATCTTTACTAAACCAGGACTGAACCAGGACTAAACCAGGACTGAACCAGGACTAAACCAGGACTAAACCAGGACTGAACCAGGACTGAACCAGGACTAAACCAGGACTAAACCAGGACTGAACCAGGACTAAACCAGGACTAAATCTTTACTAAACCAGGACTGAACCAGGACTAAACCAGGACTGAACCAGGACTAAACCAGGACTAAATCTGGACTAAACCAGGACTGAACCAGGACTAAATCTGGACTAAACCAGGACTGAACCAGGACTAAACCAGGACTGAACCAGGACTAAATCTGGACTAAGCCAGGACTGAACCAGGACTAAACCAGGACTAAACCAGGACTGAACCAGGACTAAACCAGAACTAAATCTGGACTAAACCAGGACTAAACCAGGACTAAATCTGGACTAAACCAGGACTGAACCAGGACTAAATCTGGACTAAACCAGGACTGAACCAGGACTAAACCAGGTCTGAACCAGGACTAAACCAGGACTAAACCAGGACTGAACCAGGACTAAACCAGAACTAAATCTGGACTAAACCAGGACTAAACCAGGACTAAACCAGGACTAAATCTGGACTAAACCAGGACTGAACCAGGACTAAACCAGGACTAAATCTGGACTAAACCAGGACTGAACCAGGACTAAATCTGGACTAAACCAGGACTGAACCAGGACTAAACCAGGACTGAACCAGGACTAAACCAGGACTAAATCTGGACTGAACCAGGACTAAACCAGGACTGAACCAGGACTAAACCAGGACTAAATCTGGACTGAACCAAGACTAAACCAGGACTGAACCAGGACTGAACCAGAACTGAACCAGGACTAAACTAGGACTAAAGGACTAAACCAGGACTGAACCAGGACTAAACTAGGACTGAGCTAGTACTAAATGAGGACTGAATGAGGAATGAACTAGGACTAAACCAGGTCTAAACCAGGACTAAAGCATGACTTTTTCTTTTCTACAGAGCCTGTGCCATCACTGCTTTGAAGGACGTGTGCGATTACTTCAGCAGAGAAATGGGACAAGTTGCGGTGAGTGTTCTATCCTTGGGCAAAACATTTCATCCACATTGCCTCGTATGAATATAAGACCATTAAATAAAAAACATCAGTCTAAATATGTGTCCTTTTCAGGTTTTTGACGCCACCAACACGACCCCCGACCGCAGAGAGCTCATCCTGAGCTTCGCCAAAGACAACGGATACAAGGTTCGGTACTGGGCCATGTCAAATCTACTGCGTATCTGCCTTTAGGGCACTTTATATTCATATGAACTGTTTTTGTGCGGCAGGTTTTCTTTGTGGAGTCCATTTGTGATGACCCAGAAATCATTGAAGAGAATATTAAAGTAAGTAGCAAAGTTTATTTAAAGTCCCACTGTGCAACTTTTTAGCCAACTAAAATAAAAGTTTTTCATGCTGGAAAAACTTACTGTGAGCAGGCTTGCATCTCCACAAACCCGACTCTTCGTTCTCTATGTACAGTTGTACTTGTTACCATGGAAATGTTGTTGTTGTTTGCTTGTGTTAACTGCTTATGACCAGTCCAAACTGTCATGTATGAAAAGAAACTAAACTGTGGTCTGAAAAAAGAATCTATCTCCAAAATGGTGTGAACATTTTCCATTAAATCATGCAGGTGATCTGCCAAGGCAATTTCAGAGCTTAAAGAAAGAAAGCTATGCCTTTATTAGTCCCACAGTGGGGAAATTCCAGTTCTGCATTTAACCCATCCTGTTATCAGGAGCAGTGGGCAGCACATTACTGTGCCCGGGGACCATCTCCATGATCTTCTTGCTTGGGCTTGGTCAGGACCTAAGCTATGGTGCATGTTTTGGGTTGGTGGGGGAAACCGGAGTGCCCGGAGGAAACCCACCCAGACACGGGGAGAACATGCAAACTCCACACAGAAAGGCCCAGGCGACCCGGGGATCGAACCCGGAACCTTCTTGCTGTGAAGCATGAGCGCTAGCCACTCAGCTACCGTGCCGCCTAACTTAACTGCCCTTAACTTAGCAACTAAGACGAATGAATTTCAAAAACACAGAGGAGCAGTCTATCTGATGATTGTACCTCTGTCGCGATCTAACATCTGAATGTTGTGTGTCTTGATTCAAACAGCAGGTGAAGCTGAGCAGTCCAGACTATGTGGGCTGTGACAAAGACGAGGCTGTGGAGGACTTCCTCAAGAGGATCGAGTGTTACAAACAGAACTATGTGCCTCTGGATGACCAGAAGGACAGGTACGACCAGTAGTCGAGTTGTAAAATGAAACCAGGGGGGATGGTGAAATTTTTCACCAACGGGGGGGAGCTAAGCCCTCCCCCATCACTGACATCACTGTGGTGTTTTAGGGCAGGGCAGAATTAGAAGGTACTTTGTTAAAATGGAAATGCTTTTATAACAAAAAGTCCATATAATCATTCAATAATTCAATAATACACAGGATATCAGGATATATGTTATCACACACGTATACACATACACACACACACCTTAGTCCTGGTTTAGTCTTGGTTTAGTCCTGGTTTAGTCCCGGTTTAGTCCTGGTTTAGACCTGGTTTAGAGCTGGTTTAGTCTTGGCTTAGTCCTGGTTTGGACCTGGCTTAGTCCTGGTTTAGTTCTGGTTTAAACCTGGTTTAGTCTTGGTTTAGTCCTGGTTTAGTGCCGAAATAGATGCAGAAATAATCTGATAATATGACTCACCCATAAGAATGCGGTCAGATCCATTCTAACAGTTTGCCGTGTTGTCTTTAATAATCCGGAGCTCCGGAGAAAAGGACATAATCCCGAATGTATCCCGTGTCCCGAGGCGAGAGTTCCTTCTTACGTAGCATTAACGTAGCAAGTTAAGGAGTCTTCTTCTCTTACAAATGCCGCGTAAATATCAGGCTCACAGCTGATCGCCGAACAGGCGCAAACACAACAGCGGCAATCGTCATGATTGGCGGGAGCGCGTATCGGTGCGTAATTATGCTGCAACATGATTGGAAGCTGGAGCGCACTGGCCATTTTGATTTAAAAACGGTGAAATTCGCCAAAAGTTTAGGGATTTTCATGCCTGATTGATAAAATGCCATAAGGGATGGAAGAAGGGATGCCCGTTTTAGAAGAGGGATGATTTTGACTATTTTTTTCCCACAGGGGGGATGCCATGCTGGGAGTATGTCAGTGGGCTATATAAAAACAAGTGCAAACCCCACAGACAGAAGAGGAACACTTTTCTCTAGAGGGCTGTTACTGCCCTGACACAGGATCTATTGCTGCACTGAGACTTTTGAGCGTTCTGTTATTATTGTATTTTAGTGCTTTAAATGGGGACAAATAAAGTGATTTTGGTTTGATTCATTGGATAGATCAGATGATACTGTCGCTCTGTAATGCTCTCTCACACACATCCCCTCTCGGTTCAGGAATCTTTCATACATAAAGATCTTTAATGTGGGGAGTCGGTACTTGGTGAACCACGTCCAGGACCACATCCAGAGCAGAATTGTGTACTACCTGATGAACATCCACGTCACCCCACGCTCCATCTACCTGAGCAGGCATGGAGAGAGCGAACTCAACCTGGTCGGGAGGATTGGAGGAGACTCAGGCCTGTCTGCAAGAGGGACTAAGGTACACACTAGATCCTCTGCACCTCTGACCCTCTCCTCTGCTCCATCTGACCCACTCTTCTGCTCCTCTCTTATTTCTAACCCTCCTCTCTTCTTCCTCTCTTCCTCAGTATGCTCAGGCTTTGGGGAAGTACATGATTGGTCAGAATATTAAGGACCTGAAGGTTTGGACCAGTCACATGAAGAGGACCATCCAGACGGCAGAGGCTCTAGGAGTGCCGTACGAGCAGTGGAAAGCCCTCAACGAGATTGATGCTGTGAGCCAAATCTACTTCTGATTTCTAATTCCAATTCATCCTAGCACTGTTTTAATCACTTTTAAATTGAAAGAAACTGTATGTAAAGTTTTCTTTTTCATTTTCATAAACTAGATATGAAGATGTGAGGTTCAGATAAAGATTTTCCTGATTACAATTGTAATGCTGATTTATCTTTCTTAATTACAAAAATGTACAGTTGAGTAAGAAATAAGTGGCTGTTTTTTCAAAGAGAGAAGGAACTATATTGGTAGTTAAAGGAGAATTTAAGTTTTTTACAATCTGAGCCTTATTTCGGTAATAAAACAAGTTGTTTTACTCATCCATATCACTTTGGTGTCATATGGAGCATTTCCGGAGATGTTTTAGATTAGCGTTAGGCTAACGCCGTTAGCCTAGCGCGACTTATAGCCATAGCTCGGGGCATTCCCCGAGCATGTAATATGCCCCGTGCGGGCTCCAAATAACACAAACTTTAGCACTTTTCAAATCATAGAAGCTCAATGTCTTTAGTCTACGATTTCGTTTGGTCAAAAGTGGCCTGTAATCCGAGATTTAGCCATAGTTTCGAGTAGATGAGGACACCAGTGCGCATGCGTGGAGTGTGCTCTCAGCTCCCGGGACCCAAACATGGAACGCATAGCTGTAAACTATGGATAAATCTCGGATTACAGGCCACTTTTGATTCAAACGAAATCGTAGAGTAAGACATCGAGCTTCTATGATTTGAAAAGTGCTAAAGTTTGTGTTATTTGGAGCCCGCACGGGGCATATTACATGCTCGGGGAATGCCCCGAGCTATGGCTATAAGTCGCGCTAGGCTAACGGCGTTAGCCTAACGCTAATCTAAAACATCTCCGGAAATGCTCCATATGACACCAAAGTGATATGGGTGAGTAAAACAAATTGTTTTATTACCGAAATAAGGCTCAAATTGTAAAAAACGTTACTTTTCCTTTAAGTGAAGGCCACACAGAACAGAGACAGACACAAGCTGGGGTGTCAGCAGAGCCTACAAGTTTAACAGTGTAGAACAAAATAGGAAAGATCAACCAAAATAAAATGCCAAAACCACATTAAGAGTGACTGGTTCAATCAGTTCACAAGCAAAAACCCACGTCAGTAAGAGATCCACTGGCCCACAGGCTGACGGGGCAATTGCAGCTCCCACAGGTGTTGTTTTGACCATTCAGGAACACCATAATACCGGTACCTTCAGATGTGACACTGCTGCCTCTGCGGCCATCATGAAATCATTCAAAATTTTAATTAAAATTAAAATTTGTGATTTCACTATCATATGTGCAGTTCACAAAGTTTTCGGTCCTTGTTCAGTCCATGAGTCATTGCTGATTTGTTCTCTCACAACCTCACAATATGAGTATTCTACAACATATTCTTGTATAAGTTTATGCTATATGAGTTTGCTTTGTTTCATTTTGCTGTTCTGCAGGGAGTGTGTGAGGAGATGACGTATGAGGAGATCCAGGAGCACCACCCAGAGGAGTTTGCTCTGAGGGACCAGGACAAATATCGATACCGCTATCCCAAAGGAGAGGTGAGAGAGACGGGGAGGAGAGGGGAGTGTCCAGCTTATTTCTCCAACCACACCACAACATCTACAGATTAGAGACATTTGACCTGCCTCCATCTCAGTCTAACACTACAGGGATACAGGAGGATGGGAGGGCATCTGACACACAGGGATACAGGAGGACGTTGTACATTATGTACATTACATTGCCTGGAGCCTGTTCTATTCTGTCTCTATGTCTTTGTGTACTTGTATGTGCAATAGTAATAGCAGTATTGTGTATTGTATACTTTAGTCCTATGAAGACCTTGTACACCGTCTGGAGCCTGTGATCATGGAGCTGGAGCGTCAGGAGAACGTTCTGGTCATCTGTCACCAGGCTGTGATGAGGTGTCTGCTCGCCTACTTCCTGGACAAGAGCGCAGGTGAGCCCAAGGACCAGACTGTGGCTTAGGGCACAATCTCAGTTCTACCCCTTAGCCCTTTTCCTCAGCTCTTCCCTCTTTAGATTAGATTAGATTAGATTCAACTTTATTGTCATTACACATGCATAAATACAGGTAACGAAATGAGGTTTAGCATCTGATCAGAGTGCAAGAGCAGCAAGTGCATATATACTGTAGAGTATATAAAATATACAGTACAATGTACAGTATACACAATATATGGTTGTAGAATTATGTACAGAATATGTACATGTACAAATAGGGCAATATGAACACGTGGGAGTACTTTGTTGTTAGTCTATGTAGGGGATATAAACATTATAAACAAGTATACAGTAGAGCTATTAATATACAGTGTATGATGAAATCTGAACAAGTATACATGTGTGCTATAAATATATAAGTGAATAAATATGATATGTATGAACAATATGTACAAGATATGTACCAGATGAACTATAACACATTCAGGCATGACAGAGAGGAGAGTTTTGGTACTGGTGCTATGGAAGTGGTCTTGAAGCATGCTGGTACAACTGCTTGGGCCAGGGACAGATTGAAGATGTCAGTAAAGACCCCAGCAAGCTGCTCAGCACACGCTCTGAGCACACATCCAGGAATGCCATACTGGGCTTGTAATCAGTGATGGCCTGGATGCCCTGCCACATGCGTCGGGGGTCAGAGTGGGCAAAGTGCTCCTCCACCTTCAGCTTGTGTTCGTGCTTGGCCTTTTTGATGCCCCTCTTCAGGTTGGCTCTGGACAAGCTGTAGGCCTGAGCATCCCCTGATCTAAAGGCACAGTCACATGCCTTCAGCAGCAGACGCACTTCCCTGTCCATTCATGGCTTCTGATTAGGGTACGTGGTTATTTGTTTCTCCATAGTAACAGTGTCAATTGTGGTGCTGATGTAAACCAGTACGGAATGGGTGTAGGAGTCAATCACTGCGTGCACATGGACGAGTGTAATCCGATTGCAAACCGATTGGGATCGTATCGAATTCATGTGCACAGGCTAAGGATTGTATAGGGATTGGTTTCCGGAATCCAATTGGAACCCCTGGCTTAGGCCGATAGTAATCTGCTTGGAGTCACCTTGTGCACGATATCGGATTGGATTGGCGTACTGGGCATGCATGGGAATTTTCACCAGGGATTTCACCCGGAAGTGGCAGGAGGCGCTGACGCCGTCATAAGTAGCGATTGTGGCCGGAAAAGTCAGACGGAATCATGGCTGCGAAGAAAGAATACACAACACGTACACCAATGCTGCTCCATCAAACTCCTCAAGCGCCATCTTTGTACACCGCCACATAGTTTGTTGTGTTTTCATTGAGTAGCCATCACCCGGAAGTAGATGGACCACAGCGCCACATAGCGTAGCGGAGCCGGCCAGGTCGCTGCCCATTATCCGATTACACGATTTTCATGTGCACTCGGATTGGAGGACAGACCACCCGCCGACTAACGGGATCGTCTATTTAGTGTGTTCACAAGAGACGAAGCAAATCCAGATTCAAATCAAGGGATAGGCGGAGTCTGATGAAGCAAGGAAATCTGCTGAAGAAATAACAGGACAAAACCAGAGCTGTCCCGTTTCCAAGTGCTGTGTTTTCAGGGGGAAGGGTACAAAAGAGGATAGGGATTGGGTGTAGTCTCCCATTATTAGGGCTGCAGGGTGGATAAGGGGCCCGTGGACACAGTGTTTGTCGACAGGGCCGATGGAGTAGATCAGTTGCCTCACTGTTTACTGAAAGTTGGCAAAATGTCTAAATTTAACTGCAGTATTTTTATTTCTGCTGTAGACGAGCTCCCATACCTGAAGTGCCCTCTCCACACGGTCCTGAAGCTCACCCCAGTGGCCTACGGTGAGTTAAACCTGTCATTTGACTTACAGCATTCTAATGGTTTAACCTCTCATACTGACTGTGTTTACATGTTATTACATGTTTACATGTGTTATTCTAATCCCATATTCACTGGTTTGTCATTGTTCATTTCTCAGGCTGTAAAGTGGAGTCCATTTACCTGAACATAGAAGCGGTCAACACGCACAGAGACAAGCCAGTGGTGAGTTATTTCGCCATTAAGATCACACATGGTCAATCACTAAAGTCTGGTTTTGTAAGACCATTTTTTGAAGATCTTAAGTAGCTTTAAGCCACATAATGAATGTGAATGAGTAAATATTGTGAAGCAAATCCCAAACAGGTAATAATGGCTGCCAATCTGCACCATCACGCACACTGTATAATAATAATAATACATTTTATTTAAAAGCGCCTTTCAAGACACCCAAGGACACTGTACAAAACAAAGTTAAAACATAAAAATACTTAAAATATAAAGATAAAAACAGAGATACAAAAACTGGAAGATGGTGAAAGTGATGTTGGATTGTCTGAACAGGTGTTTTGAGTGGGAATGTGGGAAAATACCAATGGACTTCACAATGTGAATGAAGTGTCCTGACCAAGGACACGACGGCAGAAATGGTCCAAGTGAAAATAGATCCTTTGAACTTCAGTTTGGGGGACCACTGAGCCAGTGTTTTTTCAATCACTTCAGAAAGTGGCACCATGATTCTACCCCAAAGACGTGATTGTATAAGATTACTATGAAGACTTGTGGAGCTGACTCCAAACAATTAATGAGAAGGTTCAACATTTGTAGATGAGACGTTTGGAGAGTTTTTTCAAAACAGTAAATCTCCATTAGAGTTATACAGACCCCTGCCCTCCATCCAACTATGGCATCATCAAATTCTAGGACTCCTGTTGCCAATTCCCTTTCTTTCTTTCTTCTTATTTTCAGAATGTGGACGTGGACAGAGACCCAGAGGAGGCGCTGGAGACTGTTCCAGAGCATAATTAAACAGACACCTGCCTTAAACCTTTATAACTGTACAGAACACAGACTGTTTCCTAAACCACACCCGTCGATGTCACTGTAGTCTCACCGTGAATGCACAAAGCTGGACTCAGGTGCAACGATGCTTCTCCAAATGTGAAAACAACCACGTGAAAACTACTGGATCATCTACACCTTAATGTTGCTTTTTATTCTCAAACAATCTGAAAATCCCAAACTTTTAAGATTTGTCATGATGCTGTGAAAACTGGTGCAGATTTGTTAACCTGGTTTATGGTTCATCTCTGTAATTACTAGAACTATCCACATGAAACAAAATCTGGCAGAAAGTTTAAAGTCTTATCTGTCAGTATAAATAAACTAAGGTGATAGGGATATAGCTAGACGGGAGACACACAGGGATAACATACAAGGATGGGAGGGCATCTGACATACGGCAACTATATGTGCCAAGCCAAATATCTAGACAACTGGCACCTTAAAACCCCCTAATGCCAAATTGTGCCTAATTTGAAAAGTACAAATAAAGAAAATGACTATGCATCGAAATAAAGGCAGTTAAATGATTGTCGGTTTAAACCAAGTCTGTTTTTAAACCGACATTGGTGCTCCATTTTAGATTTAGATTTTAAAATGTTTGAACAAAAGAACCAGCAAATATCTGGTGAAGTGCGTTACCTCTATCAATGTGAAGTGATGTCAACATATGCAGTAGTGTGTAGATTTTAGCCTTAGTATCGAGTAGCAATACATTTTCTCAGTGTTAGAGAATACATTGTCCACCCCAAGAAGCAACTAACTAAAAGACTAAACCAGGACTAAATGGGGACTAAGCCAGGTCTAAACCAGTGTTAAACAAAGACTTTACCAGGTCTAAAATCAGGGACTAAATCATGAAACTTAACTAGGATTTAACAAAGCAGGATTAAACAAGGACTAAACCGAGGACTAAACTGGGACTAAATGAGAACTAAACTAAGCCAAATCAATCTTAAAACAAGGATGTCTAAATATGACTGAATCAGAAAAAAAGTCAATATCAAACCAGGACGAAATAAGGGCCTACGTAATTCATGGAACTAAACTAGGATTTGACAAGGACTAAACCAGCATAAAAATGGTCTTATGCAAAGATTGGACCAAATTAAACCAGGACTTAACCAAGACTAATAAGGAACCATCAGTGATTTCTGTGGATGTTTGGATGGTAGTTTTAGTGGAAGGTTCAACCAGTATATATCCTTAGAGCAGTGTCTCTATGAAAAGAGTGGAACTCAATGTTTTAATATTTAATTTAATAAAAGTGCAATAAAATTAAAGTGACGTGTGTGTCATTTAGTATGCCAAGTATCACTTTGGATGTTTAAGTAGCCTTGGTATTTTCAGGGTGTAACTTCAAATGTGTATGGGAAAGACAACTCATTAAACTTACAAACACCAACAGAGGCTGCAAGAACTCCACACAGTGTCACATTGAGCAGTGGTGTAACTTAAATCATGTTAAAAGCAGTAGCTGTATGCACTGAAGTAAATGAAGTGGGTTTTTGAAGGTGAAATATTATAACTTGGTTAAAAACTCATTGTAATAAAATCTAAACTTTCATATATGACTGGAGGTCATCTCTGGCTGTGGTTCGATTGTGAGGTCATGGGGTTTGCCTGCGATGTGCTGGGGGAAGAGGGAGGAGGGGCATGGGCCTCTTTGAACTGTTGGCTCCACGTCTGAGGGTCCTGCTCAAGAAGCTGGAATAACAATATTCTGTGAGTACATTTTATAACCAGGATATCGGTGCCATTATTAGCATTATCTGTTCTTACCTGTCCCATAAACTGAAGGATCTTTGCCTTAGACAACTCCAGCTCAGCACGTTGGCCCCAGTGGAACTCAAACTCCACCGGCTCCGTGTGAGGTATGCGCACACACTCCAGATATCTGACACAACACAAGACAACATCATATTGTACAAGATGGATAGACATTGGAACATATCTGAGACTCCACATTACTCTACGGGAGGAGTGCCTGTATAACTATAATTCAAATTAGTGCTAGTTTATTTAAGTTTGCTTTAGTGACTTCTAAAACTTGTTTGAAAGTGCACTAGAAAGACAGGGGAACATGAAGGAACCAAACCGTAGTTTGGGACACACTGCAAGAGTTGCACAAAAAAAAAATGTGTTGTAGGGTCCACTACCTGCTTGGACTCAAGCTTTGCCTTAAATGTTCCAGATTATTGCATAAAGCCATACTCTGGTGGGCTTTACTCATTAGGTCATTACTGGTGGAATCATCTGCGCATCTTCAAGGAGATAGATAAGTTTAATGCTATACTGTTGAAGATTCAGGGCAAAGCAAGTACATCATGGGAGACAAGCAAACTTTATAATGATTCATAAAATCATGATTTCATGATCACACAGAGTAGTTGCTGTGAGGAGTAAGTGGGTCCAGTCACACTGCTGTAGTGCTCTGTTCAGTCCACCCTCCTGTTTCTCTGTGGTGTGGTATAAACCAGAGTCTATGGTCTGAGAGACACTGGCTCTGAACACACCACTGTCTACAGCGGGAATCAAACCGGCAACCTCCTAGCTGCAGGACAAGTGCATTAACCCACTGAGCTACAGGCGACTGTGTGTGACTCACCTCTGACGCACAAACTCATCTGTGACCAGCTTCCTGACGTCTCCAAATTGTTCATGTCTTTCTCTGAACACAAACAGATTCACAATGTTAATTCTTTATCTTCAAGGAAAAACTATTACATCATTCATCAACTTCTTGTTTCCTAAACTATTAGTGTCACATAATCTGACGCAAGATTCAGCCAAGTCCTGTTAAGTCCAGATGCCCTCTCTGTGTCTCCACGGGGTCTTGTTCTGTGTAAAAGCAGTTAACCCTGAGGTTTTGACCTCTACAAACATGATCCGAAATGCGTGAAGAGTCCCTCAGTCGTCCAGGTAGAATCCATGATAAAAGAAGAAATTCAATTTGTCAACGAGAGGCTTCGTCAGTTCTGGTCTTACCAGCACTCTAACCAGAACTGATGAAGCCTCTCGGATGAGCGGCGAAACGTTTTCGACCAAACAAACTTTGTCCAGTTGACAAATTGAATTTCTTCTTTTATCATGATCCGAAATGCATTAGTATTAGTAATGCTCCTGGAGTCATTTAAAATGTCAACTCAGAACAGAACCCTCAGTTTAAACATATATTGCAAATCTAATTGTAACTGCAAAACTGCAATACAAAACAAAAAACATAAGTCTTTTTTTTTTTTCAGTTATTCAGCCTTACCCAGGATCCACACGCAGCTTCTTCAACATGTTCCAAATGACACCTGAAATAAAAACACCAGACCAAAATAAACTACAATAAAGTTTAAAACAAATACTGATTTCTATAAAAAAGGTCCTTTATTACACAAGACTGAATTGTTTAATTCACACATAAGTAATTCTTAATTATTAGTCTGTCTACATCTCTAAAGCCCAAATGCTCTGTTCCACTTTGTGATGTCATGAAGTGGCAGTTTTTAAGTTGTGTTTAGGAGATTTGCAATTCCAGGTCTTAAATGATCCCAGTGATTCTAGTGAAGGGTGTGTATAGTTTAAAACACAGTTGAGCACTTCCTGTATTACCACATGACATCACAAGTTGGAGCAGTGGTTTCTGTTTAAGAACTCAAAACATACTCCAGTTCTGTTTGTGATGAGGAAACTACATTATAACATAAAGAAAATAGTGTAACATGGGCCCTTTAAGGTCCATTCTCCCGCTGTACTTTGTTCTGCAGATGTGCTTGGATAGATTTTTGACCTACCAAGTAAAGTAATTTGAAACTCCTAAATGTAAAGTAAACATTGAATGTACTCACTTTCTTTGACAGCTCCACGTTTCATAAAAATCACACTCAAAATGACAAAGAGGAGCCCCTTCTTTGGATTAGTTGTGCCACTGGAATCATAAAAGGCAATAAAACCATCATCTAACAGCACTAAATCTAAAGCTAATGCTACAGCTAAATGCCACAAACACTGACTGGAGCGGTGCTGTTCCTTCCTGTGGCTCCAGTTTGTTGATCAGGATGTACACGTGGTTTTTGGTGTCAATCTCCACCAACTTCAGACCAAACACCTGGACATCCAGAAGACAAGTCATTACCTCTCAGTATAAGCATAGACGGTATGTGTACCGTCTACATTTCACAAACTCCTCCAAACAGCACTGACCTGATCAAACGTCTGTAGCACTCCCTTCATGATCTCAGGGTAAATCTGTCTGTAGTCTTTGAGCACATGTTTCACCAGATCTGAAAACAATAGTGTCACATAAGAAATTAGCCCTCTTTACATTTACACCTCATCCATGTCCAGAACTAGTCTTGGTCAGACTAGTCTATGTCACTCTGAACTGAGTTTTACACATTCTTCACTCTGGCTCTCACTGAAAGCAACCAGGAAACTGTGTGACGTCATGAAGAATATTTACATTTGACTGACTGAAAGGCGTGAAAAGTCCCTCAGTCGTCCAGGTAGAATCCATGATAAAAGGAGAAGTTCAATTTGTCAACTGGACAAAGTTTGTTTGGTTGAAGACGTTTCGTCGCTCATCCGAGAGACTTCAGTTCTGGTTCTAGTGCTGGTTGGTCCCCGTTTATATCTAGCTGCAGGGCGGAGCTCACTACCCTGGAATCATTCTGAAACTATCTCAGCTAATTTGTATCTTTTGTTTCCCTGGCGTCTCGTTTAGCATCTCTATTTAGCCCTGAGAAGCTCACTGCTCTGAAATAGCTCTGAAACTATCCCCTCATTTGTTCCTTTTGTTATTCGAATATTGAGCATCTCTATTCAGACTACAGACCGTCTCCACCCTTGAAAGAGGCAATTTTTGTCAAAAAAGAGAATCCGTCGTTAAACAGAAAGAGAGTTAGACATACAGTAACTTGTCTCCCATTTATAATTCGATTCTTAAACCAAGTCATAACAGACAGAAAAAAACATTAGGGCAGACGAGTCAGGGACAGAAGGGTGGAGACGGTATGTAGTCTGAATAGAGATGCTAAATATTCGAATAACAAAAGGAACAAATGAGGGGATAGTTTCAGAGCTATTTCAGAGCAGTGAGCTCCTCATAGGGCTAAATAGAGATGCTAAACGAGACGCCAGGGAAACAAAAGATACAAATTAGCTGAGATAGTTTCAGAAGGATTTCAGTGTAGGGAGCTCCTCCCTGCAGCTAGATATAAACAGGGACCAACCAGCACTAGAACCAGAACTGAAGAAGTCTCTCGGATGAGCGACGAAACAAACTTTGACCAGTTGACAAATTGAACTTCTCCTTTTATCATCGACTGACTGAAAGGTTACAACAGCAAAACAGGCCAAAAACAAAATCCAAATTTGACCTTTTAGTTAAATTCAGTTAAGAGAAAAGCACTCCATTTGAATGGATTTGCAAGCCATTATTAAGCCATTATTTATGATCTTGTTTTACTGCATGCTACGTACATTTTCCTGCTGTTCTTGATCTGTGCGTTGCAACACTGGAATTTCCCCATGTGGGACTAATAAAGGCATATCTTATCTTATTTAAACCTTACAGAGGGAGAATCTCAAGATGGATTCTCGTGGGTTTGTGAATTCACAAATATCTGAGAATCCATCTTACTACGCAAGGTTAGGTTAGGACTACCTTAGCTGGAGGATTTGACCTATTAAGCATGTTGTGGGTTAATGGGGAAACCCACTCAGACAGAGGGAGAAACATGCCCCCCCCCCCCCCCCCCAATTTATTTATAGAATGATTTTTGTGTCGCGCCCCTCCTACAGACAGGCAGACACCCACCTGCTCTTCGGACTGGAATCTTCTTCTGATCCTTCACCAAAATGTACTGGATCACCTCCGCTGTCTGTGCAAACACAAGATGCAATCAAGAAAAGATATTGACATTACTGACTTTATTACCTACCTCTGCTGTTACTAAAGGTGCACTATGCAACTTTCTGATGGAGAGGGTCCGGGACCTGCTTGCTTTGTCCAGACAGTGTGGCAATAAACTAAGCTATTTCCATGGAGATAAACCTGCAATGCCACCAGGCCAAGTCACAGGTCAGATCTGTGGAGAGGTGAGCTCATTCATTGCAGGAATGATTGTTTTTCAATGTATTTTTGCACATTAAACACCTGCAATTGAATAAATGCAACATGGATGAATTCAGTGCCATACTGTGACACCATTCAGGAAAAGCAATGATCTCTCCAAAGGAAACAAGCTTGTAGGAAACATGCTCTCTACCAGAAAAGTTGCACAGGTACACCTTTAAAGTCATGTTAATCATCAAATGAGAGATGTTAATTACCATCTGTTCCATTTGTGAAGTGTTCAACCTCTCCAGCCCTTTCTGGACCTGTGATGTGCTGGGCTGAGTGAAAGCCAATTCGCTGTTATCATCCCCCAGTGGATCAGAGCGTCTCTAACAGTAAAACCACAACGTTGCAGGATTCATTATTTTAGCCAAAGAATCACCCCAAATACTCACAAAATGAATTAAATACCTTGCTTTGAGAGGCGCCCTGCGTGTTAGACAGTCTTTTCCTTTGGGTCATGGTAGATTTAGATTGCCACGAGCATAAATCTGATAATTTAAACGGTCTGATAAAGTTAAAATTCGGACGAAACGTGTAACGCTAAATAAGGAAGAGGTTGTCTGGACTGTCTGCGTTCAAAAACACGGTTCCAGTGCTGATCTACTTCGTTTCTTCTCGTTTTAAAGCTATATAATTGTTATCCTGTTGCATACGCCGTTTACTAACCTGTTATTCATCAACTTTTAACGAATATAGCGTCAGAATATTTAATAAAACGCGTTTCCAAACAGTCGAATTCCCGCTCGAGGTGCAGTGGCGCTTACTGATGACGTCAAACTCGCCCGCCCCTTTGTGTAATTAGCTCATAGAAGCTAAAGCTAAAAACAACAACAGAACGAGGGAGTAAAGATGTCTGCGGGCCAAACGTTCAGAACCCTGGTGAATGCGCGGCTGTGTGCGGCTGCGGAAGATATATTTGCGCTGTTTGAGAGAACGATGGCGGAGTATGAGGAGGAACTGCGCCGGTCCAAAGAGGAGAACCAGAGGAACCTGGACCTGCTGCGAGCTGTGCTCAGCCCGAGAGTCACGCTGCTCCGAGCGGACGTGCAGAGTACTGGACACGGTCTGGACCAGGGACTGAACCAGGGACTAAACCAGGGACTAAACCAGGGACTAAACCAAGGACTGAACAAAGATCTGGACCAGGGACTGACCCCGAAGATCACGGATAGTGGTCGGATTAAAGAGGAGCCAGAGGAACAGGGCATCAGACCCGAGGAGAAGCAGCTGCAGCAGTAGGCTCATTTTTATTGACAAATATGTACTGGAATTTAATTAGTTGAATGTTTGTAAAAGCTTAAATATCCTCCTGGGACCCGAAGAAAAAAGTATATTTCAATTTTTATTTATTTATGTATTGATCTGGTTTAGACGTGATTTAGACCTCTTTTAGTCATGGTTTAGATCTGGTTTAGACATGGTTTAGATCTGGTTTAGACCTGGTTTAGACGTGGTTTAAACCTGACTCAAATTTGGTTCAGACCTGATTTAGGCCTGGTCTAGACCTGGCTTAGACCTAATTTAGACCTCTTTTAGTCATGGTGTAGATGCTGTTTAGACCTGACTTATACCTGGTTTAGTCCTGATTTTCTCCTGGTTTAGTCCTGTTTTGTGTCAGTTTATTCCTGATTTGGTTCTGATTTAGTACTGGTTTAGTCCTAGTTGAGACCTGGTTTAGTTCTGGTTCAGTCCTAGTTGAGACCTGGTTCAGTTCTGGTTTAGTCCTAGTTTATTTATCATAGCGCAGCCATAAACTAGAGTGTAACACTTAAAAGACAGACTGGTTAACTCAATGTCCACTATAAAGGTCACAAATGAATGGGCTGGGTCTCAGGAGGATATAATCATAACTTTACTTTCATAATCATTAACTTTGTTTTAGTGAAATGTCTTACCTGTTATTATGCAGACGAAGATATGGCCAGGGTTAGTCTATTTAGGGTTAAATTTAAACTCCAGACTGATACATGAAAGATTTTGTTTTCTTACACAAGTTACATATAGATCTTTTTAAATATTTGATTACAATTTTATTTTCAGATCTGTCCAGGAGTCCAGTTCTGTCTGTGTGAAGGAAGAATTGTCACTGTTTCACCAAACTGAGCCCAGTGAGGAGACACAGGGAGAGGACATCAGCACAGAGACATATTTCCTTCCAGAGACGGCCAATGATGAAGACTGGGAACCATTCAGCTACTCAGCAACACGCATGGAGATAGAGGCAGACCAAGTCCAGATGAGAACCAACTCTACACTATCTCTCGACCCGAACAAACACCAGTGCCCAATCTGTAAAAAGACATTCACCTGTAAAAATTATTTAAAAATACACAAGAACATTCACACAGGAGAGAAACCATTTAGCTGTTCTTTATGTAAGAAAACCTTCTCGGATGCTTCAACTCTCAGGAGACACTTCAGAGTTCACACCGGACAGAAACCTTACAGGTGTACCATCTGTAATAAAGCGTTTGCTCAGAATTATAATCGCACGGTGCACATGAGAACTCACACCAAAGGCGGACCATGCAGCTGAAAAGAACTTGTCTGGAGGCTTTCTGGATAGCGAACAGTTTTTCAGTTTGTCCCTCTTACCTTTTTGTTGAAAACCTAACTCCTCAACAGAACAATGAACACTTGTATTGATCACAGGCTCCTGAAAACACATTTTTTAAATCCAGTTTGTATTTTGTCTTGAGTTTTCAGACAATAGCTGTGTCCCAATTTGAAGGCTGCAGCCTCCGAAGGCTGTGAAGGCTGCAGCCCTTGAACTAGCCTCCGCGAAATGGGACAGGTCCAGCTCACGAGCCGCTCCCATCGTCCAGCAACCGAGACTTACTGCTAACACCAATGCTAACAACATGCATTACGCAAATTACGCACACAGATCAGTAACAAAGATTACGCACGGGTAATCAAACTGTCCGATTTTTAGACCAAGTTATTCTAATAATTCTCATCCAAATCTTGTGGCTAAATCGTATGTTTACAGGATCTTGTTAGCATAGTCTCTATTCAGACAGAAACGGAAAACATTGATATTCACTATGGTAACAAGACCCCCAAAAGAAACTGAAAACAAATATGTGTGAGTTTCATAGTAATTTCATTGTAGTTAGCTCCTCCCTGCAGCTAGTTATAAGCAGTGTCCACCAACACTCTAGCCAGAACTGAAGAAGTAGCTTGGATGAGCTGCAAAACGTATTCAACCAAATAAACTTTCTCCAGTTGACAAACTGAATTTCTACTTTTGCCATTAAGAAAAATACAAAACTAGGTTCACATGTACATTCAGATCCAAAGTCAGTTTTTATAAATCGAAACTAAAAACTAGCTAAATTAATAGAGGAATCCCACACTTTAGAGAAAGTTGTATTTTCACAATTTAAATAATAATTTCAATATGAGCATGATTAATTTGCAGCCCTGGAGTTTTCAATGCCACATGCTCCATACCTAATCAGGGGCAGGAGTGTGGGTCAGCACACCTCCAGAGCAGTGTTGGCTTTACTTTGTCATCTGCATTTGACCCATTTCATGACCCATGAACATCTTATCAGCCAACAGTTCTATGGCTCCAGCAGTGTGTTGTGTCCTCATACAGGAGGCTGCAAATGAGAAAAGAAAATATATAAAATAATTCAAACAGTTTTCTCGTTATATTAGATGTGATAGACATAACAGACACAGGAGTCAAGTATCTACACCAGTGTCTGGTCCTGTTACATGAGCCTATAATGTCCATCTTAAATCTGGCCTGTCCAGGCAGTGTTATTTACTCTTCACTTTACAAACATGCACAGATTGTAAAAAGCAGATCATTTCTTCCCAGAATTAACTGCATACTTTGGAGGTTTATATAACATGATTTAGAAGTAAATATAAACGTTGGTATAGTCAAACTGTGTCTTTTAAGTATAAAGCATGAAATAATGTTTTTACCTCAGAGCTCCACTGTGTTTACGTGTTTACATGAAAATGTCCTGCTCCTAGCTTCATTAAGCTTCTTTTTTTCTGTCCAATTATGAAAGATTGATGGACTTCTCATCACGTTACGTGCAGATTACTAGCCAAACTTTTAGCTCAACGCTCCAAGGTTCACGCAGTTAAAAACAAACGTATTTGACAGTTTTGTGGTTTATGGCCGTATTTTACATTAACAGTTGTGTTAGTGATGATTTCCTAAAGTTAAAAATGTGCGTTCATGTTTCCTGCGCTCTCCGGATGGGATTTTTACTTTGTGTGTTCTCTCTTCGTGTTTTTGAACATCTGTCTGCCGCCACGCGGTGCATGATGGGATTTTGGTGGCCGTGAAGGATACTCAGATCTATCCTTCATTCATGGCCCAATCTCCATGGAAACGAGGCTGGTTTTCAAGGCTGCATTTGAGGGCTGCATGAAATGGACAGGCCTTGTCGCACCGGAAGTGACGTGTGTGGCTGAAAAAGCAGCCTTCGGCGGCTGCAGCCCTCAAATTGGGACATGGCTAATCTAAAAACTCATCAGCCAGTATTTGCTAATGTGTGCGTTGTGTTACCATGGTAACGGCTGAACATTCTACCATAGACACCCATACAGTTTAAATTCCATTCCTGCTAATGCAGTTGATATCTGAGCTGAAATCAGAAACGCTGCCCTGGCCTGCATACACAGATTTCAACAGAATCACCAGCTTTTGGTTTTCATTCTTTAAGTTAAATATGTATTGGTTAATGCTAAATGGTCTGATTTACTTTACAGAAAATATTTTAATAGTTTTTAGATATAGTTCCTATTTATTTTGCAATTATCTTGGAATAGACAATGTAGACTCACATACTGCAAAGTCATGGTTCAAACACATCCACAGATACCCATGGCACCTGTAAAACTCTTATTTACAAGAAAACTACAGTATTTGGAACATTTACACTATTTAGATTTGACACACTAGAGAATCACTTAACTATTTTGACATGCTGTTTTTTTAGATGTTAGGCGCTTCACAATCTCCTTTACAGGAAATTGCAGCAACCAAAAAGTGCTAAAAGACTACTATTGTTTATCTTCATTGTTCTCAACATCATTATCACGATAAGTCTCTCATTTGGGTTTCCAGCTTCAAGGCTTAAATGTATTTAGTTGCTTTAAACCTTTTTTTGCACTACTTCGCAAGAGAGAAACGAAATTTCGATTCACTGTATGTTGAACACATGGCAGAATTGACAATAAAGCTGACTTTGATCTTTGATCTTTGAAAAAGGACTCAATCATCTCGGTCCTCCCTACCTAAACACAGCACACATGAAAAAAAGAATCATACAAGTAGGTATATTCTACTAGTTTCTTTAGAACTGGTATAGTTCTAATTCAGATTAGATTCTTCCAAGGCCACTCTTCCTTTCTGTAATGGCCCAATTATTCAGCAGTCAAAAGCATGAGGATATGTTTAGGCCATAGGAACTCAAATTCACCTGCACACCCTGAGCAGATGGCTCCAAAATAAGCCTGCTTTATCAAAAAAGTGTTTTTCTTTCTGTTACTTTGAAAGAAGAATGTCTACAAATATTTGTCATATGCTTTTTACAACAGTAAATATAATTTTTCTTCTCCTATTTTCTGAAATATTTGAACCTGAAGATGCCAGTGAATACATTACATATGCAGAGCTGACACGATGGCACACGATGCTTGGCTCATAATGCGCGTCTGCGTGCGTGCGTGTGAGTGATAGAGAGCTCATGATACTGTAGTGTGCACACATGCTGCTCTTATAAGCCGCAAGGTGAGGCACGAAAAGTCATTTAAAAATTGAATTACACCAGCTTCTAAAGAAAGAAGTGGATGGGAAGTGGATACGGGAGTGCGCAGCAGCATTCAAGAATGCAAAAGAACAGATAGTGGAGAGCTCAGTAGTGGTCCACTATGACAGAGAACCCCCCTGAGGTTATCTTGTGATGCATCCCCTTATGGGATAGGGGCAGTCATGTCGCACATAATGGAAAACGGGGATGAGAAACCTGGCAGATGCGGAAAGCAAATATAGTCAGATAGAGAAGGAGGCTTTAGCTATCATATTCGCCGTGACCAAGTTTCATAAATATCTCTATAGCCGCAAGTTCAGTTTAATAACTGACCACACACCCTTGCTATATTTGTACCAAAACCTGAGATTCCCACACTAAACGCCCTGCGTATGCAGCGGTGGGCACTGAGACTCATGGCTTATGATTACGCCATAGTGTACCGAACATCAGCAGAAAATGCAAACGCCGATGCATTATCTAGACTGCCAGGGAAAGGGAAGGATAACACAGCTGAGGAGAACAGTATCTTTTACTTCTCTGTAGTTGATGAGCTTCCAGTGCAGGCTAGTGAGATAGCACAGAGCACTCTGAATGACACCCGTCCTATGCAAAGTGTTAGAGCTGACTAGGTCAGTATGGCCAAGTCATAATAAGGATGACACACTCAAAACAAACTTCAGCAGAAGGAATGAACTGTCTGTTGAGCAAGGATGCATTCTGTGGGGAAGTTGTGTTGTCATTCCACCTGCACACAGAGATAGGATACTGCAGGACCTACACCAAGGGCACCCTGGAGGCTGCAGGATGAAAAGTTTGGCCAGGAGCTACCTGTGGTGGCCACAGTTGGACAGTGACATTGAGCGCACAGTACAACAATGTGATGCGTGTCAGAGTGTGACAAAACCACCAGCAGCAGCACCACTGCACTGCTGGCAGTGGCCAACGAGAGTGTGGCAAAGGCTACATATTGACTTTTGTGAGAAAGATCAGCACCACTTGGTGCTAGTTGACAGTCATTCAAAGTCCATCCATCCATTTTCTTCTGCTTATCCGGGGCCGGGTCGCGGGGGCAACAGTCTAAGCAGGGACGCCCAGACCTCCTTCACCCCGGACACTTCCTCCAGCTCCTCCAGGGGGACCCCAAGACATAGTCCCTCCAGCGTGTCCTGGGTCTTCCCCGGGGCCTCCTCCCGGTGGGACATGCCCGGAACACCTCCCGAGGGAGGCGTCCAGGAGGCATCCGGAACAGATTCCTGAGCCACCTCAGCTGGCTCCTCTCGACGTGGAGAAGCAGCGGCTCTACTCCGAGCCGTGTGACCGAGCTCCTCACCCTATCTCTATCTCACCCCAGCCACTCTGCGGAGGAAACTCATTTCGGCCGCTTGTATCCGCGACCTTGTCCTTTCGGTCATTACCCAGAGCTCATGACCATAGGTGAGGGTAGGAACGTAGATTGACCGGTAAATTGAGAGCTTCCCCTTTTGGCTCAGCTCCCTCTTCACCACAACGGTCTGGCACAGCGACCGCATCACTGCTGACGCTGCACCAATCCGCCCGCCATTCCCCGCGGGCAACACCAGAGAAATGGAGGGTCCAGCCCCCTTCAAGGAGTTGGGTTCCAGAGCCCAAGCTGTGCGTGGAGGTGAGGCCGACTATATCTAGCCGGTAACGCTCAACCTCCTGCACAAGCTCAGGCTACCTTCCCCCCCAGCTAGGTGACATTCCATGTCCCCAGAGCTAGTCTCCATGTCCGGAGATCCGGCCAACGAGGCCCCTGCCTTCGACTGCCACTCAGATCTCTTTGCACCCAGCCCTATGGATCCTCCTGCAGGTGGTGGCTCCACAGGAAGACGGCCCCACATCGCTCCTTCGGGCTTCGCCTGGCCGGGCCCCGTGGGGAAAGGCCCGGCCACCAGACGCTCGCTAGCGAGCACCCACCCCAGGTCTGGCTCCAGGGTGGGGCCCCGGTAACGCCAGTCTGGGCGACGTATCTGACCTTGTTTTATGTCTCGACATAAGCCCTTATGTCGTCATTCAAAGTGGTTGGAGGTAATTCCCATGGCAACAACCTCAGCCGCCAAAACCATTGAGGTGCTGCGAAACATCTTCTCTTCATATGGTCTCCATGAGGAGATTGTTTCTGACAACGGTCCTCAATTTACCTCACAGAAGTACAAGACATTCCTGCAAAGCAAACATTGGTGTCTGCCTACTATCCAGCTTCAAATGGCGCTGCAGAGCGTGCAGTCCAGACTGTGAAGTACAAGACATTCCTGCAAAGCAAACATTGGTGTCTGCCTACTATCCAGCTTCAAATGGCGCTGCAGAGCGCGCAGTCCAGACTGTGAAAGCATCACTGCTGAAGCAAGTGCTAAATGAGACGAGACGAAACATCACCATGAGGTACTGCAGGGGGGGTCGCGAAATCTTTTGATTTCACTTTAAAATTATATAATTTTATATTTTATAGTGTAAAATACAGTATTAACCTGTGTATTATTTCCTTGTATTGGATGTACCATAACAGAGTAGCAATGTTTATACATGACACTAAGCTCAATTTAATATAAAACACAATTCTATGCCGTATATATAGTAGGGGGTCCCTGGCCCAGTTCGCCATCTGTTTGGGGGTCCAGGGCTCTCAAGTCTCACGCATTGAGAGTGTGACACACGCCACACATGGCATTTCTCACGCTGATTTTTTTTTTTTTGTGCCCAGAAAATCGGTTTGTGTGGCTCAGTTTATGCAGGTTTTCGCGTTTTCAGCGAAAAAAACTCTCCCCCTCCTCCCCGTTCTGCTCCCCGGTAAAAAATCAGCCAATCAGAAAATAGATTGTTCTGTTGTTGGGCAGACTGTAGAGTGTAGTTTCAGCTGCTAAGCGCACACTGTGGTGATGATAAAACAAACTGAGAACCATCAGGTAATAACTTCATTTATATAACTCATTAGCTGCTTTGTAGTTTAAGTTTGCTCTTTAGACAAACATTTACAGCAGGGCTGTCAAGTCTCACGCATTGAGAGAGGCAATTCGACGCATTCACACGCTCACACGGCATTTCTCACGCAATTCAAGCCCTTTTTAACCTCGTTTGGCTAAGGTACTGCAGCGCCCTCATGAGGTACCACCCGTTAAAAAACGCAAGACCGATGAGATATGGCGAAAATCCCCACACAAAGACAGCAAGAGTAAAAACAGAATAACGTGATTGTGCACAGGCATGGATCCAAACATCCACATTTGTTTTTTCCTTTAAACTCTAATGGTTTCACATTGATCTGATAAAGAGCTGGAAATTATAAAGAGTCCATTTTAGTACTGTAATATCAGTCCTGCTTCTGCCGGGTACACTCCTATATTACACTAAACCTGCATCCTGCCACATCCTGCCCAGCTCCAAAAATAATCCACAAAGGCAGAGGACATTTCTATCTCTGTTCCCTTGAAAAACTGAGCGGGCTTGCATCTCCACATACCTGACTCTTATTTAGACTCCTGCTTTTCTTCCATGGAAATTATCCTTTGGCTGTATCTTATGGCATAAAACTCATCTGTCTCCACGGAGAATGTTCCGCAGTGTGGTTTTAACTGTCTATTTTCATGGAATCCTGCAGGTGATGGGCTGCCTCCAGAAAGTGACATACAGTAAGTTTAAAGGAAAAGTAATGTTTGTTTTTTTTAACAATTTGAGCCTTATTTCGGTAATAAAACAAGTTGTTTTACTCACCCATAGCACTTTGGTGTCATATGGAGCACTTCCAGAGATGTTTTAAGATTTGCGGTTAGCCTAGCGCGACTTCTAGCCATAGCTCGGGGCATATAATATATTCCCCAAGCATGTAATACAAACTTTAGCACTTTTCAAATCATAGAAGCCCGATGTCTTAGCCTACGATTTCGTTTGAAGCAAAAGTGGCCTGTAATCCGAGATTTATCCATAGTTTACAGCTTTGCGTTTCATGTTTGGGTCCCGGGAGCTGAGAGCACAGTCCGCACATGCGCACTGGCCTCCTCATCTACTCGAAACTATGGCTAAATCTCGGATTACAGGCCACTTTTGACCACACAAAATTGTAGGCTAAGACATCGGGCATCTATGATTTGAAAAGTGCTAAAGTTTGTGTTATTTGGAGACCGCAAACAAGTGCCCCGAGCACTAACATGATGGAGATCGCAAATCTAAAACATCTCCGGAAGTGCTCCATATGACACCAAATTACTATGGGTGAGTAAAACAACTTGTTTTATTACCAAAATAAGGCTCAGATTGTAAAAAACGTTACTTTCCCTTTAAGCTAACCACATTATGGCGCTGTTTCACTGCTAATGTACGAGCGCATCTCATAAAACGCTTCCAAATAAACTTGAGCAGCTAGGACTTATTATTCCTGACACATTTGAACGTGACATATTGTAAGAAAACAGCTGCTTGTGTATTTGGGCGATAGAATCTCTTAGAAACCACAATTAGTCTGGTGAAGTTGCATAAACTTACGCAACATTAGCCCGGCGGACGCCAAACAGCGACGCCACAGTTCAAAAGTCGTGACGTCCGTGCGTAAAGTCGTGCGTAAAGTATGCGTGAGGACCAAGTTAACCCGGGACACTCCGATCTCCGCCGACAGCACGACCTGCGGAGGGGACGGGCCGGGGCAACGTCAGGGGTTGTACCGAGTAAAGGCGCAGTTTGTCGGCCATGAGGGACGGAGAGGATGGGGCAGGAGAGGCTCGCCGCTGACAGAGTTTCCCCGCTAAAGAACTTCGTGGCCGGGGGCTTCGGAGGCACCTGTCTGCTGCTGGCTGGACACCCGCTCGACACGATCAAGGTGAGTACTGCGTGGAAAGTTACTGAAGTGATAGTTTATTATTAAAAGGTCCCATATTACGGGGAACTAGCTTTGGTAAGATTTGTTATAATGTTGTTCCCTCCTCAAAAACAAACCTGGATTTGTGTTTTGTTTCATTCACACATGTTTGAGTGACCTTTTGTTATTAGTCTGTCTACATCTCCAAATCTCAAAATGCTCTGTTCCACCTTGTGATGTCACGAAGAGGTAGTTTTCATGTTAACAGCTCCTTTCACCTGTAGTTCAGTGAAGGTGTATGGAGTTTAAAAACACAGAGTGTGTTTGAGAGAAGAACCTAAATCTACAGGGTTTGTGTGTTAAACATGTGTGAATGAAATAAAACACAACTCCAGGTCTATTTGTGATGAGGAAACATTAGAACAGAGTATGGTTGGTTCATTGCAAAAAACAAAAACAAACTATAGGGTCAAAAAAATCAATGTTGATTTAAGAAACCTGTCTGTCGATATTCTAGAATGAATTTGCATGTCACTTTTTGGTCGACTGGTTTAAGACATGTCTGAGTGTCTTTTCTGTGTCTTCTACACAGACTACATCAAAACTGAAGATAAATTTAGATTAATTTTTTTCCAATCGCTTTGACACTTCTGTGTTAAAAATGTATAAAACCGCTCACACATAATCCCAGACAGGCTTATGGTTTTTCTAATCAAAATTCCATCTGTACAATACAATACAGTTTCACATTCAAAACTGTTAAAGGTCCCATGACATGGTACTTCTTGATGCTTTTATATGGCTCCTTAATGGTTCCCTAATACTGTAAATGAATCCTTCTTCAAAATCAACACTCAGTGCATGAGAAACAGAGATAAGATGAGAAAGAGTAATTTTTCTCTCTCTGGAACACTCCATAATGGGCGTTGTTGCTTGAATGCAAATGAGGAGGAAAAGAGCTGGCCTATAGTAGAGGGTGGGGACGTGGCCAAACTCTCCGCTCTCAGCTCTCAGCTGTGCGCTCACTGATCCATTTCCGCGTGGAGAAGAGATTAGAAGCGTTCCATTGAAAAATAAACACATTTCCACAGAAAATAAAATTAAACCACTGTCAAAGGTCCAGAGGCTCAGATAAAGGACTTCTGAGCCTAGAAACACTCGGACGTGCCTCCAGGCAAATAAAAAAACGCATTTCGCATTGCCTAGCGCATTCGCAGTCCAAACTCTCTGGGCGTGATTTATAGAGATGCTGAGTTCAGACAGACGGGGTTGGAACTGCATTTGCATTTCTTTTTTCGATCTGATGTCAATAAGTTTCCTTGTTCAAAATCGCCCGTTTGAGCTCCGATTTTTTCTAACGCAGAAAAGGATCACAAATGCTCAGTTTAGACATTTCGCAACTTTTAACCATGGGGTGGGGGGCCTAAACAGGGTAGGGGAGCTCACATTAACGTTCAAAAACCTCAGAAAGTGAAAATTTCATGCCATGGGACCTTTAAATCATCCCCCAATGCACATTCTACAAAACTCCCAAAACTCCCAAACTGTGCTCATTTGTTTTCTGTGCTCATTCAGTCATGTGACAGAGCAGCTCAGAGCCTCAGTCCTGCTCTCAGGGGCCACAGAGGAGCTCTGATTTAAAGCAGTCCTCCACAGGGGTTCACACTTTTTTGTCCAAAACCTGTCTGTATTGTAATATGTAAAACAAACAAATAAATAAGAACTGTAAATAGTCTGTATGTTGTCTATACATATATGTCCATGTAGTGAGTGTCTGTACTCAATGCTGAGACCCTCCTCCCTGTTTGACTCATGTGTGAAACCCTTTGCCATTAGATTTTAGGTGTCACAAACTATACAGTTTTGACGTTCTGTGAGTTTCTATTGAAAGTGACAGATTGGGCCAAAAAAGCTAATTCACTGCTCGTGTGTTTGTGAATGAGAGCTGTGTTCAGTGTTCTGAGAAAGAGCCTGACAACTGTGTGAACTGAAGAGAATGTTCTAAACGATATGATCTGTGTCTCTATTCAGATACAGGTTTGAATCAAATGATCAAATCAAAAGTTTAAAAAATGTACTAAAGCAACTGAGAAAAAAAACTGTAAAGTTGGAACTAATCCTAGACTAGACCAGGACTAGACCAGGACTAGACCAGGACTAGACCAGGACTAAAACAGGACTGGACCAGGATTAAGACATGACCAAACCATGTCTCCATTTTTTTTTCTTATTTTTAAATTTTTTTTTTTTCTTCACATTTTTAGACTTTCTGCATGCAAAATATTTAAAATTAAAATCATCTAAAAAAAATAAAAATAATAGCCATTGTAACAAAAATATTGTATATTCCAGTGCACTATTCATTTATTATTAAATCTGTGGTATTCTTTATATGAAATAACATCCTATATGTATCAAAGTACATTACCTGCTCCCATCTTAATGAAACAATACAGGGGAGTAGGAGCATGGGAGGGCATCTGACACACAGGGATATAGGAGGACTTTCTCAAGTGTAGCTTATAAAATGTTCACAACTAAATTATACTTATAATTAGTGTTGTCACGATTCTAAAATCTCAAGCTTGATTTTTCTGTACTAAAGAATCGACTGGATACTCAATACTGATTATGATTCCAAAATAATTTTTTTGACAATCTTCTTTTTTCTACCATGTGCTCTTACATTAGTTGACTTACACACATGAAACGGTTTAGGAAAAGTCACTTTTTTCAGTATCAGTACTTGCTTAAATCAATTTTAATACTAGTTTTAGTCTCAATTAGTATCTGATATACCCCAGTCTGAAATACCTCTCAAAATGAAGACAAACCCTAACGTAAAACGACGACAAAACCAGCTGATTACTACAAAGTGGGTGATAAGACGCTGGCGGTGAGAGGATTATCAGCTTAAACAGTTACAAGGCTCTTTGTTGGAAAAGTCAACGGCACACACGTCTGGGGAGGAGACATGCTGCAGGCCTGTACAATAAGATAAGATAAGACTTTATTGATCTCACACAGGAGAAATTCACTTGCCACATTAGCTCCAGGCAGTTTAGTGCAAGTACGAGAGAATACTCCGTAAATATGTACGGCTGTGGTCGGCTAAAGACGTGCCGATGATGATTGATAAAGGAGGCAGGCAAAAGCTCTCAAAACTGCTTTGTATCTCTGTTTCTGTATGTAAGATCATGCACAAAACTACTATTTATGTAAAAAGAAGTACTAAACAGTATATTAACGACAGATTTAAGATGCAGTATTGTGCAAAATAGACTCTTGTGAGTTTTAAGCCATGTTGTAATGTTTCAGGATTCAAGATTGTTTATTTGTCATATGCAGAATCAACACAAGGTCAACAATGCAATGAAATGCTTAGGATCAGAAGAACCGTTGACTCGCTAAGATAGTCAGAAGTACTAATAACATGCAATAATAGTACATGGTAAAAAAAAGTGTTGCAAAAGTGCAGGGGAAGAAGTAAACAATATAATAAACAATATAATAAAATATGTAATAAAAAATGCAAGGTACAATGTACAAGGTGCAGGTAGGATTAAATCAAAGATCAAATAAGGTGTAAGTATTTCACAGATTGCACATAATATGGTGTGGTGTAGGTGTTGCATGTGGATTTCGTATTGCACATAGTATGGTATAAATATTGCACATAGGTTATTGCACAGGTAACAGTAGTTTGCAGTGAGGTAGCGACCCCTACCCCTAGGGGGGTCGCGGAGGTACTGCAGGGGGGGTCGTGAAATCTTTTGATTTCACTTTAAAATAATATAATTTTATATTTTATAGTGTAAAATACAGTATTAACCTGTGTATTATTTCCTTGTATTGGATGTACCATAACAGAGTAGCAATGTTTATACATGACACTAAGCTCAATTTAATATAAAACACAATTCTATGCCGTATATATAGTAGGGGGTCCCTGGCCCAGTTCGCCATCTGTTTGAGGTCCCTGGCTTGAAAAACGTTGAAGACCCCTGATTTAGAGTATTATCCAGAGTTCAGTAATCTGACAGCTTGAGGATAATAGCTGTCTTTGAGTGTTTTTGTGCGTGCTGGCAGGCTCCTGTATCGTCTACCAGAGGGTAGCAGACTGAAGAGTCCTTGTGCCGGATGAGTATGGTCCTTAGTGATGCTGCGTGCCTTACGCAGACCCCTGCTGTGGTAAATGTCCTGGATGAGGGGAGACTGCTGCCAGTGATGTCCTCTGCCGCTCGCACCACCCTCTGTAGTGCTTTGCGGCTCTGAGCGGTGCAGTTCCCATACCACACTGTGATGCAGCCCGTCAACAAGCTCTCGATGGTGCACCTGTAGAAGTTTGTGAGGATGCTGGTGTTCATACCAAACTTCCTCAACTTCCTCAGGAAGTAGAGTCTTTGTCGGGCTTTCTTAACCACAGTGTCTGTATGTAGTGTCCAGGACAGATCCTCAGTGATGTGTACCCCAAGGAACTTAAAACTGCTGACCTGCTCCACCTCAGCGTTGTTAATGGAGATGGGGGGATGCTGGTCTACACGCTGTCTCCTGAAGTCCACGGTCATTTCCTTAGTTTTGCTGACATTCAGAGAAAGGTTATTTTCCTGACACCAGCTGGTCAGTGATTTCACCTCGTCTCTGTAGGCGCTCTCATCGTTGTTAGTGATGAGGCCTAAGATGGTGGTGTCATCAGCAAACTTGAGGATGGTGTTGGAGCTGTGCCTGGCGGTACAGTCATAGGTGAACAGGGAGTACAGAGTAGAGGGCTGAGAACACAGCCCTGGGGTGCCCCAGTGCTGAGGACACGTGTGGAGGAGACGTGGCTGCCGATCTTCACCGCCTGTGGCCTGTCGGTGAGGAAGTCCCATATCCAGCAGCAGATGGACGTCCCCAGGCCCTGGGCGGTGAGCTTAGAGACCAGTTTGGAGGGGATTATGGTGTTGAATGCCGAGCTGTAGTCTATGAAGAGCATTCTCACATATGTGTTACCTCTCTCCAGATGACTGAGGCCCTGTCCCCACGACAACGTTTTTTGGAGGAAACAAAGAAGTTTGTGTGCGTTTGGGCCTGCCGTCCAGACGGCACCGGCGTTTTTGGGGGCGAGAACGGAGTTTTTCAAAAACGGGTTCCAGAGTGGAGAAGTCGGAGAACGCCCCCCGTCGCGTTGTCGTGTGGGCGGCAAAAAGCGCGGCAGGTGAGAAAATGATGACGTCGCGCTGCCGTAATCAGTGACCAGAAGGTGCGCAGTACGCACGATACACGAGTGTTTGCCAATTCAAAGCTAAACACGTATTTTAAAACTGGAAAAATCCTGTCAATGAAAAGGCAGATAGTGGACAATGAGGAGCCCATACCAATTTGAGTGTGTTGTGTGCTGTAAATAAAGAAAAAGAGCAACAATTATGTTGTCTTTTTTTATTGAATGAAACTGTATCTTTTACAAACAGTGCGACGCCCAGAGTCAAAGGCATGTTCGTATTTGTTCCTTACTGCCTACAGTTTTGTTGTTAGCTGCACTTTGGTGTTGGTATGGGGATCGTGAGAAAAATCTTTCCCTTCGGCCGTGTCCCCGGTAGTATATTCACGCCGAAAAGCCAACATAATGTTGCATAACTCCCAGTCGACGTTCTGCTGATACTGTTGTGTTTTGTAATCCAGCGTAACGAGCAAGGTTAACGAGAGTTCTACTTGTTAATGTCTATCTAATAAAACAATAGCAAGTAATACAAACTATCGATTTATAGGCAAAAACTCTGCTCACTCAGCGCAAATCTTCGTTCTGTGGCGTCTGTCTATGTTAGGGACGGTCAGCATTTTCACATTACCGGAGTGAGTCCCTGCTACATTTGGTGGAGCAGGGGGGACAAAATAAATTCGCTTTTTTTGACGGTCCCTAAAGTACACGTGTTTGCTTGTTTATGAAAGAGAAAGGACTTTCTGCGCATGTGCTCTTTGTAGTCTTGCGTTTCCTGCGGCTCTGGCTCTTTCCGGTTTACAGCGCCACTTATCGGTGTGACATATGTATTACATCGTTTTCACTCAGCGCTCCGTGCTCATCTTGACACGAATGTTTTCTGATCCAACACGTGTGTGGACGACACTTTTTTTCACCCCGGGTAAAAAAAAAAACAGGAACGTTGTCGTGGGGACTAGGCCTGAGAGAGGTGTGGACTGCTAGAGCAATAGCGTCGTCTGTAGACCTCTTTGCTCTATATGCAAACTGCAGGGGGTCCAGGGTGTCGGGGAGGGAGTCACAGATGTGTCTCTTAATGATTCCTTCAAAGCACTTCATGATGACAGATGTGAGTGCTATGGGCCGATAGTCATTAGGACAGGATGCTGTGGGGGTCTTTGGGATGGGGACTACAGTGGAGGTCTTGAAGATGGTGGGCACGATAGACTGGCTCAGAGACAGATTGAAGATGTTGGTGAACACCCCGGCGAGTTGGTCAGCACAAGCTCTCAGCACCCGTCCGGTAATGTTGTTACCTCCTCAAAAACAGATCTGGATTTGTGTTTTGTTTCATTCACACATGTTTGAGTAACCATTTATTATTAGTCTGTCTACATCTCCAAAGCTTAAAACGCTCTGCTCCACCTTGTGATGTCATGAGGGGGGTAGTTTTCAAGTGAACAGCTCCTTTTACCTTTAGTTCAGTAGAGATCGACAATTCCGGAGCTGAAATTATCCAAATGATTCAAGTGAAGGTGTGTGGAGTTTAAAAACACAGTGGGGCACTTCCAGTATGACATGACATACATACAACATTTTGAGAGAAGAACTCAGTCTAAATCTAAATTTTCCTGACACCAGCTGGTCAGTGATTTCACCTCGTCTCTGTAGGCGCTCTCATCGTTGTTAGTGATGAGGCCTAAGATGGTGGTGTCATCAGCAAACTTGAGGATGGTGTTGGAGCTGTGCCTGGCGGTACAGTCATAGGTGAACAGGGAGTACAGAGTAGAGGGCTGAGAACACAGCCCTGGGGTGCCCCAGTGCTGAGGACACGTGTGGAGGAGACGTGGCTGCCGATCTTCACCGCCTGTGGCCTGTCGGTGAGGAAGTCCCATATCCAGCAGCAGATGGACGTCCCCAGGCCCTGGGCGGTGAGCTTAGAGACCAGTTTGGAGGGGATTATGGTGTTGAATGCCGAGCTGTAGTCTATGAAGAGCATTCTCACATATGTGTTACCTCTCTCCAGATGACTGAGGCCCTGTCCCCACGACAACGTTTTTTGGAGGAAACAAAGAAGTTTGTGTGCGTTTGGGCCTGCCGTCCAGACGGCACCGGCGTTTTTGGGGGCGAGAACGGAGTTTTTCAAAAACGGGTTCCAGAGTGGAGAAGTCGGAGAACGCCCCCCGTCGCGTTGTCGTGTGGGCGGCAAAAAAGCGCGGCAGGTGAGAAAATGATGACGTCGCGCTGCCGTAATCAGTGACCAGAAGGTGCGCAGTACGCACGATACACGAGTGTTTGCCAATTCAAAGCTAAACACGTATTTTAAAACTGGAAAAATCCTGTCAATGAAAAGGCAGATAGTGGACAATGAGGAGCCCATACCAATTTGAGTGTGTTGTGTGCTGTAAATAAAGAAAAAGAGCAACAATTATGTTGTCTTTTTTTATTGAATGAAACTGTATCTTTTACAAACAGTGCGACGCCCAGAGTCAAAGGCATGTTCGTATTTGTTCCTTACTGCCTACAGTTTTGTTGTTAGCTGCACTTTGGTGTTGGTATGGGGATCGTGAGAAAAATCTTTCCCTTCGGCCGTGTCCCCGGTAGTATATTCACGCCGAAAAGCCAACATAATGTTGCATAACTCCCAGTCGACGTTCTGCTGATACTGTTGTGTTTTGTAATCCAGCGTAACGAGCAAGGTTAACGAGAGTTCTACTTGTTAATGTCTATCTAATAAAACAATAGCAAGTAATACAAACTATCGATTTATAGGCAAAAACTCTGCTCACTCAGCGCAAATCTTCGTTCTGTGGCGTCTGTCTATGTTAGGGACGGTCAGCATTTTCACATTACCGGAGTGAGTCCCTGCTACATTTGGTGGAGCAGGGGGGACAAAATAAATTCGCTTTTTTTGACGGTCCCTAAAGTACACGTGTTTGCTTGTTTATGAAAGAGAAAGGACTTTCTGCGCATGTGCTCTTTGTAGTCTTGCGTTTCCTGCGGCTCTGGCTCTTTCCGGTTTACAGCGCCACTTATCGGTGTGACATATGTATTACATCGTTTTCACTCAGCGCTCCGTGCTCATCTTGACACGAATGTTTTCTGATCCAACACGTGTGTGGACGACACTTTTTTTCACCCCGGGTAAAAAAAAAACAGGAACGTTGTCGTGGGGACTAGGCCTGAGAGAGGTGTGGACTGCTAGAGCAATAGCGTCGTCTGTAGACCTCTTTGCTCTATATGCAAACTGCAGGGGGTCCAGGGTGTCGGGGAGGGAGTCACAGATGTGTCTCTTAATGATTCCTTCAAAGCACTTCATGATGACAGATGTGAGTGCTATGGGCCGATAGTCATTAGGACAGGATGCTGTGGGGGTCTTTGGGATGGGGACTACAGTGGAGGTCTTGAAGATGGTGGGCACGATAGACTGGCTCAGAGACAGATTGAAGATGTTGGTGAACACCCCGGCGAGTTGGTCAGCACAAGCTCTCAGCACCCGTCCGGTAATGTTGTTACCTCCTCAAAAACAGATCTGGATTTGTGTTTTGTTTCATTCACACATGTTTGAGTAACCCTTTATTATTAGTCTGTCTACATCTCCAAAGCTTAAAACGCTCTGCTCCACCTTGTGATGTCATGAGGGGGTAGTTTTCAAGTGAACAGCTCCTTTTACCTTTAGTTCAGTAGAGATCGACAATTCCGGAGCTGAAATTATCCAAATGATTCAAGTGAAGGTGTGTGGAGTTTAAAAACACAGTGGGGCACTTCCAGTATGACATGACATACATACAACATTTTGAGAGAAGAACTCAGTCTAAATCTGCAGGGTTTGTGTGTTAAACATGTGTGAATGAAACAAAAAACAACTCCAGGGGGATAATGAGCCTGGAGCCTCCGGTACCTTCTCCCCGAGGGCAGGAGGCTGAAGAGGCTATGTCCGGGGTGACTCGGGTCACCCACAATGCTGAACGCTCTGCGGGTGAGCCGGGTGTTAAAAATGTCCAGGAGGGAGGGGAGAGAGACACCAGCGATCCTCCCAGCTGCATTCACTATGCGCTGCAGGGCTTTCCTGTTCTGTTCAGTGCAGCTCCACACCACACAGTGATGCAGCTGGTCAGAACGCTCTCAGAAGGTGGTCCTAATGGGTGGGGGGGCTCCAGTTCTCCTCAGTTTGCGGAGGAAATAGAGGCGCTTCTGAGCCCTCTTTGTCAGTGATGCAGTGTTCGTTGTCCAGGAGAGGTCCTCACTGATGTGCACCCCCAGGAATTGGTGCTGCTCACCCTCTCTACAGCAGCAGCGTTGATGGACAGTGGGGGGTGCAAGGTCTAGTCTATAACAATCTCCTTGGTCTTTTCAACATTCTGAAGGAGATTGTTATCGCTGCACCACTTGGTCAGAAGGCTCACCTCACTCCTGTAGTTCGTCTCATCGTTATTAGAAATGAGACCCACCATGGTCGTATCGTCCTCAAACTTCACAATGTGATTGGTGCTGAAGGTCGGTGAGCAGTCGTGGGTCAGCAGAGTGAAGAGCATCGGACTGAGCACACAGCCCTGGGGGCTCCTGTGCTCAGTCTAATGCAGCTCGAAGTGTTTCTACCGACCCGCACTGCCTGTGGCCTCTCACTGAGGAAGTCCAGCATCCAATTACACAATGAGGTCTGAAGCCCCAGGTGGTCTAGTTTGGTGATGAGCTGCTGTGGGATTATGGTGTTGAATGCTGAACTGAAATCTATGAACAGCATTCTCACATACGTGATAAACTGGAAATAGGTGGTATTCAGACAAATTTCCAGCAGTTGGCAGATTTGTTCGGGTGAAAGTTTGGTTCTCTCTTCTAGCTTGGAATCCTGTAGTAGTCTCTTTCTCGCTGCTTCAACCGCTACCGCTGTAGGGATACAAGTGAAAAGAGAGGTTACATCAAAGGAAACTATTGTCTCATCCCGGTCAAACTGGAGAAACTTAACTTTGTTTACAAATTCGGCTGTGTTCTCAATGCGGTGCTCTGTGTTACCCACCAAAGGAGCCAAGATGGTTTTTAGGTGTTTGGCCAGATTATATGTGATAGAGTCAACACTACACACAATGGGTCTGAGTGTTACTCCTTGTTTGTGAATCTTAGGGAGGCCATAGATGCACGGGATGGCGTCACCAGGATACAGTCAGTAATACAGCTGTCGATCAATGACTTCTTCCTTCACCAGCTTCTGCAAGCAGTCAATGATCTTCTTTTTGTACCCATTGGTGGGGTCCTGTTTCAGTGCTTCGTAGGTTGCCGTGTCACTGAGTAGGCTGTTCACCTTAGCCTCATAATCAGCTGAGTTCAAGATCACTGTGCATCTCCCTTTGTCTGCAGGCAGGATGTTGATGCTCTGGTCCCTCTCTAGAGCAACGATGGCCTTCCTTTCCTCTGGTGTTATGTTAGAGGGTGGAAGTTCCCACATACGAGTATTTATTGTCTAGGTGGGTGAGGGCTCGGTGGAGAGCAGAGCAGATTGCATCCTCGGTGGAGCGGTTGGCCCGGTATATAACTGGAATGGGTCCAAGATGGGGGGAGGATGGATTTGATGTGTGCCATGACTAGCCGTTCAAAGCACATCATTATGATGAGGGTCAGTGCAACAGGGCGATAGTCATTAAAAGTGGCTGGAGTGGACTTCTTTGGCACAGAAACAATGCTGGTGGTTTTGAAGCAGGAGGGAACGACAGCCTGGCTCAGAGAAGCAGTAAAGATGTCGGTGAAGACATCCTTGAGCTCCTCTGCACAGTCCTTCAACACATAAATAAATAACATCTGTAGCTGAATAAATGCATCACAGATTAGTTTAAAGCCATACTGTGGAGAATTTAAACCAAAGTATAAACATTTCCATGGAGACAAACAGGTTGCAGACCCGTTCCAGAAAAATTACAGAGTGCACCTTTAATGCTCCTGGACAGGTAAATGCTCCTGGAAGGTCCGTCAAATACTTTTCTCCATGGAAATGTTATCGCTTTGTCTAGAATGTTTCACAGTATGGCATTCAGCCTTTTTATCTTCATGGAGACCAAACCAGACAAAGTTACAGGTCAGATCTGTGGAGAGGCGACTCCGCTCACAGTCAGAATGCCTGTTTTTCTATGGATTTTTAGCTATAAAACCATCTGTCATTGAAGGTAAGTGAGCTGTTTAATGTCATACTGTGGAACATTCCGGGCAGAGTAGTAATATATCCATAGGAATTTGCAGGTGACGGACCCCTAACCAAAAAGTTACATAGTGCGCCTGTAAATATAAACAATGATAAACAATTGCAGTAGATGTGGTTCATTTAGAAAGTGGCAGGCTTGCTTTTAGGCCTTGCAGCTTTCTAGGAACAGCACTACCCAGAGGAAAGGTCAATGGGCAGGCTAAGTAACGACAGGTCGTGTGTCACTGCTCTGGCACTAAGCACTTTCAGTCCTGTTTGGTTTGGAATGGTCTTGTTTTGTAATTCCGTCTCAGTGGAACTTTAGAAATGGAACATTAACCGAAAAAAACGGTGGGGATCCATCACAGTATATCAAATTACAAGCTTTTTTATTACTCTTTGACATATTTTTCTGTTGCTGCAGCAGATACTAAACATAGAAAACTACATAGACCATGATCCTTTGCTTCATTTCAGTGCAGACAATAGGGCTGCACAAGTTTGGGGGACAAAAAAATAAAATTCAGATTTTTCGGACACTTGTTGCGATTGTGATCATTACATTTTCAATTAAAAAAAGTATAATGTAATGTGGTAATACAGGAAGTACTCCACTGTGTTTTTAAACCCCATACATCTTCAGTTGAATCATTTGGATCATTTCAGCCCTGGAATTTCCAATCTCTACTGAACTAAAGGCAGAACCAGCTGTTAACTTGAAAACTACCACTACATGACATCACAAGGTGGAACAGAGCATTCTGAGCTTTGGAGATGTAGACAGACTAATAATAAATAGTTACTCAAACGTGTGAATGAAAGAAAACTCCATATATTTTTGATGAGGTAGCAACATTATATCATGGCTTAAAGGTGCACTGCGTAACTTTTCTCGTGGAGGGTCCTCTACCTGCTTGTCTCCATGGATATGTCAATGCGTTGCCTGGAATATTCCATGGTATGTCTTTAAACAAACACAACATAAACACATAAATAACATCTAGCATTTATTCATTACAGGAGTTTCTGTTGCTCAAAAATACCATAATTCCTTCTTTGAATAGGGGCGACTCCACAGATCTGACATGTAGAGTAGTGCTGCAACCTGCTCATCTCCCTTGCGATAGATAGGTTTCATCTATACTGTGGAACATTCTAAACAAAGTGATAACATTTCCATGGAGACAAGCTGGTAGAGGACCCTCACGTGAGTCCATTTAGTGTCATTTAGGAGATTTCAGTTCCTCTGGAATCTGAAGAGGACAGAGCTGGTCTCAAATTTATGCTCTGCTGGACTTGTGAGCTGGTCTCAAACTCGTGCTGTGCTGGACTTGTGAGCTGGTCTCAAACTCGTGTTCTGTTGGACTTGTGAGCTGGTCTCAAACTCGTGCTCTGTTGGACTTGTGAACTGGTCTCAAACTCGTGTTCTGTTGGACTTGTGAACTGGTCTCAAACTCGTGTTCTGTTGGACTTGTGAGCTGGTCTCAAACTCGTGTTCTGTTGGACTTGTGAACTGGTCTCAAACTTGTGTTCTGTTTGACTTGTGAGCTGGTCTCAAACTTGTGTTCTGTTGGACTTGTGAACTGGTCTCAAACTCGTGTTCTGTTGGACTTGTGAACTGGTCTCAAACTTGTGTTCTGTTGGATTTGTGAACTGGTCTCAAACTTGTGTTCTGTTGGCCTTGTGAACTGGTCTCAAACTTGTGTTCTGTTGGACTTGTGAACTGGTCTCAAACTTATGCTCTGCTGGACTTGTGAACTGGTCTCAAACTTGTGTTCTGTTTGACTTGTGAGCTGGTCTCAAACTTATGCTCTGCTGGACTTGTGAGCTGGTCTCAAACTTGTGTTCTGTTGGACTTGTGAACTGGTCTCAAACTCGTGTTCTGTTGGACTTGTGAACTGGTCTCAAACTTGTGTTCTGTTGGACTTGTGAACTGGTCTCAAACTTGTGTTCTGTTGGACTTGTGAGCTGGTCTCAAACTTATGCTCTGCTGGACTTGTGAACTGGTCTCAAACTTGTGTTCTGTTTGACTTGTGAGCTGGTCTCAAACTTATGCTCTGCTGGACTTGTGAACTGGTCTCAAACTCGTGTTCTGTTGGACTTGTGAACTGGTCTCAAACTTGTGTTCTGTTGGCCTTGTGAACTGGTCTCAAACTTGTGTTCTGTTGGACTTGTGAACTGGTCTCAAACTTGTGTTCTGTTGGACTTGTGAACTGGTCTCAAACTCGTGTTCTCTTGGACTTGTGAGACTCACTTTGGCATTTCTATTCTTAGACAGAAGCCTGGTGCTTCTGTACTTCACGTGCGAGGGAAAACAACTGTTAGATTTATGAAGAGCTTCTGAGGCGGCCGAGGTTCAAGAACCAGTCTGAACTGGTGCATAGTGTTGTTGTGTCCTTGGGCAAGGCTCTTCACCACCTCACCCTCTATGAACTTGGTGTGTGCGGGGCTGAACAGTTAACTGTAATCACATGGAAATCGCAGTTTGAATGTACACAGTTAGCAAATTCCTGTGTGTCAGATGCCCTCCTCCATGTGTCAAATGCCCTCCCTGTGTGTCACATGCCCTGTCCTGTGTGTCAGATGCCTTCCCTGTGTGTCAGATGCCTTTTACCATGTGTCAGATGCCCTTCCCTGTGCATCAGATGCCCTCCCCGTGTGTCAGATGCCCTCCCCCATGTGTCACAAAGGTTGCAGTATTTGAAATATTATCATTGGCTCCACAAGCAACAATATCTCCTTCTGTTTTATTGTGCATAAAAACTGCTCACCCTGTACTTTAGATCTGTACAAATGTTCTGATATGTGATTCTTATATTTGTTTATGAGTTCATAATTCAGTCTCTTTGTCCATTCTCCTGAACTCGTTGTGAACTTTGAGCTTTCCTATTATCTATCACAAATGCTTGAAAATGTCTGAAAAATTGTAATTCGACATTTTCCCCATTCATTTCTCATTGTGTGTGTGAGTGTTGGCGCTCTGTGGGGCCAATGGTGCAGACCGGGGCCCTCACTTTAGTCAGTCTGTCCTAGGGCAGCTGTGGCTTTAGAAGCAGCTTGTAGAGTGTTGAGTGAGTGAATAATAATGCACTGAATTGTAATGACTTTTACTTTACCTGCTTGTCTCCATGGGGATACAGAAATGTCCAACAGTGTTAAACATTGTCCCTTAGACTTTGTTTCTGTCGTGTCATTCCTGGTTTACTCCGAGTTGATTATTTGCGTATCGTGTATTCTTTATCAGACAGAGGAGTCGTGGCCTAGCGGGCGGGTCCTTTATCTCTGTAACTGCTGTGTTCTGGCCTATTCTAACACTATCTACCATTACCACTTGTCATGTTTTAAATGAGGATTGGTTCATAAATAATATTAGAAATGGATAAACAGATAATGGCATAGCTATTCCATCATTTCAATGAAGTTATACCACGGTCAGTGAGAATTCCATTGGGTAACTGCCATGCATACCACACAGGTAGTTCTGGTCTTCTGTCGAAATGGGCTGCCCCGTCGACAGCAACGTCTGTCGATTCACGCTACCCTGCTCGAAATAAGCTACCTTACGTTTTTCCATTTACAGTTGTATAGATCCAATAAACGAACCTCTCCTGTTTTACAACATATTTGTTTAGATTAGAGACAGTGGGTTTTATGCTGTTTGCACACTGTGATCAAACTTTATACCTTAGTTATGTAAACTTTTAAGTTATATGAATATTATATATATATATATATATATTTTTTTTTTATTTATTTATTTTTTTTCAATGCTCTCCCTGTCACTGTTTTTTATTATTATCACGACTATTATTATTATTCGATTTATTACTTATTTTTTTAATTATTATTATCACCTATCTTTATGCCTTTTTTTGCCTGCATGCACTTGTCTTCTTGTTCAAACTGTCCCTACCTGGAGCTACTGTGACAAGTAAATTTCTCCTGTGTGAGATCAATAAAGTCTTATCTTATCTTATCTTATCTTATCTTAATATGTGTAGGTAGTTCATTTCGACAATCGTATTGTGTGTTATCAAATAGGGCTCCGACTAAAGGTAGCACATATCAACAGGCCAATTTAGCCATCTAATAATGCTCCAACTGTAGAATCACCATTAGTTACTCATTTATATGACTATGGATAGCGGGAGCTCATTTTGACAGGTCTATATCTTCTATCAGATAATCCATCCACTAGAGGGCGCATACCTCACCTTTGTGATAATAGGAACATTGAAGATGGGACAATTCAATTTTACTTATACAGTGCCTTTCTATTCATGGAAACAAAATAAAATATGATGGAATGAAAATGATAATGATAAAGTCAAATATTAAATCCAAATTATTCAATAATCTAACGTAACTTCTGCCTTGGGTAGCTCAAATCGACAGGCATTTAAACTGTAACAGCACTTGGGAGTCATGCACATACGCAGTAGAGCTACAGTAGGTAGCTCAAATCTGCTGTCAAATAGGCTGTTTCGACAGACACTGGCAACAGCAAAGTGTGTGTGTGTGTTTGTGGTGTTTGCAAGTTCTTGCTGTGTCTGGGTGAGTTTCCTATGCACTGCAAACATGTGGCTGAAATCCCTTTGTATACATTTCTGCATATCCATTTCTGACAGAACAATTAAACACCGTCTACTAGATTCTTTATTGCTGCTTGGTAAATAAATGTTTCCCCAGTGGATAGGAAAAGCAGACATATTTTTTATGGATTTACCTGATGGGTGGGACAATGAATGACATTTGAATTGAGATCAAATCCAGCATGTCTAAGAGTTTAATTTGTCAGTAAACGTGGGTGAGACTGACGGAGGAAGACTTTGACCTTTTTGTGTGTGTGTTTGTGTGTGTGTGTTAAATCATAATGATTAAAGTCTGTAATTTGTACGTTTGTGAAACCATTACTTAAAGGTGCACTATGTAACTTTTTGGTTGGAATCCATCACCTGCTTGTTTCTATGGAGATGCCATTGCTCTGCCTGGAGTGATCCACAGTATGACATTAAACAGCTCTACCTTACATTTATTCAATTGCAGTTGGTTTTATAGCTCAAAAATACCTAGAAAAGCAGACTGTGAGCGGGGTTGCCTCTCCACAGATCTGACCTGTAACTTGGTCTGGTTTGGTCTCCCTGAAGACAGAAAGGTGTAATGCCATACTGTGAAACATTCCAGAAAAAGCAGTAACATCTCCATGGAGAAAAGCGTTTGATGGACCCTCCACCAGTAAAGTTACACAATGCACGGTTACAATAATGTTATTCTGTTTTTCAAAAAAGAAAAAAATGCAACTGAAGGAATGAAATGATGAAGCTTTTTCTTACTCAGCCCTAACCTGAAGTGCTGTTCTCTTTGTGCAGGTGCGTCTGCAGACTCAGCCCAAAGCCCCTCAGTATGTGCTCTACACTGGGACCTATGACTGCTTCAAGAAGACTGTGTCCAAAGAGGTACCACACTGTCACCAGAGCAACTGTTTATATGAAGTACAGGTGTAAAGACAGAGCTCCTGCCTTCTCTGTCTCTGTATCTGTGGGGTTTATTTGTAATGCAGTCAGATAGACACTGGTATTGAATATTGAGATAGGAAACAGTTACATCCAATTAAAACAATGAGACAATTTACTGTCCCAGGACGTCTCATAATGTTTGAACTTTTATTCATACAAAGCTGTTCAAAAGTTACTTACAAAATAACATTTACATTCATTGTAATCATTTAACTGTGTTTGAAGAGAGCGCTTGCAGGGTCTGATGGGCCTGTGTCTCTGTCTCTCTGATAGTGCACTTTTTCTGAGCACCTGCAAGGTCTGTGTCTGTCTCATAGACTGTATATAATGGACATAGCTAATGCACTAGCCCGTGTGTTTAAAATAGGAAGTAAGCATGGGCACACTTCTGGCTCCATCGACTCTGTATTGAAAAGGTTCACTCTCTGTAACAAATGGTAAATGGTCACATTTTTATATAGCGCTTTCCACCTTCAGTGCACCACCATTCACACCAGTGTACGCAGACACTGGGGGCTTGCCCAAGGACACAACAACAGAGCTGGAATCGTACCACCAACCTGTGGTGTGGATCTGACCGCTCAACCACTGATGTTTCTTATGTCAAGAGGATTTGAACCGCCAACCTTTGGATCAGTGGACAAACACTGAGCTACTGCCACCCCTGCTGTCAGTGTTGGTCTTTGCTTTAACCCACTGTACATGACCCAGAGTTTTTTATTTCACATTGTTTTCTGTAAATCAAGACATTAACAACAGACAAATGAGCTGCCCTCTTTTCCCTGAAGTCGCTCCCCCTAGTGTTAGCATTGACAGCATTTCTATGGAAGGGGCGTTACCTTTAACAACTGGCTCTTTGGTTGCTATGCTACTTATGGTTGGAATTCCAAATATAGAACTCAGCTTCAAATACACTGCAAGCCCCGATGAGCTTCATTTGACTGGAGCCGAAAGCTGTGTCACACTCCCCAGGTCCACTTCTTTATACAGTCTGTGGTCTGTGTCTCTTTATGATGCCTGTACCTCTCCTGTGAACACCTGCAGGGTCTGCTGGGTCTGTACAGAGGCATGGGGGCTCCTCTGATGGGCGTGGCTCCCATGATGGCCATCAGCTTCTTTGGGTTTGGACTTGGAAAACAGCTGCAGCAGACCAAGCCCAACCAGACCCTCACGTAAGGATCCAGTTTAGTCTTGATTCATGTTGGATTTATATTTTGAGGCGGGGTGCCTGCAGACTGCCTGTTACACAAACCACAGTGTATCACAGTGTAGTCAGGTTAGGTTCACATGGGTTAACAATAACCTAAAACGTTACAGACGTCTGTGATTTCTGGAGAAAACTGACTTCCATTCATACGCTGGTTTAGCCCTGATTTAGTTTTGATTAATTCCTGGTTTATCCTTGGTTAAGTCCTGTTTCAGTCTTGGTTTAGTCTTAGTTTAGATCTAGTTTAGTCCCGTTTCAGTCCTGGTTAGACCTGGTTTAGTCCTAGTTTCGCCGTTGTTTAGTCCTGTTTCAGTCCCTGGTTTTGCCCTGGTTTAGTCTCGATTTTGTCCTGGTTTATTCCTGGTTTAGTGTCTTTAGTACATTAGTCTTTAATACATGTCTTATCTGGCTGTATGTCTTCACTGATTATGACTGTCATCATAAATTAACTCTGGCACAGGGCCGGCCCAAGCCTTTATGGGGCCCTAAGCAGAATTTGATTTGGGGGCCCCCTAGCCACTATTTTTTTCCCGAGGACCAGGGGGGTTGGGGCCCCCCAACTGGTCTTGGGGGCCCCCTGGTGGCGTGGGGGCCCTAAGCGGCCGCTTAGTTTGCTTATGCCTTGGGCCGGCCCTGCTCTGGCAGGATGTGTTTTGTGTTGTGTACAGTTCAGGAAATTTGAGCTCTCATGTATAACCTTAGTGTGACCTAACCCTGCGCACTCATTGGTTTATTTGGAGCCACACACCCCCTTCACTCCCCCAACTCATGTTTCTGTCCTCCACCAGTGTCCTCGCCTCCCAGGGTGCCCTGCTCAACTTAATCTTATGTCCTAAAGTCTTTTCACCTGACAACAATCATGTCTTTAAGGTTGAATAATAGCACCACTTTCTCAAGCTATTTATTTATACTGATGGAGAAGAGGCTGAACTTTGTGCCATTTTTTAATTTCCTGTGGATAGGCCCGGTAATTACACAGATATTAGCCATAAAGGTCAAAACAATAATGTTCTGAGCAAACCTGGAGTTGTATTTTATTTCATTCACTTGTTTCATTAATCCATTTATCCAAAGCCATCTTCTCTGAGCCTCAAAAACGCTCAAATTGTTGCATCACAGATAAAACTCCAGTCTTCTCCATCACCAGACTTGTTCTTCACAAGGAGTGCATGGCTCTGTTAGCATTGCGTTCATGTTTTCTAAGGACATCATTTGTTTATTTTAAAGTATAACTTTTCTGGTGGAGGATCCGTCAGTTGCTTTTCCTCCATGGAAATATTACTTTGTCTGGAATCTTTCACAGTATGGCACTAAACCTTTCTATCTTCATGGAGACCAAACCAGACCAAGTTCCAGATCAGATCCGTGGAGGGACGACCCCGCTCACAGTCAGAATGTCTGTTTTTCTAGGTTTTTTGAGCTATAAAACCACCTGTAATTGAATAAATATAAGGTAGAACTGTTTAATGTCATACTGTGGAACATTTCAGGCAGATTTATCATAATATGTCCTTTTAATAGGGTCCTGTCCTCTTTGACCTCTGCTCCTCAGACCCTCTCAGCTCTTCCTCTCGGGGTGTCTGGCCGGAGTCTTCACCACTGTCATCGTTGCTCCTGGAGAAAGGATCAAATGTTTACTCCAGGTACAGAGCTTGTTTTAAAGCTGCACTATGTCACTTTTTGGTTAGGGTTCCATCACCTGCTTGTTTCTATGGAGATGTCATTGCTCTGCCTGGAATGTTCCACAGTATGACATTAAACAGATTCCCCTTACATTTATTTAATTACAGTTGGTTTTATAACTCAAAATACAGTGGTACCTCACTTTACGAATGACCCAACAAACGAAAATTTCAAGTTACGAAACGCCTTCACGGTAAATTTTTATCTCTAGATACGAATGAAATTTCAAGTTACGAAACGCGAAATCTCAAAAATTCAAATAATGCGCGCTCAGTCACACATTATACGCTTTTCTCAGACTGAATTTAAACTTTTCTCACATTTGTCTCTTGTTTAAACACTCAAATTTGCATAGATTTTCAACAAAATTATTAATAGTGAAGTGTGTGGGGGGAAGGGGGAGAAAACTGCGCGGGGACACGTGTGATAGCGCACATGACCCGGCGCGGGGCTGCCAGCAGGTCTAGACCTGGACTAAACCAGGACTAAACCAGGACTAAACCAGGACTAGCCCAGGACTAGCCCAGGTGGATTAAAGCGCTGCGCGTGGGTCTATTTCCTGGTTCCGGCGCGGAGCTGACAGCAGGTCTAGACCAAGGTCTAAACCAGGACTAAACCAGGACTAAACCTGGACTAGCCCAGGACTAGACCAGGTGGATTAAAGCGCCACGCGTGGGTCTATTTCCTGGTTTTGTTTCGAGTCACAGCTGAGGCGAGCCTGCAAGAGCCGCGGTCTAGACCTGCTCTCCAGGGCCACTCCAGACATCCAGGGACCCAGGGGGACACTACCAGCCCGCCTTAAGAGCTCCCTAAGCGGGCATGGGTCCGGGGATTGTCCCGGTCACCGGCCTGGAGGTCTTGAAGAGGCCGACCTCACGGTTCTATCCATGCCGCTCTGTGAGCTGCAGGTCTAGAGCAGCGGCTCGCCTCAGCTGTGACTCGAAACGAAACCAGGAAATAGAGCCACGCGCGGCGCTTTAATCCACCTTGTCTAGTCCTGGTTTAGTCCTGGTTTAGACCTTGGTCTGCTGTCAGCTCCGCGCCGGGTCATGTGCGCTATCACACACGTGTCCACGCGCAGGTTTCTCCCCCCTCCTCCTTCCCCCCACGCTTCACTATTAATAATTTTGTTGAAAATCTATGAAAATTTGAGTGTTTAAACAAGAGACAAATGTGAGAAAAGGACACAGGACGCAGAACACAATGTTACACTATAAAAAAGTTACACTATAAAAAAAAAAAAACTTGGATCGGGGCCTTGGAACGAATCAGGCTTTTTCCATTGAAATAGCTACTCAACTTACGAATTTTTCACGTTACGAAACCACTTCTGGAACAAATTAATTTCGTAAGGTGAGGTACCACTGTACCTAGAAAAACATTCTGACTGTGAGTGGGATCGCCTCTACAGATCTGACTTGTAACTTGGTCTGGTTTGGTCTCCATGAAGGTAGAAAGGTTGTGAAACTTGCAGACAAAGTAATAACATATATAACAAAGAAAGAAAAGTATTTGATGGGCCCTCCACCTGAAAAGTTACACTTCTAAGCACCTTTAAATGTTGCAGTCTTTAATGAAAAAACAAGCAGCCTTTGTAATGTAATAAAAACAAACAGTCTGCTAAACCTTTACTCGTACACATGTTCGTACACAGGACTGCAGATAGAAGGTAACAGTGGTTTATCTTTTCTTTTGTAAGAAAGTGCCTACATGGTCCCTGACAAAAACAGAAAAAGATAGACTAACTAGAATCTAGTTAGTCCTGGTTTAGCCCTGGTTTAGTTCTGGTTTAGTCTTGGTTTTGTCCTTATTTAGTCCAGATTCAGTCCTGGTTTAGTACTGGTTTTGTCCTTGTTTAGTCCTGGTTTAGTTCTATTTTTGTCCTGGTTAGTCCTGGTTTAGTTCTGGTTTGTCCTTATTTAGTCCTGGTTTAGTTAAAACTAAACCAGAATTGAGAAAAGATTTGCTCTCCCTCTTGTGCAGGTGCAGACGAGCAGTGGACAGGTGAAGTACTCCGGGCCCCTGGACTGTGCTGTCACATTGTACAAAGAGCACGGCATCAGGAGTATCTATAAAGGGACTGTCCTCACACTCATCAGAGGTACAAGGACCTGGTTTATTCCTGGTTTAGTCCCTGTTTAGTCCTGGTTCTCTCATAGTTCTGTCCTTGTTTAGTTGTGGTTCAGTCCTTTTTTCAGTCCTGGTTTAGGCCAGTTTCAGACCTGGATTAGTCCTGGATTAGTCCTAGATTTGTCCTGCTTTATTTCATGTTTAGTTCTGGTTAAGTTCTGGTTTAATTCTGGTTTAGTCTTTGTTTAGTCCTGGTACAGTCATGGTTTAGTTCTAATTCAGTCTTGATTTAGTCCTGGTTTAGTTCTGGTTCACTCATGGTTTAGACCTTTTCTGTCCTGGTTTTGTCCTGATTTAGTTCTGGTTCAGTCCTGGTTTAGTCCTGGCATAGTTCCGGTGTAGCCCTGGTGTAGTCCTGGTGTAGTCCTGGTTTAGTTTAGGTTTAGTCCTGGTTTCGCCCTGGTTTAGTTCTGGTTTTGTCTTGGTTTTGTCCTTATTTAGTCCAGGTTCAGTCCTGGTTTAGTACTGGTTTTGGCCTTGTTTAGTCCTAGTTTAGTCCTGGTGTAGTCCTGGTTTAGTTCTGGTTTAGTTCTGGTTCAGTCCTCGTTTAGCCCTCGTTTCGTCCTGGCGTAGTTCTGGTGTAGTCCTGATGTAGTCCTGGTTTACTTCTGCTTAAAATACTCTGGCCTAAATAATCTTTCATGATGAAACTTCTTTGTTGTGTTGTTTCAGATGTGCCTTCTAATGGCCTGTACTTCCTTACATATGAATACCTCAAGAACCTGCTGACTCCAGAGGGTCAAAGGTCAGTGATAGGGGCAAAGTTCAGTGATAGAACCAGACTTTAGCCCTTCAGTCCGTCTGCTTCATTATGTCTGTGTTTGACAGTGTGTCTGAGCTGACCACTCCAAAGATCCTTCTGGCCGGGGGGTTGGCTGGGATCCTGAACTGGACCATCGCTCTGCCTCCAGATGTGCTCAAGTCCAACTTCCAGACTGGTCAGAACTCCTTCTGCTCCTGCTGCTGACCCTGCCACAGAGAAACCTTTATAATCCAAAACATGCATCATAGGTCAAATCATGAGGATAAGGGAGTCCTGACCAAGACAAGGTCATGGAGATGGGTCCCCGGGCACGGCTACTGCTCCTGAGGAGATGTCCCAATGGGATCAAAGGATGGATCAACTGTAGAGGACAAATTTCCCTATGGGGGGCTAATCTAACCTCACTGTTGAAAAACTCCTTAATATTAAAAGAAATCATCTCATAGTACTGGTTTTGTTCTTCTTCCTGAGTGCACAAAGCACCAGACTTTGAATCCTGTTGCGGTCTTGGTCCCGGTTTGAGCCTAGATTAGTTCTGATGTAGTCCTGGTTTGGTCTTGTTCTAATCCAGGTTAAGTCCCTTTTAGTTCCATTTCTGATGTGGTCTATACATAAGTGTGAACACAGCCTTAGTCTGGGTTTAGGCTGAGTTCAGTCTTGGTGTAGTCCTGGTTTAGTCCACCATGATTCACTGCTACAGAACTGCAGTAGTAGTTGGTTCCTTAAATCACCACAAACTTGATCAGGGGGGCATTGATAGTGGATTTCAATGTAATATTTCTGGAATGAGTCTGAAGGTTGTGTGTGTTTGCAGCGGCGGATGGGAAGTACCGTGGTCTGGTGGACGTGCTCCAGACTTTGTTGAAAGAGGAGGGGCCTAAAGCGCTCTACAAAGGATTCAGTGCTGTGTTCCTGCGAGCCTTCCCCGCCAATGCTGTGAGTATAGAAAGGCACTAACATGGAAATAGTTTATTATTATTATTTATTTATTTATTTTTTTTTACATCCGTTTGTGTTTTTATTGCTGCAACAAAAGAATGCATTTTAGACCCAAGGTGATTAGCAGGATGCACACTGATTGTGTTGTGATAGCGCCCAGAAGGGGGAGTGACTTAGTGTGGAGAGCAAAGGAAGGAGAGAGTCAGAGCATCAAAAATGAATGCCATAATTTCAGATGGAGGAAAAGGGCTTATATAATTCTGTGGAAAGTTTTTTTGAAAGAAAGATCCAAAATACAATCTACAAATACTGAAGCTTATCATGAATTAGGAAATGGATCACACATCTCGCTGAAAGTGATCGGAAAACACAGAATATCATGACATATTTCAGTCTGTTTGGTCGAAGGGTCACAACAAACAAAGCCATCTTGCAGTGCAGGATGAACTTTTTATAGCCATTTACACAGTCATTTCACCTTAGTTTGCTTGGGCAGACACAGATGGCAATAACCTTTGTGCAAGGGTTTTATCATAATGTGATTATTAAAATTAATATTATTTTGTCTTGTTTCAGGCTTGTTTTCTTGGATTTGAAGTGGCATTAAAGGGTCTGCACTGGGTTGCTCCGAGCTGGTAGAGCCGCTGCGTTTGCACCCAACGCCAAAGCACACACATATATATATATATTTTATCATATTTTTATACTCCATATTTGAACTTTTACCTGTGAATAATGTTTGGTTTGCATATATTGTGTTTCAAGACTGCATTTGTAATTATTGTCTGAAAAATAATAAAAAGAAATATGTACAACTGTTATAATTCCGTTTGTTATGTATGAACTAAACTACGAATAAACCAGGTCTTAAACCAGGGCTGAACCAAAAGTAAACCAGCACTAAACAAGGACCAGTACTAATTCAGGACTAAACCAGTTAATATCTGAGCCAAACCAGAACTAAACCCAGATTAAACCAAATAGGCCTACTAACCAGGTTTAAAAGAGGACTGTGTTATAAATGCACACATGTTTGGGACTAAAGTGGGACTTTGAAGCCTAAAGTTCCAAGTCCTTCTGAAATAAGGTAAAAGGTAGCTGTTAACTTGAAAACTACCGCTTGATGGCATGAAAAGCTGAAAACAGTCCACATTAGTGGGCAGAATAAGTATTACTCCGAAGAACTACATTACCCATAAGCCGCTGCGTTTCCTGTTCCGGAAGTCAGGCTGCTGCAAGTGAATGAGGTAAATACTTTACTTTTGTGTTTTTTAGCCTGAAAAATAACTCGATCTTTGAAATAATCATGCACAATCGTCTATTTTTGTCTTTACGTGCGTTTTATTGTATTAGTTTGTTTAATTGTTCTTTAATTTTACGGAACGTGCTTTGAAGATATGGACACCGGCAATACTCTCCCACGTGTGATAAACTAGTCTGTTTAACTATATGATATTTTTATGTTAGCATTACCTTAATAAGCTGTATAAGAAAACATAAGCGAATATCTAACTATGAAAAAACATTGAGAAACAGAGCAGGGAGTTAGCACCATATGTCCCCTTTGACCTACTGAACTGCTTTAAACTGACCAAAAAACCCCAGTGGTGCTTTGGATTTGGAGACATACTAACTTATTTCATGTTAAGTCTTTTCTAGAGTAATTGTGTGGCTTTATTTGCGCGATAATACAATGAAATAATAAGTAATGCATACAGCCATGTGAAATGTTGTTCATCTCATTCAGACAGATCTCAGTGTTTTATATACTTTTATTTAAGTCACTCTTCCAATTGTATCCATGTTTGAAGTGGGGACAAGTCTCTAGTATTTCATCTTAAAGGTCCTATATTACACAAACTCTTTTCTGTTTTGTTTCATTCACACATGTTTGAGTAATGCTGGATTATTTGTTTGTTTATTTATTTCATTCATAAAGTATAAAAAGACATCAACATTTGTGATAACAATACAAAATATTGAATGAAAGGGAGCAGAAAGTTATCTTATGTTATCTGCTATTCCACTTCGTAATGTCATGAAGTTGTAGTTTTTAAGTTAACAACTACATTACATTTACCATTTGTTCTGTAGAGATGGACAACTCCAGGGCTGAAATGATCCAAATGATTCTAGTGAAGGTGTATGGAGTTTAAAAACACAGTGGAGCACTTCCTGTTTTACCAAGTTCAAAGTTCAAAGTCTTATTGTCAATTCTGCCGTATGTGTTCAACATACAGTGAATCGAAATTTAATTTCTCCCTGGCCAAGCAGTGCAAAAAGACAGTGTACAAAGCACAATATAAAGACAAAACAAAAACTTCTAAGACAAAATCTAAAATCTATAACAGTGCAAAAGAATAAATAAATACCTATTTATGTCCAAAATGTGCAGTGTGCATCAAAAATGTGCAATGGAAGATGCTGCAGTGAGATAGTTCATAGTTCATAGTTAACTTTATTGTCGAAAAACCATATGTACACGACACATAGTGAATCGAAATTTTGTTTCCCCCTGGCCAAGCAAGGACGGTTGTATAGAGGCGGTCAGGGGAGGGGCCGCACACATGTGCATGCTGCCAACTTGGAGATAACAGAGTAGAAAACAACAATATTCAAACATTACGACAAAAACAATTAGACAGGTAACACACGGCGTCTTTTTGGTTGGTGAAAAACAGGAGGGTGGGGAAGGAGAGCAGTCCAGAATATTGATGAAATTGATTGAAAACTGAAGCAGAGGCGAGCATTACTAAATAGACAGGGCAGAGTGTTTACATAATACACATCAGAGAGAGCTGAATTGGAATGTCCTTTGTTTATATGCCTGCAAATGTTTTTACAGGGAGCCATCTGTACACCATGGCAACGGACAACAGATGAAAACTAGCCTCTTGGCTAATTCTGGCATGTTAAACAGTTACTGTTGGTCAACTTGCACTGTCCGCTATAAATAAATAAAATAAATAAAAATAAATATATTGTGCTGTGATGACAAGGCTGCTGTGACCTTGGAAGTGTTTGCGCAGAAGTCAAAACAAGTCCAATTGAATCCGATTTTCAAGGAGAATTAATTACACCGAAGTGAGGAATAATTTAACATAATCGATACATTTTTATAACCCAGGTGAACAGACAATTAGCCAGAACTCTGGTTCTGCCAGGCCCCCCAACTTTGTCACCAAGCAGGGCTGTGCGACTCCCAGTCCTCCCTCCTGGCACATATGAATGTGGATTGAGCCGCTGTTCCGCACAGTTCCACAAACATTATCCGTGATGGTATCCGAGTGCCAGGGGGGTTTCCACAGATTGGAGATGGTACAGTCCTCAATCTGTGTCTCCTTCTGATGTAGACCTCCCTGGTTTGCAACAGCTCCACTGTGGTGTAAAATGACAACCAACAGCTCAGGGTCTCTTTGTCCTCTGCTGGCATTCCAATTCTCCGATGGGTCAGAAAACATCCCCCAGGCCATTTCAGATGTCCTGCCATCCAAATTCCAATAGTAAATCTTTTCGCGTCCTCTAGGAACAGTGGTGCCAGGCACATAACGTGTCCCTCGTGTATCCGGCAGCGAGTTTCTGTCAGGACTGTCCGGCTCTCCAGACCGGTGCTCCTCCGTGAAAAAAGTGTGCCAATTGCTTTGAGGGACCAGCTTATCAATTCCATAATTTAGGATTTTGAAAATCTGTTCCAAACAGGAGAAAAGAGACAAGATGAGAGAAATATGGTGGATGAAGCTGTCTGGTGGAGTGAGAGCAGAGAGTCTGGTACCTTCTCCCAGAGGGCAGGAGGCTGAAGAGGCTGTGTGAGGGGTGGCTCGGGTCACCCACAATGCTGGACGCTCTGTGGGTGAGGCAGGTGTTAAAAATGTCCAGGAGGGAGGGGAGAGAGGCATCAATGATCCTCCCAGCTGCATTCACTATGCGCTGCAGGGCTTTCCTGTTCTGTTCAGTGCAGCTCCCATACCACACAGTGATGCAGCTGGTCAGAACGCTCTCAGTGGTGCCTCGGTAGAAGGTGGTCATGATGGGTGGGGGGGGCTCCAGCTCTCCTCAGTTTGCGGAGGAAATAGAGGCGTTTCTGAGAGAGGTTCTCACTGATGTGCACCCCCAGGAATTTGGTGCTGCTCACCCTCTATAGCAGCTCCGTTGATGGACAGTGGGGGTTGCTGGGTGGGGCCTCTCTGGAAGTCTGTAACTATCTCCTTGGTCTTTTCAACATTCACAAGGAGATTGTTATCACTGCTCCACTTGACCTCACTCCTATAGTTTGTCTCATCGTTATTAGAGATGAGACCCACCACAGTCGTATCGTTCGCAAACTTCACAATGTGATTGGTGCTGAAGGTCGGTGTGCAGACGTGGGTCAGCAGAGTGAAGAGCGTCGGACTGAGCCCACTCCCTGGACCAGCAGCCAATTACATAGCAAGGTCTGAAGCCCCAGGTGGTCTAATTTGGTGATGAGCTGCTGTGGGATTATGGTGTTGAATGCTGAACTGAAATCTATGAACAGCATTCTCACATACAAGTCTTTATTGTCCAGGTGGGTGAGGGCTGGGTGAAGAGCAGAGCAGATTGCATCCTCAGTGGAGCAGTTGGCCCGGTATATAACTGGAATGGAATGGATTTAATGTGTGCCATGACTAGCCGTTCAAAGCACTTCATTACGATGGAGGTCAGTGCCACAGGGCGATAGTCATTAAAAGTGGCTGGAGTGGACTTCTTTGGCACAGGAACGATGGTGATGGTTTTGAAGCGGGAGGGAACGACAGCCTGGCTCAGAGAAGCATTAAAGATGTCAGTTGAAGACATCCTTGGGCTCCTCTGCAACACAGTCCTTCAACACACAATCAGGGATGTTGTCTGAGCCTCCAGCCTTGCGGGTGATGATCCTGGAGAGTGTTCTCTTCACCCTGGCTGCAGACAAACACAGGGGCTGGTTGTGGGGAGGTGGTGGGGTCTTCTGTGGCCGGGTGTCATTTTGTGCGACAGGGTGATGTTACTGTCACAGGTCTGTGACGAGGATTTGTAGTCCGTGATGACATAAGGTGGAACACAGTTATTTTAGCCTAAATCTGCAGGGTTTGTGTGTTAAACATGTGTGAATGAAACAAAACACAACTCCAGCTATGTTTGTGATGAGGAAATAACGTTATACCACAATAGTAAATTGTGTAATTTAGGCCAAGAAGTCTAAATCAAATCCTAAGCTTTGAGTTGCAGGTGATCAAGGTTGTCAAAGGTTGCCAAAAGTATTGAATACTTAAATTGATAATAAAACTAGATACTCAATTAAACTTAAAAAAAAAAATCACATTCACAGGACATTTGAGCTTTCCTGAACAGTTTTAGTGTCATTTTGAGCTTTATCAGAACAAATTTAAGATCATGTGATAACATAAAGAAAGTACTGCGATTTGTGTTGAAAATTACATTCTTAAAAAAAAAAGTTACTGTTAGAGCCATTTTCTGTTAGTTAAAGTTAATATTTACGTTGCTTATGTTGTACTTTGATTTTTTGATCTTGTTACTTTAATCTTTGATCTTTAATCATTGATTTAATTTCAGCTAACTTAAGGTGTAGGATAGATAGCGAAGAATAGGAGGGAAGCCTCGAGCTACAGAAGCTACACAGTCTTTTGACCGTCACATAGCATGTAGGGATGTCACGTAGGATGTCATGTAGTAGGAAAGCTACAAGCTCTAGAAATTCCCTTTGTTTCCTTTTGTTGTTCCTTTTTTGTTCTGTATGACTCTCACTTTAGTAAAGATAGAAAAGACAAACCTTGGATTCAAGACTCTTTATTTTTTCTTATGTGCCGCGTCTGAACGAACCTTCAAGAGGCTCAAGGCTAGTGAGTCAGCGTGCTGCACTCACAGTTACTAAAAAAGTACAGAAAGAGGCTCAGAATCGAATTTGAAATGTTAGTCATCTCAGCACTAGTCCACACCTATGGAGGTGCATACATTTAATACAGCAGAACATTCCAGGTAAAGCAATAACCTCTCCACAGAGACAAGCATGTGGCAAGCCCTCCTCCAGAAAAAAATACATAGTGTAGCTTTATATGATCAGGTTCAAAGCTCAAATTCTGTTGTATTGTTCACTCTCTGCATAATGCATCTATTGTACTTTTTGTTATGTCTAATGGTCTGACCTCACTCCATCTGCACCAGGAGGCGCTGCGTGGATGTGGTCTCAGAGGAGGAGAGCAGACATGCCCATGGAGGTGAAATGGCCGTTCCCCCAGTGCCCCCGACTGGCCTGGAGGGTCTCTGGCACTGTGGTGATGGGGATGGTGGGCTCTTATGCCTACTTCTGGACCAGTACGTCTCTCAAACGTCACTCAAATGTACAATGAAGTTATGAGATTGTAATTACTGACTACAAAATCAAAGCTTGGGATGCCAGGACTATTTGGCTAATTGGTAATTGTCATTATCCAGGACACAATGTAAATGTGAATCTTAAAGTATATTCTAGTTCATTCTAAACAGGTCCAAAGTTTTTCTTCTTTTAGCTTATGCATGCAGAGCATCCCAATTATTCGGCACAATGACTTTATGAGCACTTTTCACAACTCTCAGAGCCCCGTTTTGCAAGCGTGGTTTTGCTAACAAACATTAGCATGCAAACAGTGTACTTTCTGATCACCTGAGGATAATATGCTCTATAATTAGATGCAGACAGAATGCAGCGGTCTCAAATTTAAATTCAGTATACTACAAATGAATGATCTTGGTCTTTGTGTGTTCCTCAGAGTATATGAACCACCTGACCGTCCATAACCAGGAGACTCTGATGCAGCTGGTGGACTCTCGACGACCAGACACTCCCCTCATTACCCTGAGCAACCACCAGTCCTGCATGGATGACCCGCTTATATGGGGTAAGAAGAAAGGGGGGGAGAGAGGGAATAGAGGAGAGAAGGACGACCTGCATATATGGGGTAAGAGGGAGAGGAGAGGAATGACCCACATACATCGGGCAAGAGGGAGAGAAGACAGGAGGGGAGGACGAAAGGAGAGAGGTAGAAGCAACCACCTGTCCTTCATTGATCTCCTGCTTATACACAGAGAGAGGGGAGGGGGAATAGTGCCAGCCCCCATGGCTGGCACTATTACCTATAACATTATAACCCCTGTTTTAGTTAAATGCACTCTGTCCACAGGCATCCTCCGGCTCAGACAGTTGTGGAACTACGAAAACTTGCGCTGGTGAATAAATGATATGAATATTACAGAGAAAGTCTTAATATTTTAATGTTTAATCATAAATAATACAATATTTTGGGATTTTCCTAATTTTGACTTTCAGGACACCGGCTGCGTCAGACATCTGTTTCACTAAAGAGCTGTACTCGAAGTTCTTCAGTCGTGGGAAATGTGTTCCAGTTGTGAGAGGTAGAATTCTATTTTGTTTCCTGCATCTCTCTGCTGCTTTATTCTTATTCTATTCTCTCTGGAGTACATAGAATTACAGTGTATTTCTCATTGACCTGCTGCTTTAGGTGACGGTGTTTATCAAAAAGGCATGGATTTTGTCTTGGAGAAATTAAACAATGGAGACTGGGTGCATATATTTCCTGAAGGTAAACTTTATAGCACTATACAACTTTTCTGTTGTCTCGCAGAATTAATGCATATTTTGCAGGGTAGATAAGTCTTTGCCTTCAAGCAAAACAATAACTTCTCCATGGAGACAAGCAATGGCAAAACCTCCAAGAGAAAATAGTCATAGTTAGTCATAGTCATAGTTTGCTTTATTGTCGAAAACAATCATGTACATGTACACAGAGTGAATTTGAAATTTCATTTCCCCACTAACCAGGCAGGACAGTGATAGAGTGGGCTAGGGGAGGGGCCGCTGCGCATGCGCGTGCCGCCGACTGGGAGATGCAGAGTAGAATAGATGCAATACATACAATCAGTGACAATTTAACAACATGTAATGACAGAAAAACAATTGGAGATATAACCTACGGTGATCTTTTTCTTTGGCAACAGAAGGAAGGGTATGGGGGGGGGGTCAGATTGGAAATCAATAATTGATTGGAAACTGACGCAGAGGCAGACTTACTAAAAATAGACAGGGCAGAGTGTTTAACATAAAAATGTCAGTGTGAGCCGAATGGAATGTTTTGTTTTCTTTTGTAGAGTGCTGTGATAACCTTAGACGTGTTTGTGCAGAAGATGTAGTCAAAACAAAGTCAGTTGAATCACAATTTCAGGAGAATTAATTACACCGGGAAAATTTAGCATAATCAATACATTTTCGAACCCAGGTGAACAGACAATTTGCCAGAACCCTGGTTTCTGCCAGTCACCCCAACTTCATGCCACCAAGCAGGACTGTGCGACTCGCAATCCTCCCGCTGGCACGTATGATGAATGAACGCAGACTGAGCCGCTGTTCCACACAGTTCCACATTCATTATCCAAGATGATATCCAGTGCCAGACAGATTTCCACAACTCGGGTGTTTCAGTTTGTGGTTCCCTTCAGATCTCGCCCTCCCTAATCCGTCACAGCCCCACTATCATGTAAAATGACATCCGGCGGCTCGGGCTCTTTTATCCGCTCGGCTCCAATTTGTGATGGGTCAGAAAAACATCCTCCAGGCCAATTCAGATGTCCTGCCATCAAAATTCCAATAGTAATCGTTTCGTGTCCTCCAGTAACAGCGGTGCCAGACGCACGACGCGTCGTGTATCTAGCAGCGAGTTCCCTTGGGACTGTCCGGCTCTCCAGACCGGCGCTGCTCCGTGTAAAAAAAAAATATGCCAATAGCGTTGTGGGACCAGCTCCAATTCATGATTTAGGGTTTTGAAAATCTGTTCCAACAGGAGGAAAATTACGAAAAATGACGAGAGGAGAGAAATAGACATCAGACAGAGCAAGATAAGGAGGAAGAAGAAAATGCGTCTGCTCTCTACGGCAGCTCGAACAGATCTAGCTGCCGTTACATAATGTTCTTTTAACTACCAATGTTTACTTTTATGTTTGAATGATTAAAACTCAGTTTGTCCGCTATTAACAGGGAAAGTTAACATGACTGAAGAATTCATTAGATTAAAATGGGGTAAGCGATTTTTCATTTCTAGTGAAGATCATGCATGATACATGTAGATATGTGTATTACAGTGTTAATGCAGATCTGTTTTGTTTTGCAGGTGTTGGTCGACTCATAGCGGACTGTTCCTTAAACCCCATAATATTACCTCTCTGGCATGTGGGTGAGTCATATACAGAGATACATATGCTGGGCTGCGTTTACACCATAGACTGAATAAAAAATTGGACTAAATGAGTGTGAAGTCACCCACAGCGTTCGGCTCCAGACAAATGAAGCTCATGATGCTAACGGTTACAGGAGCAAATTTAGAGGCAGGCTCTATACAGTGGTACCTCACCTTACAAAATTAATTCGTTCCAGAAGTGGTTTCGTAACGTGATTTTTTTCCTAAGTTGAGTAGCTATTTCAATGGAAAACCTGATTCGTTTCAAGGCCCCGTTCCAAGTTTTTTTTTTTTTTTTGTGTAACTTTTTTTTATAGTGTAACACCGTGTTCTGTGTCCTGATTGGCTGAGACTGTAGACCCAGGATTAAACGTGGACTAAACCAGGTCTAAACAAGATCTATACCTGGACTAAACCAGGACTGGACACCAGGATTAAAGCGCCGCGTGCGGGTCTATTTCCTGGTTTCATGCTAGCTCTGCTATTAGCAGCAGCACCGGTGTACCTCACGAGTCACGGCTGAGGCGAGCAGCAACTGCGTGCCTGGGGGGACGTGTGTGATAGCGCAGCATGACCCGGCACAGGGCTGCGAACACGAGACCCGTGCTCAAACCGTGCCTCCTCTAGACCAGATCTAAACCAGGAGTAAACCACCGCATGCGGGTCTATTTCCTGGTTTCGTGCTAGCTCTGCCGGTGTACCTCACGAGTCACGGCTGAGGCGAGCAGCGAGGAGGGGAGGAGATGTGCCTCCCCTTGGGACGGCACGCAGTCTGAGCGCATGAACGAACGCAGGCAAGAGCTGCGGTGGTGTAATCCTGGTTTAATCCTGGTTTAGATCTGGTTTAGACCTGGTCTAGAGGAGGCACGGTTTGAGCATGGGTCTCGTGCTCGCAGCCCCACACCGGGTCATGCGCTATCACACACGTGTCCGCGCGCAGTCTTCTCCGCCCTCCCCCTTCCCCCCACACTTCACTATTAATACATTTTGTTGAAAATCTATGAAAGTTTGAGTGTTTAAACGAGAGACAAATGTGAGAAAAGTTTAAATCCAGTCTGAGAAAAGCGTATAATGTGTGTGGCTGAGCGCGTATTATTTGAATTTTTGAGATTTTGCGTTTCGTAACTTGAATTTTCTTTCGTATCTAGAGACCAAAATTTAACGTGAAGGCGTTTCGTAACTTGTTCGTTTGTTGGGTCATTCGTAAGGTGAGGTACCACTGTATTATGATTATTAGGATTTTTTTTGGACAGACAAAGCGGGAAAAAAAATGTGGTCCCTGTGCCTTCGCGCTGTCAAGGGGCATTTTTCTCTCCTTTTCAAACTCTCCTGCAGCGTGAGCTGAATCGTCTTTGGGTGTTTGTTTTTGAGGTGCCATATCGGTTTGTTGTGTTAAATGTAGCCTTTTCCTTTCCACCCTTTGCAATCCCAAGTTTACATATCCCACAGTTTGCTATGGCAATGTTGTTGTCATCAACTTTATAGTATTTCCAGACCGCAGACATACTCGCCAAACATTATAGCGTTCTTATAGCGCTCTTCTTATCTCCTCTCTGTACTCGCGCTTTGCGAAGCGCAGGCAGCTCAAAGCGATAGGATATGTTAAAAAATAATATATATAGAATATATATACATGTATATCCGATCCTGATCGGGAGGTAACGTCCGATTCCGATCCGAAACCAAGTGATCGGGGCCGATCACATGATCGGATCGGGACATCCCTAATATCACACATGTTCTGGTTTGAGCCCTCTTACTCCTAATGTAGACTTGGTTTGGTCCCATTCAACTGTAGTCTCCTTTTAGTCCAGGTCTAGTCCTTATTTGGATGTGATATAGGTGTAAGTGTGAACAAACCCTTACAGGTACTTAAAGTCATAGTATGTAACTTTTTTGTCAAAAGAAATCTTTGGACTGAAAAAAATAGAAAAATATGTGTCCTGACTGTGAGCAGTCTTGCAACTCCTGACTCTTATTTGGCCTGGAGGAGTGACTTCTGCTTGTTTCCATGGAAATGTTGTCCCTTTGGTTATACTCTTCCACAGTATGACTGTGGCATAAAACATTTTATCTCTTCTGTTCAGAAGTATGGTTTTAAGTTTATCTTCCCATTAAAGATAAATACAGTTGAATTTTCACCTCCAGAAAGATGCATACTGTACCTTTTTAAAAACACAACTCGCTTCATGGTTGATATCCTGCTGCCCTGCATTGTGATATTCATCACATCATGTTGTTGACCATTAAAACAAATGTATTTTATTATGAATTAATTGTTGTTTTTTAGGTTTGAATGACGTTCTCCCAAATGAGAAGCCCTACATACCTCAGACTGGAAAGGTAAGAAACCGTCACTGAATTATTCAAAGGGCTCTACACTGTTTTCTGATCTATGTTATAATGTTATTTCCTCATCAACAACATACCTGAAACTACCACTTCATGACATCACAAGGTGGAACAGAGCATTTTGAGCTTTGGTAGATGTACAGTCATGGCCAAAAGTTTTGAGAATGACGTAAATATTACATTTTCCCAAAGTCTGCTGCTTCAGAGTTTTTATATGTTTTTGTCAGATGTTTCTGTGTTATAATGAAATACAATTAAAAGCATTTCATAAGTAGCAAACGCTTTTTATTGAGAATTACACAGAATTCATGCAATAAGTCAATATTTGCAGTGTTGACCCTTCTTTTTCAAGACCTCTGCAATTCTCCCTGGCATGCTGTCAATCAACTTCTGGACCAAATCCTGACTGATGGCAGTCCATTCTTGCATAATCAATGCTTGTAGTTTGTCAGAATTTGTGGGTTTTTGATTGTCCACCTGCCTCTTGAGGATTGACCACAAGTTCTCAATGGGATTAAGATCTGGGGAGTTTCTTGGCCAAGGGCCCAAAATCTTAATGTTTTGTTCCCTGAGCCATTTTGTTATGACTTTTGCTTTATGGCAAGGCGCTCCATCATGCTGGAAAAGGCATTCTTCATTCACCAATTGTTGCCAAACAGGCTCCAGGGCGCCCAAGAAAGTCCAGCAAGCGCCAGGACCGTCTCCTGAAGGTGTTTCAGCTGCGGGATTGGGCCACCACCAGTGCAGAGCTTGCTCACGAATGGCAGCAAGCAGGAGTGAGGGCATCTGCACGCACAGTGAGGCGAAGACTTTTGGAGGAAGGCCTGGTGTCAAGGAGGGCAGCAAAGAAGCACTTCTCTCCAGCAAAAACATCAGGGACAGACTGATATTCTGCAGAAGGTACAGGGACTGGACTGCTGAGGACTGGGGTAAAGTCATTTTCTCTGATGAATCCCCTTTCCGATTGTTTGGGGCATCTGGAAGAAGGCTTGTTCGGAGAAGACGAGGTGAGCGCTACCATCAGTCCTGTCTCATGCCAACAGTGAAGCATCCTGAGGCCATTCATGTGTGGGGTTGCTTTTCGGTCAAGGGAGTGGGCTCTCTCACAATCTTGCCTAAAAGCACAGCCATGAATAAAGAATGGTACCAGAACGTCCTCCGAGAGCAACTTCTCCCAACCATCCAAGGGCAGTTTGGTGATGAAAAATGCTTTTTCCAGCATGATGGAGCACCTTGCCATAAAGAAAAAGTCATAACAAAATGGCTCGGGGAACAAAACATTAAGATTTTGGGCCCTTGGCCAGGAAACTCCCCAGATCTTAATCCCATTGAGAACTTGTGGTCAATCCTCAAGAGGAGGGTGGGCAATCAAAAACCCACAAATTCTGACAAACTCCAAGCATTGATTATGCAAGAATGGACTGCCATCAGTCAGGATTTGGTCCAGAAGTTGATTGACAGCATGCCAGGGAGAATTGCAAAGGTCTTGGAAAAAGAAGGGTCAACACTGCAAATATTGACTTATTGCATGAATTCTGTGTAATTCTCAATAAAAGCGTTTGATACTTATGAAATGCTTTTAATTGTATTTCATTATAACACAGAAACATCTGACAAAAACATATAAAAACTCTGAAGCAGCAGACTTTGGGAAAATGTAATATTTGTGTCATTCTCAAAACTTTTGGCCATGACTGTACTAATAAAGTGTTATATGTGTGAGTGAAAATGTTTTTGATGAGGTAACATTATAGCATTACTAAACTCTCAGTGAGTTTGATGAAACAACATTAGAACATAGATCAGTAATATGGGCCCTTATCACAGACAGCTCAAAATGTTACTGCTTTGTCTTCGTCTCTCTTCCAGAGGATCACAGTTCTTGTGGGAAATCCATTCAGTGTTAAAGGCCTGGTGGAATCCCTCAGAGCTGAAAACAAGTCTCAGGTTTGTGCTTATGTTTTGTATGAGTTTTCATTTATGCTCAGTTATGAAATAAATAATTTATTAGAGTCATTTAAGTTATTCAAGTGGTACTAAACACTAAATCCACTTGCTTGTGCTGCTAATCTGTGTGTTGCTGGTGTTTGAATAGCATTATCTTCTGTTTGTAGTCATATTTTGGCACGTTTAGTGCAAGCTAGGTACATTTACAGCAGGCTACGTTTATACAGCGATGATCAAAACAAGACGCAAAAGTGGCGTCTCGTCTTCAATTTTTTATCCGCGTTTAGACAAGCGTTCTCAACAGGAAATGTTTGTTTATACGAAGACGCAAAAGTGGACGTAAAGGCGAGCGAAGGGAGGCGCTGGAAATGACTGGACTGACTGGAAAAAAAAAACAAAAACATCACAACAGCGTCAAGTTACATTTCTAACCACGACTGTACCGGAAAAGCGAAAGGTAAAACTTCAAAATAAAATGTTCTAGTTGCGTTTTAAATGAGTTGTTAAGTTCCGCTCCAAACATTTCAGTGACTTGTATTTTTGTTTTTGAATATTGTACTGAAAATAGTGACATTACAGGAGGATTACAGTGAATTAGAAAATATAAAATCACATCGGGTTTTACATTTGAAGTGCCTCATGCGGAAGTCGCTTGTCTTGGCATCTGTGTGGCTGTGAGAGTGTGAGAAAGACTTGTACGGGAAGAAGAGAAAAGACCGTAGACGTGTGTGGGTGCGATTTATACAATTGTTGAAATGACTCTTGTATGTTGACTAGAGCTGCTAGCGCAGCTTGAACATCTGTGGTATCAAGGTATGCTGCATCTATGTGACGTAAACGCGTACGTGACGTGAGCAGATCTGACCAGTTTTGCGTCTTGGGCAGTTTACACGGAAACGCTACAGCGGAGCGTATTTAACTTTTCCACTCTGGAGGGTGGTTTCAGATTTTTGCGTTTTTAGGCCCCAAAAACGCCGTCACCGTGTAAACGAAAGGCACTTCCGATAAAATATTTTGTCGTTTTTACCCGTAAGCGTTCTTGTGTAAACAGGCCCTAAATCTAAGGGGCCGTTTAGACGAGGACGATTGCGACTGAATACGACAAAATATTCTATCGGAAGTGTCTTTCGTTTACACGGCGGCGGCGCCGTCGGGCTCTGAAACCGCAAAAATCTGAAGACTCCTTCCAGAGTGTGGAGTTCTGAAGACGGCCCGGGTCGCGTCTCCGTCTAAACGGCAAGAAGCGCAAAACATGTTCACGTCGCATACACCTGACCTGATGCGCCAAGCCGGTAAAAACAATAACAATACGTCGCAGGTGACAGAGGCGAGTTTGGACAAGACCGGGCAGAACCAGTCAGTGGTGGGACAATTTTGAGAATGGATTAGTTGATGACAGTGCTTGGGTGGAAAACTTCAGAATGACTAAACAAGCTCTTGTTGCATTAAGCGAAGAGCTCCGACCCGACATCGAGGGCGAAACAACCGTGATGAGAGCCCCTGTCGGTGTCCTGAAAAAGGTAGGTGTTTTTATTAGCGGCCTGGCATGCATATTCAATCGAATTCGCCCACTTTTGCGTCTTCGTATAAACAAACATTTCCTGTTGAGAACGCTCGTCTAAACGGGGATAAAAAATTGAAGACGAGACGCCACTTTTGCGTCTTCTGTTTTTATCGTCGCCGTATAAACGTAGCCAATGTGTGAGCTGCCTCCAGGGCCTCTGTGATTTCAAATAGTTGGTGACATCACACAAGACTGCCCTGATTACAGACAGGTGTTTCTGATACAAACGCCAGTGTGGAGACCTGTTAGACCAATCATACTCTCCCCTTTAGTCCTCCAGGTCCTGCCCATTTGAGCAGCTCTGTTTGAAATGTGCTTGTGGGAGGAGTTTAGGTGTTTAGTCCCACTTTAAATTCTTATTCTCAACAGAAATGGTTTGTTTTTCCTGAATTATAATAATTTCCAGAGTCTCATATAAATCTCTTTTTCATTGCAGTTGGAGATGAGGAAGACCTTAACAGACTTTATTCAGGCTGAGTTTCAGAGTTTGAAACCACGAGCAGAAGCTCTTCACAGACAGACACAAACTAACTCTTGATTTTACAGAAAAACAAAACTATATTTGAGAATCGGGAAGGACATTTTCTAAGGTTGTGAAATTGGTTATTGTGTATTTCTGATCACAAGTGCTGGGGCGATGGTGGTGCAGTGGTGGTGCAGTGGGCGCAGGGTTCACCCACTTACCAGAAGCTCACTGGTTCACACCTCGTCAAAATACTATGTGCTGCTGTTGTGTCCCATGGTAAGACATTCTCTGAGTCCATTCCACAGTCATAGCATGTGGCTGGTTGAAATGGGAAGGGCATCTGGGCTAAAAAGCTTGCTGTATCTCAAGTAACAAAGCCAAATTAGGACCATTATCATAGAAATGAACAAATTGAATTGTCAAAAGTCCTTCAAATTGTGTCCACAACTAGAAAAAACATGTAACTAAACCATTTTAAAGCACCACTGTAACTTTTCTGGAAGCACTTTTCAAGGTATTTTTAAGATCATGAACAACTTGTACATCTTGCATTTATTGATTACCATAACTATGGAACATTCAGGGAAAGCCATTTCATCTCCATGGAGACAAGCAGGTAAGGACCTAGTGACAGAAAAGTTATGTAATGTGCCAAACTTTGTATATGGTGTTTCAATAGTATTGTCTAGTGTCCTGTCAAAAACACCCAAAGTATTTGCTGGTGTGATTGCTGCAGGTGTGATTATTTTGTTCTTTTTAATGTACATGTGTGTGAAGATGGAAATTTGCTACTATGAAATGAAAAGTGATTTGTAGATCATTTCTACACTGATTTATATGGAATGATATGATTATGAGACCTGTCTGAAAATATATGCATAATAATCTTAAAGGGATAGTGCGTTTTTTTTATGTTAATCTGTATGGGTTTCCTTCTAAAAGTTACGTGTGTTGACACCGGCTTACCTCTGACAGTCTCAGCTGATCCCGAACCGGGATCAGCTGGAACATGAAATAAAGCTTGTGTTTCTTCTCAAAACAAAACATTTGTTAGAAAGGTGATATATTTGCATCCGAAACATTTGTCCACGAAACATCCAGCGGCGTATTTCGCATTCGCGTATTGTCTTTCTCCACTTGTATCACTACGCCCATGTTAACTCTATCAGCCTGTTCACTTGTAAACTTTAGTGTAGACATCCACTGAAGGTGCACTGCTGGATGTTTCGTGGACAACTGTTTCGGATGCAAATATATCACCTTTCTAACAAATGTTTTGTTTTGAGAAGAAAAACAAGCTTTATTTCATGTTCCAGCTGATCCCGGTTCGGGATCAGCTGGAACATGGGGTCAGAGGTAAGCCGGTGTCAACACACGGAACTTTTAGAAGGAAACCCATACAGATTAACATAAAAAAACGCACTATCCCTTTAACATATTAGAATAGTAGATTAAATTACATAACTGTTATATTTAAGATTTCTGCCAAATTTCCTATGCGAATGCCAATAAATGCATATTTTGGAACAAAATAATTCTGATTTTCTCTGAGACGATAGCTTACAAACATCAAATTCATTCACACCTTATTTGCTTAAAGGAAAATTAACGTTTTTTTACAATCTGAGCCTTCTTTCGGCAATAAAACAAGTAGTTTTACTCACCCATAGCAGTTTGGTGTGAATTGGAGCAGTATCGCAGAACTTATGTTGAGCCGTTCTGTTCTACTAATGATCCCGTATCCGTTAGCGTGAGTGCTCGGGGCACTGATTTGCGGTGTCCAAATAACACAAACTTTAGCACTTTTCAAATCATAGAAGATCGCTGTGTCAGGGTAGACTTTTAGTAGATTCCAAAACGGCCTGAAACCCGATATCGCAACAGAAAAGTAAAGTTCAGAGCGGTGTTCGCTTCTTTCGGACTAGCGGTGTTTACAAAACAGCTGAGTTCACGCATGCGCACTGTCCTCTCTGATGACGTCATCAAATGAAACTATAGCTGGATATCGGGTTTCAGGCCGTTTTGGAATCCACTGAAAGTCTACCCTGACACAGTGATCTTCTGTGATTTGAAAAGTGCTAAAGTTTGTGTTATTTGGACACTGCAAAGTAATGCCCCGAGCACTCACACTAACGGATACGGGATCATTGGTAGAACAGAACGGCTCAACATAAGTTCTCCGACACTGCTCCAATTGACAGCAAACTGCTATGGGTGAGTAAAACTACTTGTTTTATTGCCGAAAGAAGGCTCAGATTGTAAAAAAAAGTTAATTTTCCTTTAACTAGGACTAAACGAGATCATTACTAGATCAGGACTAAAGAAGTACCAGGACTAAATCAGGTCTAAACCAGGGCCAGACCAGGCCTAACCAAGTCCAAATCAGGACTAGAGCTGGACTAAACCAGTATTAAACTGAGCTACTGGGGAGATAGTAGCTCACCTGACCATTCCACCAGCTCCCACAGAAGAATGCTGTGGTGCGATTCCAGCTGCCACAGATGAATGCTGTCATTGTGTCCTTTGGCAAGACACTGATGTAAAGCGCTTTGACCCTTGAAGGTGGAAAAGCACCATTTAAACAATTTAAACAAACACCAAACTAACCCGGGGGCCTGAGCAGGAGCTGCGTCTATAACACAAGAGCTTGGTATCTGAACACTCTCCAGTGCAGTCCTCCTCTACAAACACCAGTGGTCCATCACTTTGAGAGTGGAGTGCTCTGCCTGGATGAACATGATGATATAGCATTCCAGACAGGATGGGGACATGCTCTTTGTATTAGACCACAAACTCTAAATATCAGGTCTAAATCAGGATCCGATTTAAACCAGGTCTAAACCAGGTCTAAACCAGGTCTAAACCAGGTCTAAACCAGGTCTAAATCACTAGGGTCAGAAGTGGTTGTGATGCTGATGGCCCCGCCCCTGTATCCTTTCCGCCTGTCTTTGATGTGGTGACGTGACGTAAGGACGCACGCCTCACGCACGCTCGTGTTCTTCATCCTTCAGTAAAAATGGCGGCCGCTCGGATCCCGCATCTCCGCCGCATCCCTCGAGCTTCTGTCCTTTTTCTCTCTTTATTTTACGTTTTATGCCCCTGCTACGGCGAGGAACAGGTCCCGCTCATCCTATGGACCAGCGAAGGGTGCGTATTTTTATTTTATCTTATTTATTTTAATCAATATTATAACGTACGGTCGAACGCTCTAACGGTAGAGATCCAAAATAGATCCAAGGCAATGCAAGGTTATTACATCGTCCTACGTAAAAAAGACGTTCTCTACAAATTTTGCAATATTTAGCTCTTTTTTTTCATTTGCCAAAGAAATTGACAATTATGGTTTCCCTTTCTGTTGCTGTGTGTGCTTTTAAATGCACATATCGGATGACAGGTGCAGTGTCCTGTTTCAGATACAGTTACTGGCCACTAGGAGGAGAACTGTCTATTGCAGGGTTTCAGATAGCTGTGTGTCAGATGCCCTCCCATCCTCCTGCCTCCCTGTGTGTCAGATGCCCTCCCATCCTCCTGTATCTCTGTAGTGTTAGACTTAGATGGGGGGGGCAGGTCAGGTGTTGTGGTTATAGTGGTAAATAGAAACAACTATCAGGTTCAATATTTGTGGAATTTTATTTGAATTTTAAAAACTACAACATGCTAATCATTATGGAATTGTTCTGTAATTGTAATTGAATTTTCAAGATTCAAGATTGTTTATTTGTCATATGCAGGATCAACACAAGGTCAACAATGCAATGAAATGCTTAGGATCAGAAGAGCCGTTGACTCGCTGAGATAGTCAAGAAGTACTAATAGCAGCAATAATAGTACATGGTAAAAAAAGTGTTGCGAAAAAGTGCAGGGGAAGAAGTAAACAATATAATTTAAAAAATGTAATCAAATACAAAGGTATAGGTAGGATTAAATAAGGTGTGAGTAGAGTCTTTCACAGATTGCACATAATATAGTGTAGTATAAGTATTGCACGTGGATTTTGTATTGCACATAGTTAAAGGGACAGTGTGTAAGATTTTTACCCGTTAATTACTGAAATTGAAGATACCCATTCAAAAATACATTGTTTTCCAAGCCTTTTCACTTCCATCATGAAATCAAAGTATTCTTTTGGACTTAGATATAGTCACATAAAAGGGGGATCTTCCCCATGCAGAGGCAGCCATTTTGAATACGAGAGCCGCAGAAGGACATTTGGGCTCCGCCTTCGGCAAGGCTCGTGGTTTTGGGTAAACGACACAAGCATGCTGCCGGATCAGACGACGTAATGGATCTAACACGTATTTTGAACTAAATTGTTTTACTGGATTTTATTCGCTGGATCCTTACGGACAAATTGAGAGCAAGTTTATGGTGAAATACAGAGTTTGACCTGTGCAAAGCATTCTAAGATAAGCTAACCTTGTTTTGTGCTTTTCCGTATAAAAGCCCCATGTGCTCGGGGAGTGTTTGCTGTGCAGGGAAATGAATTGCATAGTCAAAAAGAGGAGACTGTAAGGTTTCATTTGATGTGTAGAGTGTCATGGTACATGATCGGGAATGTGTGTTTTCATGAGAAAAGAAAAAATAACCGGGACCGCGTTTTATTTATACAGTAGCGGCGCGCGGCTCGTGCGAATCCTACACACTGGGGCTTTAAAGTACAGGTAACAGTAGTATTTACAGTGAGGTAGTGACATACATGATACATTCATATAGAGTAGCAGCAGTAAACATATTTTGCATGACTAAAAGGAGTGTAGTGTAGTATTAATGAGAGTTCAGTATTATTTAGAGTATTATCCAGAGTTCAGTAGTCTGACAGCTTGGGGGTAATAGCTGTCTTTGACTCTTTCTTTTCCAATGTCCCTCAGATTGTTAAATCAGTGCTTCCTGAAGTCCTGGAAATTTTACAGGAAATATCCACAAATATTGAAACCTAGTGAAATCAGGTGCATCTTATCTTACACCTTATTTGATCTTTGATTTAATCCTACCTGCACCTTTGTACATTGTACCTTGCATTTTTATTACATTTTATAACATATTTTATTATATTGTTTATTATATTGTTTATTTCTTCCCCTGCACTTTTGCAACACTTTTTTTTACCATGTACTATTATTGCATGCCATTAGTACTTCTTGACTAGGGGTGGGTATTGGCAAAGAAGTCACGATTCAATTCGAATCACGATTCATATGCCACGATGCGATACTATCACGATGCATCACGATACTTGAATTATTGGGATGCTTTGCAATATATTCGACATACTTCAGTGAAAATGTACCAAAAAAAAGAGGATAACTTAAAGGAAAAGTAACGTTTTTTTACAATCTGAGCCTTCTTTCGGCAATAAAACAAGTAGTTTTACTCACCCATAGAAGTTTGGTGTCAATTGGAGCAGTATCGCAGAACTTATGTTGAGCCGTTCTGTTCTACTAATGATCCCGTATCCGTTAGCATGAGTGCTCGGGGCACTGATTTGCGGTGTCCAAATAACACAAACTTTAGCACCTTTCAAATCACAGAAGATCGCTGTGTCAGGGTAGACTTTTAGTAGATTCCAAAACGGCCTGAAACCCGATATCGCAACAGAAAAGTAAAGTTCAGAGCGGTGTTGGCTTCTTTCGGACTAGCGGTGTTTACAAAACAGCTGAGTTCACGCATGCGCACTGTCCTCTCTGATGACGTCATCAAATGAAACTTATAGCTGGATATCGGGTTTCAGGCCGTTTTGGAATCCGCTAAAAGTCTACGCGGACACAGCGATCTTCTGTGATTTGAAAAGTGCTAAAGTTTGTGTTATTTGGACACCGCAAAGTAATGCCCCGAGCACTCACGCTAACGGATACGGGATCATAAGTAGAACAGAACGGCTCAACATAAGTTCTGCGATACTGCTCCAATTGACACCAAACTGCTATGGGTGAGTAAAACTACTCGTTTTATTGCCGAAAGAAGGCTCAGATTGTAAAAAAAAAACGTTAATTTTCCTTTAAATATCAGTGGCTGTGTATCTGGGTAGTGTCTTCAATTGATACATAACTCTGAGCAATCAATTCATAACTGAATTTATTGAATAACAAAAACAAATGAACCAAACCAATAACAAAAAAAGTGCATAGTATTTTTTTTCTAAAACAAAAAATGATGTTCAAACATTTGCCATTTTGGAGGTAGCTACCATCATAACAAACAATACCCTTTCACAAAGAAAAAAGTGCGTAGGATTTATAAAAAAAAAACAACAACAACTAATAATTAATGTATTTATTTATTAATATTAAATTATTAAATATTAAATTATTAATTATAATTATTTTTGGCATCAAGAATCGATGCAGTATATTGTGAAAGTTAGTATCGCGATGCATTGTCATGACGATTATTTTGCACACCACTATTCTTGACTATCTTAGCGAGTCAACGGTTCCTCTGATCCTAAGCATTGACCTTGTGTTGATTCTGCATATGACAAATAAACAATCTTGAATCTTGAATCTAGGCCTACATCCTGAAAAAAATCAAACATCAGACATAAAACTATAGTGTGTTGTTTTGCAGAAAGCCTATTTTTTGTGTTTCGGGGTTGCAAATTCCAACAATTGTTTCTATGGGTGCTGAAAAAGTTGAGAACCACTGTTTTAGACCCACTTCTACTGAATTAAATAGACTTCACTTCCACAGAGCCTCCATGCCCAGCCAGACTCCTCCCTCTGCTGGACACATAGTGGAACAGCAGCAGTTGTCTTCGTACCTGGAAAAAGCTCTGAACCTGGGGCCTAAAAATGTGGTGCTTTTTCTGCAGGACAAGGTACAGACTGCAAGAAAGACCATTTTAACAAAAATTTCATGGCATTTTTTTATGTGTGTTTTTACGAATGATATTTTATTTGTTTTTTACAGATGAGCATTGAAGACTTCACCATGTACGGAGGCGCTTTTGGAAACAAACAGGACAGTGTGTTTCCAAATCTAGAGGTAAGAATTTAAGGCATGATTTCCAATTTCAGTTTTGGTGTTGTTCTGTTAGTAGAATGTGCTGGTGTCTCTCTGATGGAACAGGACCTAGAATCCACATTACAAATCAAATGTAATGTTTCTATAATGTTGGATTTGTCCATTAAGCACTTCATGTTGCTGTGTGTCAGATGCCCTCCCATCCTGGTGAGTGGTTCCTTAAAGGTCCCATGGCATGAAATTTTCACTTTCTGAGGATTTTGAACATTAATGTGAGCTCCCCTACCCTGTTTAGGCCCCTCCCCCCATGGCTAAAAGTTGCGAAATGTGTAAACTGAGCATTTGCGAACCTTTTCTGCGTTTGAAAAAAAGACAGCCCAAACGGGCGATTCTGAACAAGGGAACTTTCTGACGTCACATTCGTGGAAAGGTTTCCACCCCCCATCTGGATGTCCACCCCGTCTCTGGAACTCACGCCCAGAGAGTTTGGACCGCAAACGAGCTATGCAATGCGAGATGCGTTTTTTTATTTGCCTGGAGACACGTGAGAGTGTTTCCAGGCTCAGATGTCCTTTATCCGAGCCTCCGAATCTCTGAAAAAGCAGTGGTTTAATTTTATTTTCTGTGGAAATGTGTTTTTTTAATGCAACTCGTCTCATATCTTCCTCCGCGCTTACACAAGTGGAGCCAGCGCACATCGCACCGCTAAATGAGGAACCAGGGGCACATTTGGTCACACCCCACCTGCTGCACTGGCCTGACTCTGTCCTCCTCATTTGCATTCAAGCAACAACGCCCAGAATAAAGCGTTTTAGAGACATATTTAGCCTCATGAAGACAGTCAGAGTCATATCTCATGCACTGAGGCTTGATTTTGGAGAAGGATTTATTTACAGTATTAGGGAACCATTAAGGCGCCATATAAAAGCATCAAGAAGTACCATGTCATGGGATCTTTAATGGAAAGTGCTTGGACTGTCTTGAAGGTGGAAAATTTCCCCAAAAATTTCCCTTGTGGATCACTTACGTTTGTCTAAGTCTAAGTCTAAAATTGTCACTGATATAAATAAGACAAGATAAGATAAGACTTTATTGATCTCACACAGGAGAAATTTACTTGCCACAGTAGCTCCAGGCAGAGACAGTTTGAACAAGAAAGAAAGTGCATGCAGGCAAGAGTAAAATAAAATAAGTAATAATAAGATAACTAATAATAATAATAATTAAAAAAACAGTAGCTTGGAGAGTATGGAAAAAGTATTGCACGTTTGGCCTATACAGTAGAATTATACAGTCTGATGGTGGTGGGGATGAAGGATCTGCGGTAGCGCTCCTTCTTGCACTGGGGATGATCAGGGATTTGGCTTTTGGAGATTTCTTATCTTATAAAAATACCAACAACCATCTGTAATTGAATGATCTGTATTGGTTCTAGGGTTGTCAGATACTAATCAAGGCTAAAACTAGTATTGAAACTAGATACTCATTTGAGCAGGTATCGTTACTAAAAAAATCCTATTCACAGGACAAAAATGAAGCTTTCCTGAATGTATTTAGAATGATCTTGAGCTGTATCACACACATAGAGTAGTATATGCCCATGGACCACTATGGAACCTACCTGGACCGCTGAGGGATTACACACATAAGTAAGACACACATAAGAACACATAGTAATATATAAGAAAGTACTACCATTTAATGTTGAAAACCACATTCTGCCGTTTAAAGAAACATTTTTTTTATTATGATCATCGTGGCATCAGAATCTGTACTGAGTATCAATAACTTGATTTCGATATAAGGAATAGATCCTTAGTATTGAAATCAAGTTTGAAATTTTAGCTTTGTGACTACATTAATTTGTTGTCCTCTGTGGTCCATTGCAGAGTGCTCTTCGGTCCTCTTCTCCTCTGGTGCTGCCTGCTGTTTCATGGCCGGCCTCAAATGCAGTGATTGCTCAAATTCAAGATCATCTAGAAACCTCTCCTCTCTATATGGACCCAGAAACCCTGAGCCAACTGAGACTCAACGCCTCCTCTCCTGCTCTGCTCGTCTTCAGGCTACCCTATGGCAACGGGTATTTTCTGCTTCCTTTGACCCTCTCCTCTGCTCCTCTGACCCTCTCCTCTGCTCCTCTGACCCTCTCCTCTGCTCCTCTGACCCTCCTCTGTTCCTCTGACCCCCTCCTCTGCTCCTCTGACCCTCTCCTCTGCTCCTCTGACCCTCCTCTGACCCTCTTTCTGCTCCTCTGACCCTCTCCTCTGTTCCTCTGGCCCTCCTCTGCTCCTCTGACACTCTCCTCTGCTCCTCTGACCCTCCTCTGCTCCTCTGGCCCTCCTCTGCTCCTCTGGCCCTCTTCTGCTCCTCTGGCCCTCCTCTGCTCCTCTGGCCCTCCTCTGCTCCTCTGGCCCTTCTCTGCTCCTCTGGCCCTCCTCTGCTCCTCTGACCCTTCTCTGCTCCTCTGACCCTCTCCTCTGTTCCTCTGACCCTCTCCTCTGCTCCTCTGACCCTCCTCTGCTCCTCTGACCCTCCTCTGTTCCTCTGACCCTTTCCTCTGCTCCTCTGCTCCTCTGACCCTCTCCTCTGCTCCTCAGACCCTCTCCTCTGCTCCTCTGACCCTCTTTCTGCTCCTCTGACCCTCCTCTGCCCCTCCTCTGCTCCCTCTGACCCTCCTCTGCTCCTCTGACCCTCTCCTCTGCTCCCTCTGACCCTCCTCTGCTCCTCTGACCCTCCTCTGCTCCCTCTGACCCTCTCCTCTGCTCCTGACCCTCCTCTGCTCCTCTGACCCTCCTCTGTTCCTCTGACCCTCTCCTCTGCTCCTCTGACCCTCTCCTGTGCTCCTCTGACCCTCTCCTCTGTTCCTCTGACCCTCTCCTCTGTTCCTCTGACCCTCTCCTCTGCTCCTCTGACCCTCTCCTCTGCTCCTCTGACCCTTCTCTGCTCCTCTGGCCCTCCTCTGCTCCTCTGACCCTCTCCTCTGCTCGCTCTGATCCTCTGACCCTCTCCTCTGCTCGCTCTGACTCTCTCCTCTGACCCTCCTCTGCTCCCTCTGACCCTCTCCTCTGCTCCCTCTGACCCTCCTCTGCTCCCTCTGACCCTCTCCTCTGCTCCCTCTGACCCTCCTCCTCTGCTCCTCTGACCCTCTCCTCTGCTCCTCTGACCCTCCTCTGCTCCTCTGACCCCTCCTCTGCTCCCTCTGACCCTCCTCTGCTCCTCTGACCCCTCCTCTGCTCCTCTGACCCTCCTCTGCTCCTCTGACCCCTCCTCTGCTCCTCTGACCCTCCTCTGCTCCCTCTCATCTGTGTTTCGTTGCCTTTCAGAGCCGATCTGATGTCTGCAAAAGAGATTCTCAGTGAAAATGGTCAGTACGTCTTTGAGTATTTCTATCCATGTGTGTCAGATTCCCTCCTATTATCTTATGTCTTCTGCATCTGTGTGCCAGATGCAGAAAACAGTTAAGTCGTATTGTTGCAAATATGTTTTCCAGATGAGGTAATCGGCCAGGTGATGAGCATCATGAAGACTCAGGCTGTTCCATACACAGCCATCTACACGGCACTAAGGCCCTCAAAGGTAGTGGTCAGGCTCCTATGATAAAGATCCCAAATGTACACAAAATGTGCTTTTAGTCATTTTATAATATGCAACAAATCAAGTTTAGTCCCATCATTTCATAGTGCATCAACAGATGGTGTCCTTGCACCCTCCCTGATATTTTGTATAAAGAGATTTCATTAAGCTAGTAAGTAGTTTGTAGGTGTTTGTACAGTATAGCCATTTCAAAATTAAAGCTGGAGTAAATATTGTGTTTTGCCCCAAAGAGTATATTGTAAAAGCAGTAATTTGTGACAAAATCTGACCATTCTGTGCTGTCCGTCTATTATTATCTCTCATAAACCCAGATGTAATGACCAAAGCAGCTCGGTCTATAAAAGCTCTTCTAAAGCACGCTTCTCAAAAATACAAAAATTAGGGATGTCAACAATTAATCGACTTACAATTAATTGTCAATCAAGACGTTGGCCGAACAAAATGCATTAATTGTAACTAATCACTAGAGGGCGCTACTCTGGAATGTGAACACGAGATGCGAACCCACTCGCGAGAAAGACCATAGCGCTACATCATGTAACCCTTTCCTCTCTGGATGTTGCCGTACAACTCGCAGTAGAGCTGGACCTAGAAGCATATATTTTTGAAATTATAAAAGCATGTAACTTACATGCTTTTATCATTTATTGATTGTTCTGGTTTGAGGCCCTGTAATGGTTTATGCTGTGTCCAGGGGCCCTGTGAAATTTATATTTTGTACTGTAACCCTTCACAGATTAAGGGAGGGAAATATTGTTGATGCCCTAGTTCAAAATAAATGTTGAGAATGTCCTAAAAATAGCCTGGATTCACTGGTTTCATCATAATATGTAGACTAAATAACATTCTGTTATTTAATTTCTTCTGTTCCTTTTAATTTCAAGATTTCCATGCTGCAAGTGCAACAACTGAGCCAGTCCTCAATTTATTTTCAGTAAAGAATGTATTTTGTTATTCAGCATCAATACATTTGTCTGCTTTTTACTCAGGAATAATTAATTGAGGAATATACAATATAATAATATTATGATATATTTTTGACTCAGTGTTATGTATACTATAGCTTGATAACAGGAGAAGTTCAATTTGTTCATGGATTCTACCTGGACGACTGAGGGACTTTTCACGTATACTATAGCTTATATTCTTAAAGGGATATGCCACCCCCAGGTCAAACTTGGGCATCTCCCCACAGTCCAGAGACTAAAATAAGTGGTGGAAAGCGTTTTCCTGGTCACCCAGCCATTGTCCGAGTCTGTCAGCACTGACCGCAGCGGTATCTGCAGCTACTCCGCGTTAGACTAGAGTCTAACGGCGCCAGAGAAATTTGCTCGATGCGTTTCCCAATTACTGTCTGTGTAGTGTGCATTCATATCGAGTGCAAATAAATGTGCAAATCAACACGGAGAGCTTGCCTTGGTCATTTTGGGTGGGAACTATTTTTCAGTGCGGAAAAAGAAAGCCGAAGCACAGAGCACGCTGCGTAACAGGGGAACTCCCTTCCTGGTGCGTAACAGGGATTCCCCTGGCAGCGTGGTGTGTGCTTCGGCTTTCTTTTTCCGCACTGAAAAATAGTTCCCACCCAAAATGACCAAGTCAAGCTCTCCGTGTTGATTTGCACATTTATTTGCACTCGATATGAATGCGCACTACACACAAAGTAATTGGGAAACGCATCGAGCAAATGAATTCCTTTTGGCCGAAATCTTTCTCTGGCGCCGTTAGACAGTCTAACGCGGAGTAGCTGAAGATACCGCGGCGGTCAGTGCTGACAGACTCGGACAATGACTGGGTGACCAGGAAAACGCTTTCCACCACTTATTTTAGTCTCTGGACTGTGGGGAGATGCCCAAGTTTGACCTGGGGGTGGCATATCCCTTTAAAGACCCTATTGAAACACTAAAATTCAGGTGAAAAACGCCGCTTATCAGTTAATCGTAACTTACGATTGACCTTATCAATCGTAAGTCGATTGATAAGGTCAGTCAACTATAGATTAATGAATTAATCGATAATTTGCATCCCTAACAAAAATACATGCATGTGAATATTAAAGGGATATGCCACCCCCAGGTCAAATTTGGGCATCTCCCCACAGTCCAGAGACTAAAATAAGTGGTGGAAAGCGTTTTCCTGCTCACCCAGCCATTGTCCGAGTCTGTCGCCACTGACCGCCGCGGTATCTGGTGCTCCTCCGCCTTAGACTGGAGTCTAACGTCGCCAGAGAAAGATTTCGGCCAAAAGGAATTAATTTGCTCGATGCGTTTCCCAATTACTTTGTGTGTAGTGCGCATTCATATCGAGTGCAAATAAATGTGCAAATCAACACGGAGAGCTTGCCTTGGTCATTTTGGGTGGGAACTATTTTCCAGTGCGTAAGAATACAGTCGTATCACGCACCACGTTGTGCAACAGGGGAACTCCCTTCCCGGTGCGTAACTGGGATTCCCCTGGCAGCGTACTGCGTGATACGGCTGTATTCTTCCGCACTGGAAAATAGTTCCCACCCAAAATGACCAAGGCAAGCTCTCCGTGTTGATTTGCACATTTATTTGCACTC
>JAVJIX010000114.1:497500-612500 GCA_036785185.1 Paratrypauchen microcephalus
ATTTAATGTGTGAAAAAGTTGTTTAACAGCACAAATCATCTCAACCAAATCAGCTCTTTCTGGACAGAATATGTTGAAGTAAAGTGCAGATGAAAGTCTAACTTGAGGAGCAGAGGTTGTTTAGCCCCAGAGAACGTTGACATCAGCTGCAAAGTATCAATAGAGATAAATAATCTCTATTGATACTTTGCAGCTAGGTAAACGTGTACATGTTTTTTTGCTTTAGTTTTGCTATGAGCCAGCGTCACTACAAAGTGTCTGCTCGCCGCTGGTTCACTCTGGACTCTGTGGAGCTGGAGTACGATGGGACCAAAGCCATTTTTAACGGCTCCAGAAACATCTACGCTCCGGCCGAATACTCCTACCGCTGTGAATCTGTTACTAACTACCGCTGGCCCCTCCTCGTGCCCCGCTCCAGCAAGGACCTCGCCAACCAGTGGAGGGTCAACTTCCAGGACTTCCAGGTAGGGATGTTAAAGGGAAAGTAACGTTTTTACAATCTGGACCTTATTTCGGTGATAAAACAACGCCACCCATTGTACTTTGGTGTCATTTGGAGCATTTCCGGAGATTTTGGAGTTTAGCGATATCCGTTTAACGTGAGTGGTCGGGGCAGACTGTTGCAGTCACCAAGTAACACAAACTTTAGCACTTTTCAAATGACAAAAGTTCAATGTGTTAGTCTACATATTCGTTTGAGTCAAAAGTGGCCTGTAATCGGATATCCAGCCATGGTTCCGATTGGATGACTTCATCGAGGACAGTGCGCAGTTTTGAATTATGAAACTCTAGTCACCTAATTCAGGTCACAATCTAATCATAAGAGCTAAAAATGAATAAACATGAGAATTTTAGAAGCAAAATTCAAGGGCCCATATTACACTATTTTTAGATCTGTGTTCTAATATTGTTATCTCATCTACAACACTCGCAGAGTCATGTTTTGTTTCATTCACACGTTTAACACAGAAACCCTGCATATTAGGCTGAGTTTTTCTTATACCCACAGGTAACTGGAATCTGTGTGTGAACGGTGCTTTAGTGGACGTCATGTTCCTCTGACCTCTGGTTTGTTTGTGTAGATCCAGGGTTTTAACGTGTCACGGGGGGAGTTCTCTTACGCCAGTGACTGCGCCGGTTTCTTCTCTCCGGGGATCTGGATGGGCCTAATGACCAGTCTCCTCATGGTCCTAGTGCTCACCTATGGCCTGCACATGATCCTGCAGCTGAGGACCATGGACCGCTTCGACGATCCCAAGGGCCCGACTATATCTGTGCCCCAGACCGAGTGAAGCGCCCGCCATATATAACTCTAACCCCAAAGGCCCTGAAGAACGAGCGAAAGGCCCTGCTATCCATACCCCAAAATGAGTGAGACGCCCACAACCCAGAACGAATGAAACACCCGGGAGTGAACCCTAGAATGTGTGCCCTGGAATGAATGAAACGCCTGACATATCCAACCCTCATCCCAAAGCACCTGTTATATCTGTAGCCCCAGAACAAATGTCAAGAATAAGTGAAATGCCCGGCAAGTTTACCCCAACCCAGAGGGAGTGAAACGCCCCGGAATAAACCACCTACCACCTGTGTGCCCCCAAAAACAACTGAAACGCCAAGAATGAGTGAAACACCCATCGTCCGTTTTCCTGTGACTGAATGGACCCTATATGCTCCCAGATTCTGCTAAAGTGGCTTCAAACAGTTTTTACATCCTCTATAATTCTCTCAATATAGTGTAACCAGATATTATATAATAATACGAATAAATAATAAATACATACATTTAAATTATTGTATTCATTTAAATTCGTAAAATGATACACCAACAAGCAGAAAAAAACATTTGGTAGATTTGGCAACAATACAAAAATTAAGCCTACTTTGTTAATACTTAATGTAAAAATAAAGAGCTTATTAAATATGGCTTTTACAGACTATTATTAAAAAACAGAAAGTTAAACATTAAAATAGAATGAAAATGATTCCAAAAACCTAAAATGGGAGCATCTTTTTATTAGTTATGTTATTTTTACATCCTGACTCAAAAGGGATCCATTGTAAATAATGTGTTGCAGATTATTTATGAATGAAATGCTATTTATTGTAGTTATTGAAGTTAAATGTGTGTTTCCAGTTGTATTCATGTCTGTGAATAGTACATGATGTGTATTGATGGATGACAGTTCAGACTTATCCTTGTGTAAGATTGATTGAACAACAAAATGTTTACACTTGATTTGAGAAGCTTCAAATTTTAACCTAGAATGCCCCTTTTTACTTCATTAAAGGTGCACTGTGGAACTTTTTAGGTGGAGTATACCATCTGTTTGCCTCTTTATTGCTTTGCCTCAAATGTTCAATATTATCTTTCTAGCATGATTGTTTTTAGGGATGAAAAATACTGGATGAAACATATGTAGTCTTACTGAGAATGGGGCCGCCTCTCCACAGATTTGACGTTGCTTGTTGGCAACTCCTGCTCGTCTCCGTAGAAATAGAGAAGCTTCAAACCTCACTGTGGAAAAATCCAAGAAAAGCAAAAAACATCTCTGGAGACAAGCAAATGGTGGACCCTTAACCATAAAAGTTACACATTGCACCTTTAACATCATTTTTTCTTGCTAGTTTTAATGGAGTTATTTATTTTGTTAATAACTTTGCTAATTATAAGTAAATACATGTGATCTCGTTAAATTTATCAAATCAAGTAGAATAATTGAAGTTCCAGTTATCTGAAATAGTTCTAGAATAGTTGTTTTGCAATGAAGATATTTGTTCATCGCTGCACTGCAAAGAAAACTTCAGATTGTTTATTCATTTCTGAATAACCTTGTCTTACATAAACACAAAGGAACAGTGTGAAATGATGGACTTTAATGTTTGAAGTGAGTCCCTGACGACTTGTGGAGAGTGTATTGTTTTTGTGAACCAAATAAAAGTGTGGTCATCATAAAGAGTTGAAGTGCAATGAATATAACAGATTTAAATTACATTAGGTTTTCTTCAGAAGCTGAGCAGCACTGGCTCTGGTTTTGGACACAGATGGGGACCGCTGGGAATACCAGGTTCTATCCTTCCTTAGGTTACACTTCACCCCAACGTTAGCCAACGAGCTGGCTAATCTGTGCACAGTCAGCATAACAGAGAAACTTTCAGTTTACATTTTTCCATATAAGGTCATTTGGGCTAACAAAATAACTACATTTCTAACTATACCTCTATCAATGCCATCAACAACAGAAAATACCATACAAAATGTTAATTTGCACAAGAAAGGCATTTTCTGCCAATTTAAAAATGAATTCAACAAAATTAAGGTGTTGTAATTTATTTTTATTTGTTTGTATTACAGGGCTCTCAAGTTTTAAAGTTTGGTTGGAGTGAGATTTTTTTTTTGTGGAGGGGGGGGGGCTTGAAATGGACAGGTGTAAATGTTGGTCTAAAGAGCAAAACTACAAAGCAACTAATGAGAGTTATATAAATGAAGTTATTACCTGATGGTTCTCAGTCCTGAGTTGGATGTTCGTTTGTTTTATCATTCACCGTTTTGTCATCATTCGTTCGTCTCACTCGTGTTCAGTTGCCGTCCTTCAATTATCACTGACAGTGCAGTGCGCGCTTACCTGAAACTAGACTCTACGGTCTGCCCGACAACAGAACAATCTAGTTTCTGATTGGCTGAAAAGGGCGTGGTGCCTGGATAACTCTTCTGAGCCACACAGACCGATGTTCTGGGCACACAAGCGCCGTGACCAGTGGCTAGAGTTTCATTGAATTGCTTAACAAAATTTCAGCGTGAGAAATACCATGTGTGGCGTGTGAACTCGTTGAAATGCGTGTGTCACACTCTCAAAGCGTGAGACTTGAGAGCGCTGATATGACCACCTGTGACCCTGTTCAAATAATCATTTGAATCAAATGATCAAACTAAACCAAAATGTGCTAAAACTATTGGGGAAAAAAATGTAACTCTCAAAAACAATATATTCTTTATTTTACAGATGCATCTGTTTGATCTGAAAACAACAGTAATCTACTTGGAAAGTCTCTACAAATGACTGCTTTTCATAATTGTAGCTTAAACCAATATTTATGATTAAACTATCAGGGCTCTCAAGTCTCACACATTGAGAGTGTGACACACGCAATTCGACGTGCTAACATGCCACACATGGCATTTCTCACGCTGATTTTTTTGTTTGTTTGTTTTGTTTTGGTGCCCAGAAAATCGGTCTGTGTGGCTCAGTTTATGCAGGCACCGCGCGTTTTCAGCGTTTTCAGCGAAACCCCCCCGGAGCGACCTGCAGCTCCGAACAGGTGAGTCACTCCCCGGACCGGTCCTGGTTTGGTCCTGATCTAGTCCTGGTTTAGTCTTGGTCTAGTCCTGGTTTAGTCTTGGTTTGGTTTAGTCCTGGTTTAGTCTTTGTTTAGTCCTGGTTTAGTCTTGGTTTAGTCCTGGTTTAGTCTTGGTTTAGTCCTGGTTTAGTCTTGGTTTAGTCCTGGCTTAGTCTTGGTATTCTATGTAGATGAATTTTTGTAATCAATAGGTATCTGATATTTGCCTGAATGCATTGAATAAAGCCAAGCAAGTGTGCAGTAAAGCTTCTCTTTTTTTGGAATAGTAGATAATACTACTTTAAACATTGTTATATATTTAACAATTACATATAAAAAATTACAAAAAATGAAGTCAAAATTTCAGTAGTTTTCAAAAAAGAAAAAGACCTATTTTAAGGTACAATAAAAGTCCCTCTAGTTTAAATATTACAAATGTGCACAAAACAGTACACATGATTGTCGCAGATTCATAAATACTAGCTGGATTCATATCATTTTAAGTGTAAAAATTACACATTTTCATCTTTTTTATTTATCTTTGATACAGTTTGACTTCTTAAATCCAGTATTTATATCCAATCATGGTAAAAATGCACTTGGAAAACAAAGATATCTTAAAGATCCCATGACATGGTACTTCTTGATGCTTTTATACGGCGCCTTAATGGTTCCCTGATACTGTAAATGAATCCTTCAGTGTCCACCAGCACTCTAACCAGAACTGTAGCTTGGCTGAGCTGCGAAACCAACCGACCAAATAAATTTTGTCCAGTTTAGAAATTGAATTTCTCCTTTTGCCATGGATTCTACCTGGACGACTGAGGGATTCTTCACACAATGGTAATAAAACTTTTTTCTGATTCTCAAACAATCTTTTAAATCTTAAATTCTTACTTTGTCTCTATATCAAAAGATGCTGACATTGTTATGGCAGCGGTGCTAATTCTGATGCCCCTGAGTTTGTGGTTGAAAGTAGAGCAGTTTTCGGAGGAAGTTGAAGGAGCCGGGCATCTGTTTGTACAGACCTTTGGCGGAGTTCTGGGACACCTCATGATTCACCTGCAACAAGCAAAATGAACTTTCATCAACAAAAAAAGAAAAAACAAAAGTTAAAGCTACACCGTGTAACTTTTTAGTGCAGGTCCATCACCAGTTTGTCTCTGTGGAGATATAGTTATTTCCTTGTCTGGAATGTTACACAGCCTGGAATTAAACTTTATCTTGCATTTATTCAATTATATTTTACAGCTCAAACAACTTCGATTGAAGTGGAAATAGGTCAAAACTGACACAGAATCTGACCTTTGTGAAAGCTTTACATCGCTGTATGGGGAAAATGCTTCGTGGGCTTTTCCCTGCAGTACCAATGAACGGCCACTAATCAAACTCAAGACAGGTCTAAGCTAGCAATATCCCATCCAGTTATTTTAACAGATGTCTGTGTTGCCATGTTGTTGGGTGCTGTTTGGGTGCTGCATCTTCAAACTTCAATGCTGCTCTGTGATTGGTCTCCCAGTGCTGGGCAAATTAGAACCTCACAGAGGAGATATTCATCTCAAGAAGTGAGTGTGTGACTCACAAATATCATCAGAATTCATCTTGGTGCTTAAATTGCCCCTCGGGACAAATATTCACAGACATATTCCATATTTCATGTTCCATTCCTGACCATTCTAACCGGGTAAGCAGACGTCATTTGTCATGTAAGTCTGGATCATCTGAGTCACTTTATTGTAGTGATATTATATATTACTATACTGGAGTCACTTTAACTGCTGTTTGTTCACTGCTCAGAACCAAAGACATTTATTGTGCAGCGTTCCTGTGCCTTTTAACCCCTACACCACGTTAAAGGCAAATTAACGTTTTTTTTACAATCTGAGCCTTCTTTCGGCAATAAAACAAGTAGTTTTACTCACCCATAGCATTTTTCTGTCAATTGGAGCAGTATCGCAGAACTTATGTTGAGCCGTTCTGTTCTAGTAATGATCCCGTATCCGTTAACATGGTGCTGTATCATATGCTCGGGGCATTACTTTGCGGTGTCCAAATAACACAAACTTTAGCACTTTTCAAATCATAGAAGCCCGATGTCTTAATATAAGATTTCGTTTGAAGCAAAAGTGGCCTGTAATCTGAGATTTAGCCATAGTTTCGAGTAGATGAGGACGCCAGTGCGCATGCGCGGACTGCTCCTGGGCCCCAAACATGAAACGCAAAGCTGAAAACTATGGATAAATCTCGGATTACAGGCCACTTTTGCTTCAAACGAAATCTTACATTAAGACATCGGGCTTCTATGATTTGAAAAGTGCTAAAGTTTGTGTTATTTGGAGACCGCAAAGTAATGCCCCGAATACAAATGCTAACGGATACGCTACAACATAACTTTCTTCAAACAGCTCCAAATGACACGAACGTGATATGGGTGAGTCAAACGACTTGTTTTATTACCGAAAGAAGGCTCAGATTGTAAAATAACGTTACTTTTCCTTTAAGGTGGCGGCTCAAGGAGGGGACTTATTATTATTATTTATCTTAATTTTGATGCATGCTCATATTTTCCTACTGTTTCTGAAACTTGCGTTGTGACACTGCAATTTCCACATTGTGGGACAAATAAAGGATTATCTTATGCGATGAGTCATGACACGTGACATGAGAGTGAGGAGTTACCATCATGAGCATAGTGACCAGGTCGTCTGTGGCGGCATTTTCTGAAAACACTCGATCCAGAGTCTCCACGTACCAGGAGCCAGCCTGAGTGTCCCTCCATGACACGTAACCTAGGCAACAGCAGGGAGGGGTCAATGTTTACCTGGGATATAAGAGGATGGGAGGGCATCTGATACACAGGGATACAGATGGATGTGATGAAATGTTTGTGGCACTGCCTGCACTAGATGTGGGTTATTTTTTGTATTTATAATCTACTTATATCTTATAGTCATGTTTAAAATAATGACAAAAACATGAAGAAGGACTTAGGATTATCAAAAGTATCGAAAATCTGATACTAATTGGTACTAAAACTAGTATTAAATACTCATTTGAGCAGGCATTGATACTAAAAAAGTCGCATTTACAGGACAGAAAGGAACCATTCCTGAATGTCTTTAGAATGATCTTGAGCTGGATCAGAACAAGTATAAGAGCACATAGACGAGTATACACCCATGGACACTATGGAACCTACCTGGACATATGTGAATACAGGGGGTCCTCGGGTTACGACGGTCTCGGTTTACGACGTTTCGTGGTGACGAACGCGCCCCCATTAAAATGTATATATATATATATTACGCGTCATTCCGTCTTACACGGTTTAGCGTGGTAAGAGATGTAAACAAAAGCGAACGGCGCGCGGTGCACGGCGGAAGAATACGCTTTGTTGTGGTTGTAGGGAGAAGAAGACGGCCTCGTGTGCGTGCCCAATGTGGGCGGAAGTATCTGATGTGGGCTCTGATCTGCTCCTATGAAAGCGACAGTGATAACCAAGCAGCGTAGTTGTCTAATTATTGAGATGGAAAGGTTATTGGTGCTTTGGTTGGAAGATCAAAGGCAAAATCCGACTTACGACGAAATTCGGGTTACGACGCGTCTTAAGAACGGATCAACGTCGTAACCCGAGGACCCCCTGTATAAAAGAAAGTACTACTATTTAATGTTGAAAATCACATTCTATTGTCTAAATAGAGAATGTGTTTTAGTAAAATTCTCCTAACCACATTCAAAGCAATCCATAACCTGGCCCCACCTTACATCACTGACCTCCTCCACATCTCCATTCCTTCTCGCTCCCTCCGCTCCTCCTCCTCTCTCCAGCTCTCTGTCCCCTCTGCTCGTCTCATCACCATGGGGGGCAGAGCCTTCAGCCGCTCTGCTCCCCTGCTCTGGAACTCACTCCCTCCTGACCTCCGCAATATTGACTCTCTTCCTATTTTCAAATCCAGACTCAAAACACACCTGTTCAGACAATCCTACACCACATAACAGTCACTTTCACCATCTTCCAGTTTTTGTATCTGTTTTTATCTTTGTATTTTAAGTATTTTTATGTTTTAACTTTGTTTTGTACAGTGTCCTTGGGTGTCTTGAAAGGCGCTTTTAAATAAAATGTATTATTATTATTATTATTATCATCGCAATATCGGAATCAGTATTGAATACTGTATTGTATTGAGTAATTCCTTAGTATCAAACTATCAAATCTGAAAATGTAGTATTGTGACAGCACTAGAAGGAAACAATAATAGTTCTTTCTGTGATAGTAAAATAAAATTGTACCAGGGAAGGTGGAGTATGAGACGAGGATGTCACTGGGCGTGGGCAGTGAGGCTTTAGCGTCAGGTTCGTCAGACACACTCAGAGAGTCACTGCTAGATGATGTGGGAATAGCATCAGTCTGATCATCCTCTCCTCCACCAAACGAGGGTGCTGTCTCATCCTCAGGCGAGAACTCAAAGCCTGTGTCCTTCTCACCTGAAACAAAACAATAATAAGTGTGAATAAGGTATTTACTTTAGACATGACACATCTGACATGAGTGATCTGTTTAAGATAAGATAAGATTCTTGGAGTGCCTGGGAGGGGTACTGGACAGTGCACCTACCGGGGACTCCGTGGTTCTACGCCCACGTGGGCAACGACAGTGACACCTGGAGAGGGGTGACTGGTTGGAACGGCCTCCCTGATCTGAACCCGAGCGGTGTTCTGTTATTGGACTTCTGTGCTAGCCACAGTTTGTCCATAACGAACACCATGTTCGAGCACAAGGGTGTCCATCAGTGCACATGGCACCAGGACACCCTAGGACGGAGGTCGATGATCGACTTTGCTGTCGTGTCATCTGACCTCCGGCCACGTGTCTTGGACACTCACGTGAAGAGAGGGGCAGAGCTGTCAACTGATCACCACCTGGTTGTGAGTTGGGTCCGCTGGCAGGGAAGGAGGCTGGAGAGACCTGGCAGGCCCAAGCATATCGTGAAGGTCTGTTGGGAATGTCCCGCAGAGCCCTCTGTCAGGGGCACCTTCAACTCACACCTCCAGGAGAGCTTCTCCCGGATTCCGGGGGAGGATGGGGACATAGAGTCTGAGTGGGCTCTGTTCTCGGCCTCTATTGTCGATGCGGCCGCCTGTAGCTGTGTGGGGCAATCCCCAAACCCGGTGGTGGACACCAGAAGTAAGGGATGCCATCAGGCTGAAGAAAGAGTCCTATCAGGCCTTGTTGGCTCATGGGACTTCTGAGGCAGCTGACGGGTACCGGCGGGCCAAGCGTGCTGCAGCCCGGGCGGTAGCAGAGGCAAAAACTCTGATTTGGGAGGAGTTCGGAGAGGCCATGGAGGAGAACTATCGGACGGCCTCAAAGAAATTCTGGCAAACCGTTCGGCGCCTCAGGAGGGGGAAGCAGTGCTTCACCAACACTGTTTACAGTGCAGGTGGGGAACTGTTGACCTCGACTGGGGATGTTATCGGACGGTGGAAGGAATACTTTGAGGATCTCCTCAATACCGCCATCACATCTTCCGAGGAGGAAGCAGAGGCTGGAGACTTAGAGGCGGACTCGTTCATCACCCTGGCTGAAGTTACTGAGGTGGTTGGAAAGCTCCTTGGTGGCAAGGCCCCGGGGGTGGATGAGATCAGCCCTGAGTATCTTAAGTCTCTGGATGTTGTAGGGCTGTCTTGGCTGACACGTCTCTGCAACATCGCGTGGCGGTCGGGGACAGTACCTCTGGACTGGCAGACCGGGGTGGTGGTCCCTCTGTTTAAGAAGAGGGACCAGAGGGTGTGTTCCAACCATTGGGGAATCACAGTCCTCAGCCTTCCCGGTAAGGTCTATTCCAGGGTGCTGGAGAGGAGAATTCGACCGATAGTCAAACCTCGGATTCAGGAGGAGCAGTGTGATTTTCGTCCCGCCGGGGAACACTGGACCAGCTCTATACTCTCCATCGGGTGCTCGAGGGTGCATGGGAGTTTGCCCAACCAGTCCACATGTGCTTTGTGGATCTGGAGAAGGCATTCGACCGTGTCCCGCGTACAGTCCTGTGGAGAGTGCTCTGGGAGTACGGGGTTCGGGGCCCTTTGTTAAGGGCTGTTTGGTCCCTGTATGACCGGAGCAGGAGCTGTGTTCACATTGCCGGTAGTAAGTCGGACCTGTTTCCGGTGCATATTGGACTCCGCCAGGGCTGCCCTTTGTCACTGGTTCTGTTCATTATATTTATGGACAGAATTTCTAGGCACAGTCAGGGGCTGGAGGGGATCCGGTTTGGGAACCACAGGATCTCATCTCTGCTGTTTGCAGATGTTGTCCTGATGGCTTCATCGAACCAGGACCTCCAGCGTGCATTGGGTGGTTTGCAGCCGAGTGTGAAGTGGCTGGGATGAGGATCAGCTCTTCCAAATCCGAGGCCATGGTTCTCGACCGGAAAAAGGTGGCTTGCCCTCTCCGGGTGGGTGGGGAGTCCTTGCCTCAAGTGGAGGAGTTCTCAGGGTCTTGTTCACGAGTGAGGGGAGGATGGAGCCTGAGATTGACAGGCGAATCAGTGCAGCGTCGGCAGTGATGCGGTCGCTGTACAGGACCATTGTGGTGAAGAGGGAGCTGAGCCGAAAGGCGAAGCTCTCAATTTACCGTGATAAAAGGAGAAATTCAATTTGTCAACTGGACAAAGTTTATTTGGTTGAAAATGTTTCGCAACTCAATTGAGTTGCTTCATCAGTTCTGGTTAGAGTGCTGATGGACACTGCTTATATCTAGCTGCTAATCAAGACTCAAAATTAAACCACTGCTGTTTCAGAGGTTGCTCATTTGGGGTCCAAACTCTATGGCCGTGAGTTCGAGACGGTGGGTAGACATCCAGAGGGGGGGTGGAACTGCATTTGCATTTTTTCTTGAATGTGACGTCAGAAACTTCCCTTGTTCAGAATCGCCCGTTTGGGCTATCTTTTTTTCAAACGCGGAAAAGGATCGCAAATGCTCAGTTTACACATATCGCAACTTTTAGCCATGGGGGGGGGGCCCTAAACAGGGTAGGGGAGCTCACATTAACGTTCAAAAACCTCAGAAAGTGAAAATTTCATGCCATGGGACCTTTAAGGCTCAGGTGGTTGCGCCCACACCAGTCCACAAAGTCTCTGATGACCGAGCGGTACTCCAGCTCATTCCCCTCAGACACACAGCCCACAATGGCCGAGTCGTCAGAGAACTTCTGGAGATGGCAGCTGTCCGTGTTGTAGGTGATGTCCGAGGTGTAGATGGTGAAGAGGAAGGGTGAGAGGACAGTTCCCTGGGGGACCCCAGTGCTGCAGACTACCACCTCTGACTCACAGCCGCGCAGCCGCACATACTGTGGACGGTCAGTGAGGTAGTCAATGGTCCAGGCAGCGAGATGTCCATCAACTCTCACATCCTCCAGCTTCCCCAACAGCAGCGCCAGCCTGATGGTGTTGAAGGCGCTGGAGAAGTCAAAGAACATGACTCTCACACCTCTCACCTCTCTAGGTGGGTGAGCGCCCGCTGCAGCAAGTAGATGACGGCGTCCTTTACTCCTACATTTGGCTTGTAGGCAAACTGCAGCAGGTCCAAGGTGGGGCTCACCACAGAGCAGAATTGGCTGAGGATCACCCTCTCTTTCTATAAGGCTTCTATAAGGTTTCTATAAGGCTTTAAGGGCGTGTTTGATTTGAGAACTAGAGTGTACCTGCTGTGTTTCTACAGTGAGGCTGAACTCATTTGGAATAATATGATGAGGTTTTAAAATCTGGATTTTTTTCAGATGCTTATTTAAAGACAGAGCTTTGAGTGAGGACCGGATTGTCTCAGGGACTGCAGATGGAAGTCTGGTACAAAGCATATTTTCATTTTTAGTGATTAATGCTCCTGTATATTGTCCCTGTCAAATAAATCAAATAAACTAAACTAAGGATCTGATAAACTCACATGCATATCACAACAGGTTTTACAGTATGTGTTGCTTGTAGAGGACATTCTGTTGTGTTCACTATAATCGTTATTATTCTCATATATATATATTCTCAGAATGCAATGGATTAACAGTACATAGTGCCTTTAAAGAACCCAACACATGTCACAGTGCAGTATTCACTCTACTACTGTAGCCACAGCTGCCATGGGACAGACAGAAGTGAGACTGCCAATGTGCACCATCCGCCCCTCAAACCACCACCAACACTCACACGTGCACATTCAGACTGGGCATAACACCACCAATTGGGTGGAGTGTCTTGCCGAAGGACACAACAACAGCTTCTACTAGAGCCAGCAGTGGCTCTAGTAGAAGCTGTTGTTGTGTCCTTAGGCAAGCCCCACTGTAGCGCCTGGTATTCTCAGTGGTCTGCCATTCAAGAATTAACCATGCTGCTTATTAGCCTCAGAGATCTTAAGAGACCAGATTTTCTTAAAGATCCCATGACATGGTACTTCTTGATGCTTTTATATGGCTCCTTAATGGCTCCCCAACACTGCAAATGAATCCCTCTTCAAAATCAAGACTCAGTGCATGAGAAAGTCTTGAGAACACAGCCAGAGCCGAAAACATCCCTCTCAAACACTCCATTATGGGCGTTGTTGCTTGAACGCAAATGAGGAGGACAGAGACAGGCCAATGCAGCGGGCGGGCCGTGGCCAAACTCTCCGCTCCCTCCTCTTCAGCGGCGCGATGCACGCCGGCCCCACTTCCGCGTTTATGCATGGAGGAAGATACTCTATGAGGCGATTTCCATTGAAAAATAAACACATTTCCACAGAAAATAAAATTAAACCACTGCTGTTTCAGAGGTTCGGAGGCTCGGATAAAGGACGTCCGAGCCTGGAAACACTCTCACGTGCCTCCAGGCAAATAAAAAAACGCATCTCGCAGTGCGTAGCTCGTTTGCGGTCCAAACTTTATGGCCATGAGTTCCATAGACGGTGGGTAAACATACAGACAGAGGGTGGACCTGCATTTGCATTTTTTCTTGAATGTGACGTCAGAAACTGCCCTTGTTCAGAATCGCCCGTTTTGGGCTGTCTTTTTTTCAAATGCGGAAAAAGATCGCAAATGCTCAGTTTACACATTGTGTAACTTTTAGCCATGGGGGGGGGTCCCTAAACAGGGTAGTGGAGCTCACATTAACATTAAAAAATTTCATGCCATGGGACCTTTAAAGTGGAATCAATCAGTTTGATGAAGCATGCAGGGTGCGTTTGGTTTGGTACCTCCTCCACAGGCCTGGATGAAGAAGAGCTTGGGTTTACCCTGCAGGGAGGGGCAGTGCTGACCGTTGAGGAAGTTGGTGACATGTTGCACTGGGACATATAGCCCGTCCACTCCATACACCGCCCCAGGGAAGCGGTTATGACTCACCTGAACACAACACAATGCTTTAACCATGGTAGTAAGGAACTTAAAGGTACTGCAGAACTTTTCTGGTAGAGACTCACTTGTCTCCATAGAGAAGTTATTTATCCATCTTGTATTTATTCATTTGCAGGTGTTTTTCTTAAAAGCTCCATGTTACACTATTGTCTATGAACATCTATGTTCTCAGATCTACTTTCCTTGTCCCAAACATATCAGGAGCTGTGTTTTGTTTCATTCACATGTTTAACACACAAACCCTGCACATTGAGACTGAGTTCTTCTGTCAAACAGAAAATACTCTGTTCTACCTGATGATGTCATGTGGTGATACAGGAAGTGCTCCACTGTGTTTTTAAACTCCATACACCTTCACTTGAATCATTTGAATCATTTCAGATCTGGAATTGTCAATCTCTATTGAACAAAAGAAAAAGGAGCTGTAAACTTGAAAACTTCCACCTCATAACATCACCAAGTGGAACAGAGCATTTTGAGCTGTGGAGATGTAGACAGACTAATAATAAAGGGTTTCTCAAACATGTGTAAATGAAACAAAATTCACAAGAGTCCATTTTCTGTAATATAGGAGGTTTAAATACTGTACCATGAAAAACACATTTGAACCTGCTGTGACGTTTATGCCATACTGTGGAGCATTCCAGGAAACACATTAGAGAAATAACGTTGTATTTTCTGTATAATTTCTTTGCGTTTTTGTCTTGATTGAAGAATTTTCTATTGCATATTATATAATTTTCTAAATATAGAACCAGTGTAAATGAACACAAGGTGGAGCTCCCTTTAAAGTGAATATATATTACAGCTTTAAACTAATTTGTGAAGAAAAATTTGTAAAGACACACACACACACGCACGCACAGAGGTAGGAGTCTGTACCTCAGTCCCATGGGAGAGAATGATGACGACACAACAGTCAAACACAGAGTGGTCCTTCTTTGACAGAGCCGAGAGTTCCTGTCGGATTTGCTGCAAAACAAAAGAACAAGTGAAGAAGATTCATCAGTGATTCACTATGGGCTCTACTATTTTAACCATCACACCATACAGTAGTTTACCATAGAATTCTAGTCTGCTTTTGGAGGGTTTTTTTGTCATTAATCAATTTGTAGACAGTGCTTTATCTTAAAACTAATCAGATTAAACTTGAGTGACCCTAACCTGGCACGGGTATGATTTTAAAGAGAATAGACCATGTAGATTTCACCTTAATTCTGCAATATCTGAACATCTGGTTTACTACTCACCTTCTTATAACATCAAAAATGGTCTCTGGAGAGTTTTGTGAAAAATGGACTTAATAACCAAAAAATCTACTGATTTACATCAGTATTCTCTCTCTGTCCACTACTCTCTGTCTCATTAATCGACTATTTAATTGTAATTAACAATACACACACTTACAGTTTTTGAATTGTTGTGAGACTATGGTTTAATCATAATAAAACCAATATCAATGTAAAAAAATAAAAATACATCCATAGCTTAATTAATGCACAACTTGATTAGCTGCTAGCCCGTTTAGCTGCAGAAATCCACTTCTACGGCAATCTGGAGTTTTGTAAATTAATTAAATGGCTCAGGCTTTCGTCTATCTTTAATAATGATAACAGGAGAAGTTCAATTTGTCAACTGGACCAAGTTTGTTTGGTTGAAAACGTTTCGCCGCTCATCCGAGAGGCTTCGTCAGCTCTAATAAGAATACTGGTAAGACACTTGCTTATATCTTGCTGTAGGGAGGAGCTACCTAGCTAACTACTTTCCGGAACTATCTCATTGGTTTCGGTCTTTTGTTTCTCTGGCGTCTAGCTTAACGATCCCTATTCATCCCTACACGCCTGCTTTTTCACACCTCTGGCCCTGACCTGGCTAACCCTATTGTTTCCCTGTTTGTTTGATCTAGGCTTAATAATGGAATTGTAGATGGGATGCAAATTATATCTTACTCCACCATTTCTGTTCAGAGAAGGATTCTCTTTTTTGACAAAAATAGCCTCTTTAACTCCCCTCTCAAACCAATTCTTTTCCCTGGCTAAGATCTGAACCTCACTGTCCTCAAAAGAATGTCCCGTGGCTTCTAGGTGAAGATATACGGCAGAAGACGGTCCACTCTGGCACGCCCGTCTGTGTTGGTACATCCTCTTGTGAAGTGGCTGCTTGGTTTCTCCAATATAGCGCTCACTGCAGTCTTCACTACACTGAATGGAGTAGACCACATTGCTTTGTTTGTGGCTCGGTGTTTTGTCCTTTGGGTGGACGAGTTTTTGTCTTAAAGTGTTTGTGGGTTTGAAATAAACTGGGATTTCATATTGTCTGAAAATCCTCTGTAGTTTTTCCGACACGCCGGCCAGGTACGGAATCGCTACCCCTTTCCTCCTGGGTTCGGATTCTCTATTATCTTGTTTCTTGCCCTTGTCTCTCTTGGTTTTGTTAACAGCCCATTTGGGATAACCACAAACAGAGAGGGCTTCCTGCACATGTTGTTCTTCTTTTTCCTTACCCTCTGTGCTTGTGGGAACCACTTGGGCCCTGTGTTGTAATGTCCGAATAACACCCAAAAAGCAGGCGTGTAGGGATGAATAGGGATCGTTAAGCTAGACGCCAGAGAAACAAAAGACCGAAACCAATGAGATAGTTCCGGAAAGTAGTTAGCTAGGTAGCTCCTCCCTACAGCAAGATATAAGCAAGTGTCTTACCAGTATTCTTATTAGAGCTGACGAAGCCTCTCGGATGAGCGGCGAAACGTTTTCAACCAAACAAACTTGGTCCAGTTGACAAATTGAACTTCTCCTGTTATCATGGATTCTAACTGGACGACTGAGGGACTTTTCACGTATCTTTAATAATGTTTCATCCCGCTGCAACAATACAGTAATCCCTCGTTTATCGCGGGGGTTAGGTTCCAGAAATAACCCGCAATAAGTGAAATCCGCGAAGTAGGACAACTTTATATTTTACAATTATTCTACATGTTTTAAGGCTGTAAATGCCTCACCACACACATTATACGCTTTTCTCAGACTGGAATTAACATTTTCTCACATTTGTCTCTAGTTTAAACACTCAAACTTTCATAGATTTTCAACAAAATGTATTAATAGTGACGTGTGGGGGGAGACATGGCTCCGGGAGCCCCGCCAGACGTGCGAGCAGCACTGCCACGTCCCGGTACGAGACGCGCAACAACCACTTGCAGAAGTGCGCGACACGCTGCTCTGTCACGGATTTGTCCACGATAAACCCCTCATCTGGACAAATCCGTGACAAAGCAGCACGTGTCGCGCACTTCTCCAAGGGGTTGGTGCGCGTCTCGTCCCGGGACGTGGCGGTGCTCCTCGCCACTATTAATACATTTTGTTGAAAATCTATGAAATTTTGAGTGTTTAAACTAGAGACAAATATGAGAAGATGCAGCGCGAGGCCGCTTGTACACCGGGGAGATAGAACTGCGGCACCCGGACCGCGTGCTCTCAACCCGAGCCACAAACCGAACACGCACAAACGAACGCAAAAGCCGCACGGAGTGATTTAATCCTGGTTCAGACCTGGTCTACTTCTGGTCTAGACCTGGTTTAGTCCACGTTTAGTCCTGGTCTAGTTTCTTAGCCAATCAGGACGCAGACCACATTGTTACACTATAAAAAAAATGTTACACTATAAAAAAAAAAAAAAAAAAATTTTTGAAAAAAAAAATCCGCGAAACAGCGAGGCCGCGAAGAGTGAACCGCGATAGAGCGAGGGTTCACTGTAATCCACAATCTCTGAAACTCCATAAAGTTTGTTCATTGCAGCCAACATCGTTAGTTTCTATGGGAATTCTCAGCTGCTCTACTGCCAGTGTGGGGTTTGGAGGTGCATGCTGGGATTGTGTGACAACAACTGCAGGAGTTCTATGGTATCTACTTTTGATACTAGAAGTGACTTTATTGATCTCACACAGGAGAAATTCTTCTCTGCAGTGGGCAGCACATTTCTGCGCCCGGGAACCATCTCCATGATCTTCTTGCTTCAGTTTGGTCAGGACCTAAGCTGGAGGATTTTACCTGGTGCATGCTTTGGGTTGATGGGGGAAACCGGAGTGCCCGGAGGAAACCCACCCAGACACGGAGAGAACATGCAAACTCCATACAGAAAGGCTCGGGCCTTTCTGGGTACATTTTATACAAGCCTAAATCCCTCGTAACAGAATGAGAACACAGATGAGAACATTTCTCACCTTCTGTTTGAGGTTGGTTTTGACTTCTACAGTGAAGTTGAGGTTGGTGAATCGTCTCTGGAGTTTGTCACAGTCAACATTTGACCCGGTGCGATTGTTCAGTTCACTTTTCGGCTCAAACTCCACATTGTTTATGATCAGGCAGTGACCGCAGGGACTAGCGTCCATCTTGTAAGACTATATCACACATACACAGACAAAAAAAAAAGATTAATTGTAATAAGAAAACATGCCAAAATTTAACTTACCTAAATAGTATTTTGTGCAGTATAATTACACTGATAATTGATGATAGTTTGTTAAAGCAACAAAGTAATCAAAAAATACATTTAAAGAGGGGTTAAAAGGAGAAATTCAATTTGTCAACTGGATAAAAAGGTTTATTTGGTCGAACATGTTTTGCAGCTCATCCAAGCTGCTTCCTCAGTTCTGGTCAGACGCTGGTGGACACTGCCTTATATCTGCCTGAGGGGAGGAGCCAACTACAATGAAATTACTGAAACTACTACACCTACTTGTTTTCAGTTTCCATCCGTCCATCCATTTTCTTTCAGGAGGCATCCTGAACAGATGCCCGAGCCACCTCAGCTGGCTCCTCTCGACATGGAGAAGCAGCAGCTCTACTCCGAGCTCCTCCCGTGTGACTGAGTGTAATAGAAGCATTTTTTCGTGTTCCGAAGTGGATATCGGATTATAGGCCACTTTCGACTCAAGCGAAAGTTTAGACTGACACATTGAGCTTCTGTAATTTGAAAAGAGCTAAAGTTTTTGTTATTTGGTGACCGCAATGTTGTGCCCCGACCACTCACGTTACGGATATCACTGACTAAAAAATCTCCAGAAATGCTCCAAATGACACCAAAGTGCTATGGGTGATTCACTCACGTTGTTTTATTACTGAAATAAGGTTCAGATTGTAAAAAACTTTACTATTCCTTTAAATCAAAACAAACAAAGAAAACAATAGGGCTAGCCAGGTCAGGTCCAGAGGTGTGAACACACCCATTATGGCCCTGAATGGGTGTGCTAACCAGACCCCACACTCCCATTGCATATTGAATAGGCCTTTTAACTAACAGAAACTGAAAACAAGTAGGTGTAGTAGTTTCAAAGTAATTTCATTGTAGTTAGCTCCTCCCTGCAGGCAGATGTAAGGCAGTGTCTACCAGCGTCTGCCCAGAACTGAAGAAGCAGCTTGGATGAGCTGAGAAAAGTATTCGACCAAATAAACTTTTGTCCAGTTGACAAATTGAATTTCTCCTTTTGCCATGGGTTCTACCTGGACGACTGTGGGATTCTACATACATTTAAATAGGGGGTATTTTAGTTCTGTGGGGGTATTAATTGTATAACCTAACATAATAGATCACCATGTTCCCTTTTATTGTTTTAAAAATGATATATTAATCGAAAACAAAGTATTAACATGTTTTATAAATTTCATATTCATTTTTGACGCTCAGTCCCCCCTCTCCTTTATCCCAGCGCCAAGCCACTCCCTCTGCAGAGCGCGATCACAACACAACACAGCGTTCCGCTAATTCAGCTGTTAGTGAATAAGTCCTCTTACCTGAATACTGTCTCTGCGTGTCCTCTGTGGTTTTGGTCTAAGGAGATCTCCTTCAGGAGCTGTTACAAATTAAAAACATAATTCAACTGCAATGTCTGGATTAGGCTGGTTAAATTTAAGTGATGTATGAATATAACTCAAAATACCAGAATATAAGGGCACAAAAGCTTACATGGGGTTGGAGTTGTGTTGGGTTTCTGCATTGGAGTAATGGGAGTAATTATTATTTTCTTGTCCACATCCAACGGGGACACTGTAAAAAAAGTTTTTTTCAATAATACAAGACAACTGTATGGAGTTCCAAAGTGACCACCTGCTCCGGTTCCAGAAGTAAATTTTCCATACATTACTGAGGCTCTAGCAGCTAGGTGCTGATTAATATCCATAAGGCAGTTGTTTTAAGTCCAAAAACATATTTAAAATGCAAGATTCAGCAAAATGCTTTAATAACTCAGCAGTTTAAAAAGCTTCAGAAACAGTTTTAAATTTAAAATAAGTTATAGGTCTTGTGGTCATTAGTTTTCACAGAGCTGGTTAGCCCTGAGCTTTTAAAATTGTAATATTCTTTTTCTTTTTTTAAAAAAAGTTTATCGATAAAAGTAATAAAAAATTTACTTCCGCAAGTAGGGGTGGGCAGTCGCTGTTGAGGTCCATTCTTCCCACAATGGGGGAAGTTCAGTGTTGCAACTATAGACTGTATAGGTATAACCTTCCTCACCTATGGGCAGAGGCTGGAGTGTGGGCCGGACCACAGGGGATGCTGAAGGCTGTAGTGTGCCCAGAGAGGAGACTTCCTTCAAGGCTTGGACCAGTCGCATTTGCCCCGTCTCTTCCAGACTCTCCACAAACAACGGAAAAGCTCTGCTCCCACGAGTCTCAATGTCCCGGGCAAGCTGACGTGCCTGGTCCCGCCTGGTCCCTGCGCTCTGCAACCACCACAAGAGAACAGCATCATAAGGTGAGATACAACATTGTAAACACTTGTACTTTTCTAACACCATACTTATACTCTTACTTGTGTAATATATTGTACAGTGAAATAGTACTATTACTTAAGTAAAAGTTGTGCTTCCTCTTCTCACTGTGAGTAAGTTTACAAGTGACAAAAGCGTTATGTGACAATATGAAATGATCTGAACATTGTGGTTCTTGCACTTGCGTCTCTTTTTTTTAATCATCATTATTTAATATTTTATTTTACATCACATTAACATTCATTGTCTTGTACCATTACTTTCTATTTCTCCCTCTTATTTTGAAACGGTACTATACTACTTTACTACTACTACTACTAGGGCTAGAATAAAACACGAAACAATAAAAACAAAACAAATACATGCATTAAAAAATAAATGTTGCATTCCGTCATGATACCAATCTACCTTGTTTTAATTATTTAATAAATTTAATAATAATAATAAGCTAAAGATAAAGCGTAGGGCCACGCTTTAGCGCTCGGGCCTAATAATAATAATCATATGTTTGTAATATATGACATGTGACATTAGCTGGAGATAATTTTGGTGACATTTTTATCAATACTATTAGAAGTATGTCTTTGTTGTTTATTATTTGAATCAAATAAACAGTTATTTTCCGAATTCATTTGACTGTGGTCCTACCTTAATCTCGTCTATCATGTCCTGTGTGAAGACCCCCTTCTCCAGCAGCAGGTCGTACAGGCTCGATGGGTCCAGTTCTTTTACGAGGTTCGTCCTGTTACGTTGGAGAATTTTTTTGTGCCTTTCGTCCATTTCCCTCCTTTAAAACACAACGTAAAACTGTAAATATATACGCAAAAACTCCCAATATCTTAATGTATATGGCTGATCTCTAGTTAAAACATGTCATTCTAATTTCTATGTCAAAAACAAGGCAGGTTTCTTTTTTTGTTTACGACTTCCACAAGTATTACGAGCTCTACTTCCGTGTTTACATCACCGCCGGCTGTGATTGGGCCGTAGCGCTAGGTGCGTTGAATTTACTTTACCGCGTACCCTGGCATAGTATTTCAAGCACATTGGGGATCGTAAGAACGGAACCGTGCGGAGTTTCAAATCAAACGCACCCAAGCAGAACCAATGAACGCGAAATACTCGAACTCCCAAAATTGCGTTAATTCTTTAACGCCGCCCCTTCAGCAGATGCCGGAGGAGAAAGGGATGCGGACGAGAGCATCTTTTAGGAATCCTGTCTCTAAATGATACAATGATAAACATGAGTCGTGCGTGTGAGGTGAGTATTCCAGTGCCTTATTTGCGCAGAAGGAAATAGCGTCACTTAGCAAAACGCACAGAGATACGTTTATTCGTTTTCAATAGAATTTTACATTTTAGTCGCCAGATTCCTGTGCAGAAGATGCTAAAAATCAGAATGCATGTTTATTTATACCAAAAGCAGATGAGAGCAAATGCAATAGAATCAGATGGTGCATGTGCAAATTAAGGTTATAATGACAATATGAAAATCAAATGATGCCTCCCAGCATACGTCAGTCTGAAACGTGTCATTAAAACTTAACACTGTAGTAAGTTACCACAGTGTTAAGTTTTAATGACACGTCCTTTGACATAACGTTATGTCAAAGGACACTTGGTAGTTTGAGAGTTGGTAGTTTGATCCATTGCTTCGGTATAGGGGTTAGGATCCTTGGGCATGTGAATTTATGTCATGTTTTTAGTGATTGTTCTTGCAGAATGACAGTCTTTCTCCCTCATAACTGGATCGATGTACACAGAATGTAATAGACAGGAATAGTCTAAGTGCTTCACCTGTGTTTTCAGTGGCCCAGTTTTGTGCGGCCCACTTCTGGCGCACATACACTCAACAAAAATATAAACGCAACACTTTTGTTTTTGCTCCCATTTTTCCTGAGATGGACCCAGAGATCCAAAATTCACTCCAGATACACAACACTACCATTTCTCTCAAACATTGTTCACAAATCTGTCCAAATGTGTGACAGCGAGCACCTCTGCCCCACCGAGACAATCCACCCCACCTCACAGGTGCGCCACATCAAGATGCCGATCCGACATCATGACCAGTGCACAAGTGCGCCCCAGACTGCCCACAATAAAAGGCCACCCCGAAATGTGCATTTTTTTTTCTTTATTGGGGGTCTGGGGACTCAGAACCAGTCAGTATCTGGTGTGAGCACCATTTGCCTCATGCAGTGCAACACATCTTCTTCGCATAGAGTTTATCAGATTGTCAGTTGTGGCCTGTGGAATGTTGGTCCACTCCTCTTCAAAGGCTGTTATGGACGAAGAACACAGGTGCATTTTATTGATGGCATTTTGAATGCACAGAGATACCGTGATGAGATCCTGAGGCCCATTGTTGTGCCATACATCCATGAACATCACCTCATGTTTCAGCAAGATAATGCACGGCCCCATGTTGCAAGGATCTGTACACAATTCTTGGAAGCTGAAAATGTCCCAGTTCTTGCATGGCCAGCATACTCACCGGACATGTCACCCATTGAGCATGTTTGGGATGTGCTTGACCGGCGTATACGACAGCGTGTACCAGCTCCCACTAATATCCAGCAACTTCACACAGCCATTGAAGAGGAGTGGACCAACATTCCACAGGCCACAACTGACAATCTGATAAACTCTATGCGAAGAAGATGTGTTGCACTGCATGAGGCAAATGGTGGTCACACCAGATACTGACTGGTTCTGAGTCCCCAGACCCCCAATAAAGCAAAAAAATGCACATTTCGGGGTGGCCTTTTATTGTGGGCAGTCTGGGGCGCACCTGTGCACTGGTCATGATGTCGGATCGGCATCTTGATGTGGCGCACCTGTGAGGTGGGGTGGATTGTCTCGGCGGGGCAGAGGTGCTCGCTGTCACACATTTGGACAGATTTGTGAACAATGTTTGAGAGAAATGGTAGTGTTGTGTATCTGGAGTGAATTTTGGATCTTTGGGTCCATCTCAGGAAAAATGGGAGCAAAAACAAAAGTGTTGCGTTTATATTTTTGTTGAGTATACATCCAAATACTCAAATAATTAAAACAGTGTTGTCACCAGTGTTGGGCAAGTTACTCAAAAACTGTAATGCACTACTTATTACTTGTTACTGTCATTTTAAAGTAATTACATTACAATATTACTCTAAATAAAAAGTAAGGCATTACACTACTTTTGCATTACTTTAGTTCCTCTTGCCAAAATGACTGGAAATAAGGATTTGGCATCTACAGTGCAAATCTGTCATGTGTCATGACTTTCACCTGCCTCCAGGAGGTTTTGGGAGCTGCAGACTGAAAACCAACATGTTCAGTAATTGCTTCTTACCTGCTTACAATACCAAAAGATAAATCGTCCTTTCCCTTCTTGTCACACCTTACCATGCACTCCAGCACCTGTTCACTGCCATCCTCTTCAATTCTGTAGCAAATGGCATTTTCACATTTGGTATACACATCTGTGAATATAGCCCATATGTATAGATATTAAGATAGTTCCAGCTGTATTGCCCTCTAGGATCTAGCACTATCCGATTCTTCTGGTTCTGTCATCCTTTGTCAGTCTGCCAGTTCGAGAGGAAGTAAAAGGAAATGGAATGGTCTGCGACTTTTATATCACTAGCTGATCTCGCGGAACTTTGTATGAAATGTAATATTCTGCGTGGACTTATCAGATTCAGTAGCTGATCTCGCAGTGATCCGCGAACTTTGTATGAAGAAAACGCAAAACCCACAAAAACAAAGCAGGTTAAAAATGCATTGTAATGTGCATTACTGGCATTGTAACGAGTAATATATTACCGATTTTCTTCCCTGTAATGCGTTACATTACTGCGTTACACCAAAAAGTAATGCATTACAGTAATTAATTACTTTTGTAACGAGTTACTCCCAACACTGGTTGTCACAATACTAACATTTCAATCTAATAGATTAGATACTCAATACTGATTCTGATACCACAATAAATAAATAAAAAAAACACACACACAATTTATTTAGCCAGCAGAAAGTGATTTTCCACGTTAAATGGTAGTACTTCTAGTGGCGGCACGGTGGCTAGCACTCACGCCTCACAGCAAGAAGGTTCCGGGTTTGATCCCCCATCAACCCAAAAACATGCACCATAGGTCCTGTGCCCCTGACCAAGCCTAAGCAAGAAGATCATGGAGATGGGTGCTGTCCACTGCTCCTGAATGGGGCAAATGCAGAGGACAAATTTCCCTTTGGGGACAATTAAGTGAAATAAATAAATAAATAAATAATACTTTCTTTTCTATCCCCATGTGGTTTTATATGTGTGTAATCCCTCAGTGATCCTGTAGGTTCCATAGTGGTCTATGGGCAGATACAAGTCTATGTGCTCTTATACTTGTTCTGATACAGCTCACCATTATTCTAAAGACATTCAGGAAAGGTTCACTTCCATCCTGTGAATGGAACTTTTTTTAGTATCGATACTTGCTCAAATGAGTATACTATCTATACTAGTTTTAGTTTTGATTAGTATTTTCAATACTCTTAATGACTCTATTTAAAGTGTATGATTATTTTCAACAGTGATGGCGACTTGTAGGACATCTCTCTCCCTTCTGTCCTTCCTCCTCCTCTTCCTCCTGGTTCTACCCTCTCAGTCTAGACTAGAACTGGACCCATACAAAGTCCTAGGTCTAAGCCCAAAAGCAAGCCAAGCTGAGATCAAGAGAGTCTACAAACGACTGGCAAAGGAATGGCAAGTATTCTCTTTAACATACATTATTTAAAGGTGCATTATATAACATTTCTGATGAGGGGTTTTCCACCTGCTTCATTTCAATTACAGATGTTTAAGGTCTTGCTGAAAAACAACACATACACAGTATTGAAACTAAGCGGGCTCGCAGCTCCGCAGACCTGATCTGTAGGTTGCTTTCACAATATTCTAGAATACCTATAATTTAAAATTGAGCTGGAGAACAGGTCAGATTTCTATGGTGGAATACCCACAATCAGCATTAATCAGCGTTTCACATTGTCTGTATGTAAGAGTTATCTGCCAACACGCTGTCTTAAAGTGCCCATGGCTTTGATGATAGATTTCACTAAAGCACAGTTAAAATAATAATATTTAAAGGTGCACTGCACAACTTTTCTGGTGGAGGGCCCTGCTTGGCTCCATGGAGATGTTCTTGGATTTTTCTGAAATGTTTCACAGTATGGTATTAAAGCTTTCTATTTTCATGGAGACCAAACCACACCAATTTACTGGTCTAATCTGTGGAGAGACAGTTTATTTCCCAGGTATTATCCCACCAAATGAAGTAAAAATGACAGAATCATTAAAGCCTGTGTTACACACTTTAAGTATAGTAGCTTTTATAGGCATAATATCAATGAGGAATGAATATACTTGTTTTGAAATTCTTTACAGAAATGACATAATGTGTTTTAACAGGCACCCAGACAAAAACAAAGATCCTGGAGCAGAGGACATGTTCATCAAGATCACCAAATCTTATGAGGTGAGTCCTGTTCAGATGTTAGAGCGGCTTCTCTGAAGTCATTTTAAAACAGTGTCTCTACCTTGTAAGTGTAGGTCTTATCCAACGAGGACAAACGAGCCAAGTACGACCGCTTCAGGCAGCTGGATGACACGCAGCCTTTTGGACATTGGCGCAACAATTTTTATTTTGATGAGGCTTTCTTCAACTTTCCATTTAACGCCAAAAACCAGCCAGACTTCAATGAGAATAGGCACGCACTTCAGTTCACCCAGTACATACAGCAGGTGGTGCCAGACAGCCACAGACGGCCATACCTCATCAAGATCACATCCGACTGGTGCTTCAGCTGTCTCCACATCGAACCAGTGTGGGACCAGGTGGTGCAGGAGATGGAGGCACTGGGTCAGTGTCTCAAAACAGTAACAGCAATACACCTATACAATCTGATATTTGCATTTTGGAATACAGCACTGGAAATATGTCTCAGTCTTCCAGCTACTTTCCTGCCATAGACTGTAGAAATAAGTGGACTAAGGTCGTTTTCACACCTGCCTTGTTTGGTTTGTTTAAAACGAACCAGAGTTCGTTTGCTCCTTTGTTTCGGACCTTTTGGGCTGGTGTGAATAAAAACCAAAAATCTCGAGCCGTAGCAAACAAGCGAACCGAGACCACCTAAAAAGTTCGGTCTCGGCACGGTTCCATTCGAATCCTGGTGCGTTTTGTTTGAGGTCCGACACAAGTTGGCTTTTTGTACTTAACGAGCTCCCGTCGTATGTCGAGCATTATGGGAAACCGAGGCTGACGAAACGAAACAAAACTTATGAGGCTTACTTACGTTTTGCGTGAAGAGCAAGAGTCAGAACTTGCTGTGCACATGAGCGCTGTCCTCCGTAGTCGTCTTGCCCTGTGTCTTCGTCGTTTGGAAATTGATTGTAAAATAGTGTAAACCTCACGATGCTGCTCCAACCTTTGTGCGAACTGTAAAAAACTGAGCAAACCATATCGCTATGACTCCATTGAAAACAGCACGTAACACCATTATTCTCCTCCTTCCGTGTTTGGACACGGCGCTTTGACACGGCTCATTTCTGTCCAATGGCAGAGTGACATCAGTACACGTGGTTTTGTTTATAGATGTTGGTCCACTTACAAAAAAGTGCAGTGTGAAAGTGAACAAATTTGGTCCGGACCAAAGCAAGTGAACTATCGGACTTTCCTGGTGTGAAAACGACCTAAGTGAGTGTAATGCCACCCATAGCATTTTACTCCAGTCAAATGAAGCTCATTGAAGATAACAGTTACAGGATATCAACAAGACAGAAATTCATCAAACGTTCTGATTTCATATTCAGTAACATGTCAAACTATCTTTTCCCTATGTATCTCTCCTCAGGCGTGGGCATAGGAGTGGTGGATGTTGGTTATGAGCGGCGTTTGGCCAATCACCTGGGGGCCCACCGGACACCCTCTATCTTGGGGCTGGTGAGCGGGCGTGTGTCCTTCTTTCACTATGCTGTGTCCAGAGATCTGCTGCTGCAGTTTGTGGAGGAGCTGCTGCCCCAGAGGCTGGTCCACAGGGTACAAGCCATTTGCTGCCAGGAATACACGTGTAGAGCAGGTTTGGGGTTTTAATACTTTTTTTTTTAATATTTCAGGTGAATGACCAGAACCACCCTGAATTCTTGGGCAGTTGGCACGATCTCAACAAACCTCACGTCCTGCTGTTCGACCAAGTGCCCACAGTGCCCCTGCTGTTCAAAGTGAGAACACATGTTTATTAAACTGTAGCTCAGTGAGAAAGTGTACACCCACAAACCACAAGGATGACTGTTTCGGTGTCAAGTGTTGTTGTGTCCTTCTGCAAGACACACACACCTGAATGCAATGTAAAACACTTTAAAGCAGGGTATCTGACTTAAAGCCCCAGTGTGTAGGATTCGTGGCGCATAGGTGGACGGTGCTATTGCACTTTCTGTTTTAGCTACGGCAGACCTCGAGGTCCGCGCGCCGCTACTGTATAAATAAAACGCGGTCCCGTTTTTTTTTTTTTTTCTTTTCTCATGAAAACACACATTCCCGATCATGTACCATGACACTCTACACATCAAATGAAACCTTACAGTCTCCTCTTTTTGACTATGCAATTCATTTCCCTGCCCAACAATCACTCCCCGAGCACATGGGGCTTTTATACGGAAAAGCACAAAACGAGGTTAGCTTACCTTAGAATGCTTTGCACAGGTCAAACTCTGTATTTCACCATAAACTTGCTCTCAATTTGTCCGTAAGGATCCAGCGAATAAAATCCAGTAAAACAATTTAGTCCAAAACACGTGTTAGATCCATTACGATGTCTGATCCGGCAGCATGCTTGTGTTGTTTACCCAAAACCACGAGCCTTGCCGAAGGCGGAGCCCAAATGTCCTTCTGCGGCTCTCGTATTCAAAATGGCTGCCTCTGCATGGGGAAGATCCCCCTTTTATGTGACTATATCTAAGTCCAAAAGAATACTTTGATTTCATGATGGAAGTGAAAAGCTTGGAAAACAATGTATTTTTGAATGGGTATCTTCAATTTAAGTAATTAACGGGTAAAAATCTTACACACTGTCCCTTTAAACAATAAATTATGCTTTCATTTCATTGTGGGTCATTTTAAATACATACGTCCTCCTTTCACAGTTTGAAAATCAATCATAATTCCACTTTTTCAAAAGCTGATTTGATGCTAATAGTTTCACATTTAGTGCACACAGTCAGATTTACATGATTCTAGTATAGCTTCCATATTAAACGTGTTGTTCCCTTGTCTCCAGCTGAGCGCGTTCTCCCACAGAGACCATCTTCAGTTCGGGCATGTGGACCAGGGTGTGTCTGAGACCTCACATCTGCAGAAGAAGTTTAATATAAACACATACGCTCCCACTCTGTTGGTGTTTAAGGAGAACACACACAAACCAGCCGACATCATACAGGTACAGGTGCTGCAATGAGAATTCAGTGTATTTCTGTAAAGCCTCAAACCGACCTGTCATAATAAATACTACATCGGCTTATCGTTCAATATATGAAAGATGGAACAATCCTTTTTGAGGGTCAGTCGGGGAAACTTTTGTTATTTTTCTGCTCTATGATCAGATTTGAGCTGTAGAAGGTTGAATAAATAACTTTTATGACTCATTATACACACAAGTGTTTCATTCTGTTATTTCTTTATTGCAGATAATTCTACAGTACTTAAAGGAAAAGTAACGTTTTTTTACAATTTGAGCCTTATTTCGGTAATAAAACAAGTTGTTTTACTCACCCATATCACTTTGGTGTCATATGGAGCATTTCCGGAGATGTTTTAGATTAGCGTTAGGCTAATGCCCTTAGCCTAGCGCGACTTATAGCCATAGCTCGGGGCATTCCCCGAGCATGTAATATGCCCCGTGCGCGCTCCAAATAACACAAACTTTAGCACTTTTCAAATAATAGAAGCTCGATGTCTTTAGTCTACGATTTCGTTTGGTCAATAGTGGCCTGTAATCCGAGATTTAGCCATAGTTTCGAGTAGATGAGGACGCCAGTGCGCATGTGCGGAGTGTGCTCTCAGCTCCCGGGACTCAAACATGGAACGCATAGCTGTAAACTATGGATAAATCTCAGATTACAGGCCACTTTTGATTCAAACGAAATAGTAGACTAAAGACATCGAGCTTCTATGATTTGAAAAGTGCTAAAGTTTGTGTTATTTGGAGCCCGCAGAGGGCATATTACATGCTCGGGGAATGCCCCGAACTATGGCTATAAATTGCGCTAGGCTAATGGCGTTAGCCTAACGCTAATCTAAAACATCTCCGGAAATGCTCCATATGACACCAAAGTGATATGGGTGAGTAAAACAACTTTTATTACCGAAATAAGGCTCAAATTGTAAAAAACGTTACTTTTCCTTTAAGGTGATTGTGTCAGAGATTAGTATCTGATTTTCCATTATTTTAACAAGCCTTTTTGAAATATAAAAAAATATATATGATATAGTATATAATAATATAATATTAATGTTAAAAATCTTTTAAGTAAACACATTCACTCATAACAGGACATTCTGAATGAAAGTAATCCAGATGCCTCACACGTGTATATTTCATGTTTTTTCCTCCTTAGGCGAAGGATCTGAAGAGGCAGATTGTGGATGAGTTTTTGTCAAACAACCGATTCCTGAACGCACCGCGACTCGTGAACCAGGAAGTGTTTAATGAACTGTGCCCTGTCAAACAGTTCCACCGCCGCAGGAAGTGAGAACTATTATTATGTTCATTTAGACTGGAACTTTTATCTGTTTAAGGTTCTTTATGTCTGTTATGTCTGTCAGTTTCTGTTTACCTGCTTTACATGTTACAGTACAGCTCAACAAATCAGAAAATGAGCTAATTCTACCACAAACCTCTGATCTGTCCTCCAGCTCACTTCAACCTATACGGCAGGCCTATTAAACTTACAGCCTGTGGGTAGATTTTAGACTTTTATTGTCCCCAAAGGGAAATTAATTTTCACACACACAGAGATTATTTGACATATACAGCGACAAACACAGGGCAACAAACACAGACGCATTACAACAGACATCACAGCACACCTCTGCCTTCATCACAGAAGGCAGAGGGGTGAGGTGCTCCTCCGTCCTGAGGGCAGAGGGGTGAGGTGTTCCTCCGTCCTGAGGGCAGAGGGGTGAGGTGTTCCTCTGTCCTGAGGGCAGAGGGGTGAGGTGTTCCTCCGTCCTGAGGGCAGAGGGGTGAGGTGTTCCTCCGTCCTGAGGGCAGAGGGGTGAGGTGTTCCTCCGTCCTGAGGGAAGAGGGGTGAGGTGCTCCTCCGTTCTGAGGGCAGAGGGGTGAGGTGTTCCTCCGTCCTGAGGGCAGAGGGGTGAGGTGCTCCTCCGTCCTGAGGGCAGAGGGGTGAGGTGTTCCTCCGTCCTGAGGGCAGAGGGGTGAGGTGTTCCTCCGTCCTGAGGGCAGAGGGGTGAGGTGCTCCTCCGTTCTGAGGGCAGAGGGGTGAGGTGTTCCTCCGTTCTGAGGGCAGAGGGGTGAGGTGTTCCTCCGTCCTGAAGGCAGAGGGGTGAGGTGTTCCTCCGTCCTGAGGGCAGAGGGGTGAGGTGTTCCTCCGTCCTGAAGGCAGAGGGGTGAGGTGCTCCTCCGTCCTGAGGGCAGAGGGGTGAGGTGTTCCTCCGTCCTGAGGGCAGAGGGGTGAGGTGTTCCTCCGTCCTGAAGGCAGAGGGGTGAGGTGCTCCTCCGTCCTGAGGGCAGAGGGGTGAGGTGTTCCTCCGTCCTGAGGGCAGAGGGGTGAGGTGTTCCTCCGTCCTGAAGGCAGAGGGGTGAGGTGCTCCTCCGTCCTGAAGGCAGAGGGGTGAGGTGCTCCTCCGTCCTGAAGGCAGAGGGGTGAGGTGTTCCTCCGTCCTGAGGGCAGAGGGGTGAGGTGTTCCTCCGTCCTGAAGGCAGAGGGGTGAGGTGCTCCTCTGTCCTGAGGGCAGAGGGGTGAGGTGTTCCTCCGTCCTGAGGGCAAAGGGGTGAGGTGCTCCTCCGTCCTGAGGGCAAAGGGGTGAGGGGTGAGGTGCTCCTCCGTCCTGAGGGCAGAGGGGTGAGGTGTTCCTCCGTCCTGAAGGCAGAGGGGTGAGGTGCTCCTCCGTCCTGAGGGCAGAGGGGTGAGGTGCTCCTCCGTCCTGAGGGCAGAGGGGTGAGGTGTTCCTCCGTCCTGAAGGCAGAGGGGTGAGGTGCTCCTCCGTCCTGAGGGCAAAGGGGTGAGGGGTGAGGTGCTCCTCTGTCCTGAGGGCAGAGGGGTGAGGTGCTCCTCTGTCCTGAGGGCAGAGGGGTGAGGTGCTCCTCCGTCCTGAGGGCAAAGGGGTGAGGGGTGAGGTGCTCCTCCGTCCTGAGGGCAGAGGGGTGAGGTGCTCCTGTAGTGGGTGAGTGGGGTCCTGTTCTATGGCGAGTGCGATGTGTTGTTTAGATCTGTAAGGTTGGGTGTGGGGAGTCCTACTATTTTCGTAGCTGTATGTGTTACCTTTATGAGTTTAGACCAATTTTTAACAGTGAGCATAGTAAAATTAGGCCCATGAACCATTTCCCTAATTTAAAACAAATACAATAAAAATGTATCTCTAGACAATAGAATGTAGTAGTACTTTGTTTTAAGTTTCTATGTGGTTCTGTACTGATGATGATAAAGTTCAGTATGGAAAATTGTGAGTCTGGTTTTAGTATTGATTAGTATCTGATTTTGAACAACCCTGTCATCTAGGCAGAGAAATATTAGTAAAGCAAAAATATATGACAATAAATAGAGCAGTTGTTGTTGTAGCATCACCATTAAAACAGTAGAGTGTGGCGCATTGTGCACCTCTCCAGCCCCAAGGCGTCCCCAGGCCAGCCAAGAGACATTAGCCGTTTCCCAATTCAGAGAGTGCACAGTTCGGAGTGTGGTCTCAACCTGCAGTCGAGGCGGTGCGTACTCGCTCAGCCCTGAGTGCAGTCCCTGGACCGCATGGCCATCTGTGAAATGGAACAGGTCCCACCTCAGCTCAATGAGCCGGGTGGTTTGCTCCTTGTTCCCTAAAGACAAAAATATTATTCTATTGCGATTAGTAATACTTTGAATTGGGACATGGCTATACTGTAGAATATCCAGCATTACAACAGCAAAGGAACTATAGAAGTGTAAGGGGAAAAGCATGTGAACGGTAATACAGGTGCCGTGAACTATGCCGTTACGGCTACCGTCACACATGTTTAGCGTAGTTTATGAAGAGTTTCATGTAGCATAGTTGTAGGTGAGGTGAACCAGTACACACATTTTATAGTGAAGTCGCAACTGTCACATGGCGATGTCGCTGGTGAGTCCATCTTTGTAGTCATATATCCTGCCGCGCTGTGCATGCTGGGGCTTTTGAGTGTGCAAAGCGTGCATTTATGCACGCTTGGTCCACGCCCCGATTTCCATGGAAACGACTGCGCTGTTCAGACCGTGTCTTAACTGTGCATGGGACAAAAATGAAATGGAACAGCAGTTGTCGCGCCGGATATGACGCACATCCTCCTCCAAGCACGCTCAGAACCGTGCACTCGCTGAATTGGGAAACGGCTATAATCTCTCCAGCATGTCCTGGGCCTTACCCGGGACCTGCTCCTGGAGGAACGTGCCCAGATCACATCCATAATAAATGCTAGATGGATATGTTTAATGCCATGCCATGGTACATTCCATTCAAAGCAATAACATCTCCATAGAGACAAGACCCTTCACCAGAAAAGTTGCACATTGCACCTATAAGTAGAAGTACAGTAGTAAGTAGTGGTCTAAAAAATTACTCTAGTAAGAGTGAAAAAGTATTTGAGAAAAGTACTACTCAAGTAAGAGTAACTGTCAGGATGTAACATCTGATTTATAATTTCAAATGAATGTACTGATCATTTGAAGGACAAAACATTAAATAAGTCACAAAATCTGGTATTTTCGAAGGACAGATACAGAAATGATACAAACTAAATCAGATCTGAAGAGGCAAAAACACAAATGTTCAAATCATTTCAGACTGTAAATAAATGATACATTATAAAGATTTTGTCTCTTACTCACAGTGGGAAGAGTAACAACAACTTTTACTCAAGAGTACTGTTACTTCAGTAAAATATTACTCAAGTAGGAGCAAATGTGTGCTGCTGGAAAAGTACAATGTCATTTAAATATTACTCAAGTAAACATAACTGAACTGTTAACCCTTCTTTCCCCTGGCCTCTCTGTCTCAGGTTCTGCGTTCTGCTGATCACTGATGAGGACCACTCTAATGGACTTGAGGCGTTTGTGTCTTTCGCCTCCACAAACTCACAGGAAGTACTCAGGTTCACTTATGTTTATCAGCGTCTGCAGCAGCCGCTCTGTGAGGTCCTCCTGCTCAACAGCACTCTGTCTCCTCCTCAGGTGACACACTGTATATATAATCATGTATGTTACTGTTCATTATAGTGCCAAAGATGCTTTAGTTTTAATTTAACCAAGCTTCACTTCACATTATATATTGAACACATGGGATACTACACCTCTTTGCCAAACTAATTTAAGGACATTCTGCAAAACCAACTTTTATGAGGCTTTAACCATGTTATAATGCTGTTTCTTCATCATTCGCTTACTCAAAACAGGCTACATCAGGGGCTGAATGGTTGTGTGAAAGAAACTGTTTTTGAATCTAACCAACTTTGATGTAGCGCCTCTTGAAGGACATGACTGTGAACAGCTGATGAGCAGGTAGCTGTGGTCAGATGTGATTCTGTGACGTTACTTCAAAGCTGTGTTTGAGATGAGCTGTAACTGCACATTTCCGATGGGTTTAGGTGTGGCTGATCTGAGAACTGTGAACTGTAGTTAGAGTTGTTTCACTGAAAACACAGCTGAAAACGCTCAGCTGCCACACAGGGCTGGATCTGAGGTCCCCAAAAGACGATCTGCCCCCGCATACTACCCACATATCCACATGGTTCACATCAAAACCAATACACCTACATGACCACTCAAAAGTTTGGACACAATTTTTCATTTATGTTTCTTCTTTATTTCCATGATTATTTACAAGTAGATTCTCACTGAAGGCATCAAAACTATGAATGACACATGTGAAATGTCGGAAACAAAAAATACGCTCAAATAAATTCAAAACTTGTTTTAGATGCGCCACAGCTGTGAAGTGAAAACCATTTCAGGAAACTTCATCATGAAGCTCATTGTGAGAAGGCCAAGCAGCACTGTCAGCAAAGCAAAGGGCAGATACTTTGAGGATTTGAATATAAAATATAAAAATAATTACTTCACATATTTAAAGGAAAAGTAACATTTTTTTAACAATCTGAGCCTTCTTTCGGCAATAAAACAAGTAGTTTTACTCACCCATAGCAGTTTGGTGTCAATTGGAGCAGTATCGCAGAACTTATGTTGAGCCGTTCTGTTCTACTAATGATCCTGTATCCGTTAGCGTGAGTGCTCGGGGCACTGATTTGCGGTGTCCAAATAACACAAACTTTAGCACTTTTCAAATCACAGAAGATCGCTGTGTCAGGGTAGACTTTTAGTAGATTCCAAAACGGCCTGAAACCCGATATCGCAACAGAAAAGTAAAGTTCAGAGCGGTGTTAGCTTCTTTCGGACTAGCGGTGGTTACAAAACAGCTGAGTTCACGCATGCGCACTGTCCTCTCTGATGACGTCATCAAATGAAACTAAGATAAGATAAGATAAGATATGCCTTTATTAGTCCCACAGTGGGGAAATTCCAGAAACTATAGCTGGATATCGGGTTTCAGGCCGTTTTGGAATCCACTAAAAGTCTACCCTGGCACAGCGATCTTCTGTGATTTGAAAAGTGCTAAAGTTTGTGTTATTTGGACACCGCAAAGTAATGCCCCGAGCACTCACGCTAACGGATACGGGATCATTAGTAGAACAGAACGGCTCAACATAAGTTCTGCGATACTGCTCCAATTGACACCAAACTGCTATGGGTGAGTAAAACTACTTGTTTTATTGCCGAAAGAAGGCTCAGATTGTTAAAAAAAACGTTAATTTTCCTTTAACTTTTTTCTTTTGCTACATAATTCCATAAATCATGCTTTATTTGATGTCTTCTGTAGTATAATAAATGTAAAAACATAAGGATAAAGAACATAAAGACAAAGAAAAAAAAACATTGAATGGGGGATGTGTCTAAACTGGTAATGTAGATTCAATCCAGGATGATGATATAAAGTATAAATTGTCTTCTTTAACTCCAGTGAATATGTGTTTCAGTCCAAGTGTGTCTGATGGTGCTCTGGTTGTCTCTGGTTGGACAGGTGCTGATTCTGGAGCGGCGAGCTGCAGGTAAAGGCCTCTTTAAACCGGTTTGTCAGTGGAACGGCAGTGACCAGGACAAACTACACCTACAGGGGGCGTTGCAGAGGCTCCAGACAGACCCCTCCATCCTGAGCCATGAAACCACACTGCCCCAACTCAACAATGAGTTTGCCTCTGTGAGTCTGAGCCTGCTCTGCTTTACAATGTGTGAAATGAAAACTCACTTACCTTTACTGAGGTACTTTTACTTTCTTACTTGATTAATATATTGTACAGTACGTGAAAAGTCCCTCAGTCGTCCAGGTAAAATCCATGATAAAAGGAGAAGTTCAATTTGTCAACTGGACAAAGTTTGTTTGGTTGAAGACGTTTCGTCGCTCATCTGAGAGACTTCTTCAGTTCTGGTTCTAGTGCTGGTTGGTCCCTGTTTATATCTCGCTGCAGGGCGGAGCTCACTACCCTGGAATCATTCTGAAACTATCTCAGCTAATTTGTATTTTTTGTTTCCCTGGCGTCTCGTTTAGCATCTCTATTTAGCCCTATGCGGAGCTCACTGCTCTGAAATAGCTCTGAAACTATCCCCAAATATTAAAACAAATGAGGGGATAGTTTCAGAGCTATTTCAGAGCAGTGAGCTCCGCATAGGGCTAAATAGAGATGCTAAACGAGACGCCAGGGAAACAAAAGATACAAATTAGCTGAGATAGTTTCAGAAGGATTTCAGGGTAGTGAGCTCCGCCCTGCAGCTAGATATAAACAGGGACCAACCAGCACTAGAACCAGAACTGAAGAAGTCTCTCGGATGAGCGACGAAACGTCTTCAACCAAACAAACTTTGTCCAGTTGACAAATTGAACTTCTCCTTTTATCATATTGTACAGTACACCTACTTGAGTAATATTTTTATTGAAATAACAGTACTGCTACTTGAGTAAAAGTTGTGCTTCCTCATCCCACTGTGAGTAAGTCTAAAGTGACAAAAGCTTTATGTGACAATATGAAATGATTTGAACATTTGTGTTTCTCGCAGCTCTCCTTCACATACTATTTAGTTTGTCTCATTTTTGTGTCTGTGCTTTGAAAATACATGATTTTATGCATTATTTAATGTCTTCTCCTTACTCTAGCTTCAAATTATAAATCAGATGTGGGCAATACAATAGTTGCTCCTACTTCAGTAGTTTTCTAAATACTTCTTATATTTCATGTGTTATTCATACTTAATGCAGATGTGTCTTTTGTTCCTGAACCGCATTTCTTTTTCATGTCTCTTTCAGGTGTTTGTGCTTCGCTGGTTCTATGCGTCATGTGACTACCTCTCTGACATCATCGAGGACATTCTGCACAACAACTGGTGAGAGCACAGTAACAGGACTGTTTCGTTAAAGGTACACTACGGAACTTCACTAGAGCGTGCACCGCCTGCCGCCGTGCTCGTCTCAAAGGAGATGTTATTGCTTTGCCTGAAATGTTCCAAAGTATTGCATTAAACTTATGTCTCCACTAGGGATGTCAACCATTAATCGACTTACAATTAACTGTCGATCAAGACGTTGGCCGAACAAAATGCATTAATTGTAACTAATCGCTAGAGGGCGCTACTCTGGAATGTGAACACGAGATGCGAACCCACTCGCGAGAAAGACCATAGCGCTACATCATGTAACCCTTTCCTCTCTGGATGTTGCCGTACAACTCACAGTAGAGCTGGACCTAGAACCATATATTTTTGAAATTATAAAAGCATGTAACTTACATGCTTTTATCATTTATTGATTGTTCTGGTTTGAGGCCCTGTAATGTTTTATGCTGTGTCCAGGGGCCGGGCCCTGTGAAATTTATATTTTGTACTGTAACCCTTCACAGATTAAGGGAGGGAAATATTGTTGATGCCTTAGTTCAAAATAAATGTTGAGAATGTCCTAAAAATAGCCTGGATTCACTGGTTTCATCATAATATGTAGACTAAATAACATTCTTTTATTTAATTTCTTCTGTTCCTTCTCATTTCAAGATTTCCATGCTGCAAGTGCAACAACTGAGCCAGTCCTCAATTTATTTTCAATAAAGAATGTACAGGGGGTCCTCGGGTTACGACGTTGATCCGTTCTTAAGACGCGTCGTAACCCGAATTTCGTCGTAAGCCGGATTTTGCCTTTGATCTTCCAACCAAAGCACCAATAACCTTTCCATCTAAATATTTAGACCACTACGCTGCTTGGTTATCACTGCCGCTTTCATAGGAGCAGATCAGAGCCCACATCAGGTACTTCCGCCCACATTGGACACGCACACGAGGCCGTCTTCTTCGCCCTACAACCACAACAGAGCGTATTCTTCCGCCGTGCGCCGTGCGCCGTTCGCGTTTGTTTACATCTCTTACCACGCTAAACCGCGTAAGACGGAATGATGCGTAATATATATATATATATTTTTAATGGGGGCGCGTTCGTAACCACGAAACGTCGTAACCCGAGACCGTCGTAACCCGAGGACCCCCTGTATTTTGTTATTCAGCATCAATACATTTGTCTGCTTTTTACTAAGGAATTGGTGTGGAGGAGTCTGAAAAGTGTCTCTGGCTTCAATCCTCCACCCGTCCAGACAGAGGGAGATCAACAGTGGGTGAACGATCTGAATTCACACTTCCTGAGGTTTGATCGATCACTCCCCCCTCCCCCCCGCACCACTGCATGGGCTTACCTTGTCCCCTGCACAATGCCCCAGTCTGTCACCTCTTAACACCTCTGCCTCAGCCCCCCAGCCCCCGAATCCACATCAAGTACTCAGCCAGACCCCCAGCACATGCCTTCGCTCTTTGTCCTTCACAACAGCTCAGGTTAGGAGAGAACTGAGCCGGATAAGGAGTAGAAAAGCTGCTGGACCAGACGGGATCAGCCCCAGGCTCCTTAAAGGAAAAGTAACGTTTTTTTTACAATCTGAGCCTTCTTTCGGCAATAAAACAAGTAGTTTTACTCACCCATAGCAGTTTGGTGTCAATTGGAGCAGTATCGCAGAAGTTATGTTGGAGCCGTTCTGTTCTACTAATGATCCCGTATCCGTTAACATGGTGCTCGTATCATATGCTCGGGGCATTACTTTGCGCTCTCCAAATAACACAAACTTTAGCACTTTTCAAATCACAGAAGATCGCTGTGTCAGGGTAGACTTTTAGTGGATTCCAAAACGGCCTGAAACCCGATATCCAACTATAGTTTCATTTGATGACGTCATCAGAGAGGACAGTGCGCATGCGTGAACTCAGCTGTTTTGTAAACACCGCTAGTCCGAAAGAAGCTAACACTGCTCTGAACTTTACTTTTCTGTTGCGATATCGGGTTTCAGGCCGTTTTGGAATCTACTAAAAGTCTACCCTGACACAGCGATCTTCTGTGATTTGAAAAGTGCTAAAGTTTGTGTTATTTGGAGAGCGCAAAGCAGTGCCCCGAGCACTCATGCTAACGGATACGGAATCATTAGTAGAACAGAACGGCTCCAACATAACTTCTGCGATACTGCTCCAATTGACACCAAACTGCTATGGGTGAGTAAAACTACTTGTTTTATTGCCGTAAGAAGGCTCAGATTGTAAAAAAAACGTTACTTTTCCTTTAAGTCCTGATGTGCAGATGAGCTGTGTGGAGTTATGGAGCATGTCTTCAACCTGAGCCTGAAGCTGAAGGTGGTGCCACAGCTCTAGAAGACCTCCTGTGTGGTACCTGTGCCCAAGACACCGCACGCCAAAGACCTCAACAGCTTCAGGCCATTGGCTCTCACGTCTCATCTGATGAAGACTCTGGAGAGGCTCGTCCTGGGTCACCTCCGCTCCACGGTGAGCTTGGTGATGGACCCGCTGCAGTTCGCGTATCGGCCCGGCATCGGAGTAGAGGACGCCATCATCTCTCTGATGCATGGCTCGCTGTCCCACTTGGAGAGGCCCGGCAGCACTGTGAGAATCTTGTTCTTCGACTTCTACAGTGCTTTCAACACCATCCAGCTGCTGCTCCTGAGGGACAAGCTGGAGTGGGCAGGAGTGGACTGTGACCTGGCTGAGTGGATCCTGGACTACCTCACAAACCGGCCCCAGTTTGTGAGAGCCCGGGACTGTGTGTCTGACCTCATGACCTGCAGTGTGGGGGCGCCCCAGGGCACTGTCCTCGCGCCCTTCCTCTTCACCCTCTACACTGCAGACTTCAGACATAACACGGACAGCTGTGTCCTGCAGAAGTTCTCTGATGACTCCGCCATCATTGGTCTCATCACAGACGATGATGACACGGAGTACAGAGGACTAACGCAGGACTTTGTGGACTGGTGTCAGCGGAAACACCTTCTCATCAACACGGGGAAGACCAAGGAGATGGTGGTGGACTTCCGCAGACGCCACTCTACTGCCCCCCCACCAGTGAACATCCAGGGAAGGGACATTGAGAGAGTGGATTCTTACAAGTACCTGGGTGTTCATCTGAACAATAAACTGGACTGGACTCATAACACAGATGCACTGTACAGGAAGGGCCAGAGCAGGCTATATCTCCTGAGGAGACTGCGGTCCTTTGGAGTGAGAGGGTCACTCCTGAAGACCTTCTATGACTCTGTGGTGGCATCAGCCATCCTGTACGGTGTGGTCTGCTGGAGCAGCAGCATCACAGAGAGGGAGAAGAAGAAACTGGACAAGGTCATCAGGAAGTCCAGCTCTGTCCTGGGCTGTCCTCTGGACTCGGTGCAGCAGGTGGGGGACAAGAGGGTCCTGGCTAAACTCAGGTCTATGCTGGACCATGAGTGTCGCCCCCTGCAGGACGCTCTGTCGGTTCTAGAGAGCAGCATCAGTGACAGATTCACCCTCGCTGTGTTAAAGAGAGATTTCGCAGGTCTTTCCTTCTTGCTGCTGTCAGACTGTACAATGATCAATGCTAGTCATGTTCATCTCCATAGCAACCATGTGTCATCTCCATAGTAATAATAACAATGTGCAATATTATTTAAAGTCACTTTACCTGCTACTATTTATTTAACCACCACTGTCCATCACTGCACTGTACAGTGCAGAGTACAGAGTCACTTTATTGATATTATTATTGATATTATATATTAATATACTGGAGTCACTTTAACTGCGGTTTGTTCACTGCTCAGAATCAAAGACATTTATTGTGCAGCGTTCCTGTGCCTTTAACCTTACAGTGTTGTGTTTTTTAGTTGATTGTACATACTTATTATTATTATTAATCTTTTTGATGCATGCTCTTTTTCCAACTGTTTCTGAAACTTGCGTTGTGACACTGCAATTTCCCCACTGTGGGACAAATAAAGGATTATCTTATCTTAATTGAGGAATATACAATATAATAATACTATGATATATTTTTGACTCAGTGTTATGTTACTATAGCTTATATTCTTAAAGACCCTATTGAAACACTAAAATTCAGGTGAAAAACGCCGCTTATCAGTTAATCGTAAGTCGATTGATAAGGTCAATCAACTATAGATTAATGAATTAATCGATAATTTGCATCCCTAGTCTGTGCTAACAAGTGGGTCACACCTCCAAGCCATGTTACATGTCAGGTCTGTGGAGAGGCAAGCCGACTCACAGTAAGAATGTTTTTTTTAAGGTATTTTAGCAATAACACCTGTAATTGAACATAAAATACAGGCAAAACAATAGCATTTCCATGGCATTTCCAACTGGCGGTCCTCCCTGGAGAGAAGTTACACAGTATATATTGTAATGTATTGTATTGTATAAAGTATTGTTGACTTTGTCCAGGAGAGAAATGATGCCACTTCTGTCCCTCATCTTCTCCGCTCTGTTCATCCTATTTGGGACGGTGGTGGTTCAGGCGTTCAGGTACACACATTCTACAAACATACAGGACAATATGATTTATGGTTTAGTAATACTCAATACTTTAGTTATACTCAATGCATATGAATGTGTTTTTGTTTGTTTAAGCGACTCAAGTGAAGACAAACAGATCAAGATAAAACCAAAGGAGGCACCAGCAGCCAGTGCCACATCAAGGCAAGTAAAAAAAATCCTGTATTTATAAAATCCTGTTTATTACCCATTTTGGGTAATAATTGTATTTGCAATTAAGCGTTCATATCAACTTAATGGGTCATAATAATATCAGTAAATAATTACAATATATTAGAGGTAGGGTGAGGAGCTCGGTCACATGGGAGGAGCTTGGAGTAGAGCTACTGCTCTTCCACAAGAGCCAGGAAGACCCAGGATACACTGGAGGTGGAGAGGAAAGTCTGGACTTCCCTGCTCAGACTGCTGCCTCTGCGACCCGGCAGAAGAAGAAAGACTGATGGAGTGTTAAAAGCAGCCTCGCTTCTGTCAGTCTGTCCCAGGCCAGCTGTGGCTACAATAGTATCTTACTAGAGTGAATGAATAATTGTCACAAAAATGCTCATATTTATATTGTGACTACATCGGCCAGTATATCAACATATCAGTTTAGCACTACTGCCAACTACTCATTTTGCTGTTTTTATTTTGACATATTTTTCAGCCGTATGGTTTAAGTCAAATTCCTGTTTCCTGCTTGATTCCAGCCGAGCTCCAAAGAAGAACTTTGTAGAGGTGACGGAGCTCACAGATGTCACGTACATCAGTAACTTAGTGCGTTTGAGACCAGGGCATCTGAACATCGTGCTGGTTCTGTCTGACACCTCCAAGAACATCCTCCTCAGCAAGTTTGCCAAAGAGGTCCACTCCTTCTCTGGGTGAGATTCTGCAAAACATGTGTCACTTTAAACAGGATGTATTATGCAAAATAGAGCTTTCTGCCATGTTTTAATGTTGTTCCCTCATCAAAAACATGCTTGAAGAGGCTTGAGATGTCATCCATGAGTATTTTACTGATCTCCTGGGCCCTATTCGAACCCTCTTTATAGTTAGCAGTATGATCATGTCCAATAGACAAGCCTATGTCACCATGTCTATTTATACAAAAGCCTGATACAAAACAACACACTCCAACTTCACTAACTTGATGCGATGTGCAGTAGTTTAATCAGCGTCATGTACACTGATTGTATTATGATAGCGCTCTGAAGGGGAGTGCCTTCGCTTGGAGATCTTCAAAAATGAAACTGAAGCTTATAAAACATGTTAATACATTCTTTTAGCATTTTCAAAATAACACAAAAGTAACATGGAGATCTAAATTTGTTATGTGTTGGCAGTTAATACCCCACAGAAGTGTAATGCCTCCTCTTTTTATGACTCTGTGGTGGCCTCTGCTCTCCTCTACGCTGTCGTCTGCTGGGCCCCGAGCAGCACAGAACGGGACAGAAAAAGACTCAACAAGCTGGTCAAGAGGGCCAGCTCTGTCCTGGGCTGTCCTCTGGACTCTGTAGAGGAGGTGGCTGAGAAGAGGGTACTGGCCAAATTCACGTCCATCATGGACGACACCTCTCACCCTCTGCACCGGACTGTAGAGGAGCTGAGCAGCTCCTTCAGTAACCGACTGAGGCACCCCCAGTGCAAGAAGGAGCGCTACCACAGATCTTCATCCCCACCGCCATCAGACTGTATAATTCTACTGTATAGTCCTACCGTGCAATATCGTTTTCCCAATGTGCAATATTGTTGTTTTTTCAATACTCCTATCGTGCAATATCGTTTTTCCAATTTTTTCAATACTCCCCCTGTCACTGTTTTTTATTATTATCACTACTATTATTATTATTCAATTTATTGAATTTTATTTTTTTAATTATTATTATCACCTATCTTTATGCCTTTTTTTGCCTGCATGCACTTGTCTTCTTGTTCAAACTGTCCCTACCTGGAGCTACTGTGACAAGTAAATTTCTCCTGTGTGAGATCAATAAAGTCTTATCTTATCTTATCTTAATGAATGAATCTGTGTTTTTAAACTCAGCAGTGTGACGTTACATTTCTCCTTCCTGAACATCGATAAACACATGACGTGGATGAGAGCTCTGCTGAACCATGCCCAAGACCCCATACCCTTAGATCTGGAAGAAGGACCAGACCAGAGACCGGACCAAAGACCAGACCAGAGACCAGACCAGAGACCGGAATACAGCGGGATTGTGATGGCTCTTAATGGACATAAGAAGTACCTATGCCTGTTCAAACCTGTGTACACCGGGGAGGAGTCCAGGTCAGTCATTTCCACTGTAGTAACTTGTGTTTATATACCTCTTCTAGGCAGAATGTCACAAGAACAAGGCTTCAGTTTTCAAATAATCGCAAAATAACTAAAGGGATGTGGGTGGGAGTTGAAAACCTCAGATGCAGGACAATACAGGTTTACTCAAACATGCATCACTATCATATGACAACTTATAAAAGTTGATTTTGCTTAATAGGTCTGCTTTAGTCATGATTTTTTACTCCTGCATCAGCAGAGGGCACAAGAACTCCACCTGCTGGTGCACTAACCTGGGAAATCCCAGGCTGCTTTCGTTCGTTCTGATCTGAAAGACAGCCTGGCAACTATGGCAAGTGAGCTCTCCCGATTCTGGGAGCCAATCAGAGAGCGGGGAGGGGTGGAAAGATGGTGACGCATACTACGTGACAAACGGAAGCTTGTAGTTTGAACTGACAGCTGACATGATTGGCTATGGGCTACTTATACGCCACATGATAGACATTCGTAATGCTCAATAAACGGCCGTTGGCGATTGTAAACCACACTTCTGGTACGAGATATTTCGAAGGTGGCTTCCAGACCATATCTCACTTGTGATATGGTCTGGTGTAAACCAGGCAACTGGTGCATCAATGAATGAAGCAAAAACTTTAGTATGGTTGTGTTGTATACAGGCTTAAATGAGTGAGTCAGGCTCTATAAAACTGAGCTTTTCACAATGTTCCCTTAATTTAGTCAAGTGGTTAGGCTGGAGAAATGTGCTAGCCATCCTGATTATCAAAGTGTGCTGAATGTCTCCCCCTACTCTTCACCCCCAATTAATGCTTTCATCTATCCAAATATCTTGTTAAAAAAGCACAATCTTTAAACCCATTTTTGCTTCCTCTTTCAGTAAATCTGCAGAAGACGAGGGAAGTTCTGGGAGGTTGAAGTCTCGGGACGACCAGAGAAAGTCTAGTCGCTGTCGGACCCAGTGGACCCTTCAGCTGCACCACAAACTGGACCGACTGGGGCTGTGGATGGAGAGGCTGCTGGAGGGAACTCTGCCCAGATACTATCTCCCCGCCTGGCCCGGGATCCACACCATCACCCCCAAGTAGAACCACAAAGCCTGGGGTAAGGTCGGCACCATCAGCCCCTAAAGGAGCCGCGTAGCCTGGGCAAAAGATGATCCCATCACCCCCAGAACAGAACCACACAGCCTGGGAAAAGACAGAATCATCAGCCCCTAACCTGGAGCCTATACCTGCTGGTCAGTGCTGGACGTTTTTTTGAGAAATTTTACAGTAATAGTTATTGTGAATTTAATTATCCATGTATCTATTTATCGATGCACAGTAAAAATCATGTTCAGGTCTTACATGCAAACAGCACATTAATTTTTATGCTAATATTGACCCTGTGAGTTTCTCCTCCCTTTACTCTCCATCACAACACAATCAGCATGAAACTACTGCCCATCACACCAGGTTTGTCAAGTTGCTGTGTACAGTTTTGTATTATTCATTTGTATATTTACGGTGAATTGTCATGTGAGAGCATGGCTGACGTAAGCTTGTGGGAGGAGCCTTGTACAGAATCTTACAGCTAACCTTATGGAGAGTTTGAATAGGGCCCAGGAGAGGTCGCTAAATTACTCAAACATTACTTCTTCATGTTTTTGAGTAAAACAGACACTGATCAAGATCATTAAGAAATACATGTTTTATTGAGGCTTCATTTCAAGTAAAGGTTATCTTAGAACAAAAATGCTTGCAACTTTATTTGAAGCCCTCTTGGTTTGGTTTTATTCTGAAAAAAATAAAAATAACAGTTGTGATGAAATCTTACAATAATCATTCATATAATCAGATATATATGTCATGTATAAGTTGGTTTTGTAATTCCTAATAAAATTAGGTTGTTAATTATGTTACTTGTTCCGACCCGACCCGGCCCGCGGGTATTAAAGCCCGACCCGGCCCGAACCCGACCAATTAACTTGATTTGCAGGCCTGAGCCCAAAGCAAACCCGAAATTTCATATTTTATTTGTGAGGACTCGGGAGGAGGAGGGGTGATTTATGATAACAAATTAAAGCCTGTCTTTTGTAACGAAATCTAAGTTAAACAAGACTGTATAAACATTTACATCTTTTATATTTGTTTCTGCAGAGGGTACATTAACCGACAATTTTCCATCATTGACGGATTTTTTAAAGAATTAACGGGAAAAATTTAAGGCCGTCCGTCATTTTGACGGGTTGAAAATTGGGCCATAAACCACAGCAGCAGTACGTCCTTAAGAATCTAGCGCGGCACTTTAAGAGAGAGAAGCAGAGAGACAAAGAAGAACAATGACGGGTGGATAATAGACAGAGACAGGAAGGAGTTCCTCACTCTTACCGGTGCGTGTTTGTCTTTTCCGTTCTCCTGTCTTTAGTTTATCCTTAACTTCTTGCTCCTCCATATTGGGGATACCAGGTCAAAATAGATGCGGACTTGCGGAGGGGAAGATTATTAAGAGGGCGGCGTTCACGTGCGCAGAGCTCTGGCTCTGCGGCTCCTGTTTAATAGTTAAATAGCAATTACATTACAGCGCCTTCTCTGTTTTATCCAAATTATTTATTTTAAAACAAGTATTCCTTAGTTTAGTATCCACACATCGTTTTAGTATACATTTTTATAAACATATATTTATTTTTTAAAAGTCAGCGAGAGAGAAGCCCAGCCCGACCCGAAGCAATGATTGAATTTCGGGTCGGGTCGGGCTCGGGCTTAAGATCTTACCTCTAATCTGGGGGACGGGGGTCTTCTGGGCTCCATTCTAGCCTCTGCTCTTTAATTGAGATCGAGGGCTCACCCCTCTCGCAGGAAAACGCCGGCGCTAAAGGGTCCTAACCTGTGCTATATGTGGTGAGTTGTCTTCTTTCAAATTGTTCTTGTGGGTTTTTGCTCCTGGATTCCTCCCTACTTTTTAATTTTTCATGCAATAGAAGAAAAAAAAAAAGGATTTTGAATTTGTATTTGGGCAGTAAAAAGAAAAAAAAAGGTAAATATATTGGCATTTGAATTTGTATTTGGGCAGTAACAAAAAGAAAGAAAGAAAAAAAGAAAAGCTAAAAATTGTATAGTGATTGGCTAATATAAACTGCCGCTCCTTTAAGGCAGACCTCGAGTGAACTCTGCTCTGGGAGCTGGTGCTGTGAGCGCGCGATTGGTGGAGGTGCCCAGGTCAAACGGTGACCAAACGGGGTCCGTGTGCCCCTCCTAAACTGAACGGATAGGTCCAACGTGGTCCTTGCTTCGGCTAAAAAGACGAATCAATGTCTCGTAAAAAAATTATACCCTACGGACGTGGAGAGGTTGATCATCAGCACGCTGACCATATTCATCGCGGAGATAGAGTATGGACGAGAATGGGCTGTCCAGGGTCGCGACTCCGGCTCCACAGGTCCTAGGGTCACCCATTACGACTTTTATGTCAGAAAAGTATGGGAAGGAATCTTTGGAATGCTTACCAATATGGATAGAGAAATTTGGGTTTCCTGATCGGGGTTCATTCAGTATGAACCAACTCACTAAGCTGAAGAAGAAGAAGAAGCAACTTTATTGATCTCACACTGGAGAAATTCTTCTCTGCATTTAACCCATCCTGTTATCAGGAGCAGTGAGCAGCACATTACTGCCCCCGGGGACCATCTCTATGATCTTCTTGCTTCGGTTTGGTCAGGACCTAAGCTGGAGGATTTTACCTATGGTGCATGTTTTGGGTTGGTGGGGGAAACCGGAGTGCCCGGAGGAAACCCACCCAGACACGGGGAGAACATGCAAACTCCACACAGAAAGGCCCAGGCGACCCGGGGATCGAACCCAGACCATGCATGCAAACTCCACACAGAACACACACAGAAAGGCCATTTGGATAAGCAAAGGCAGAAAATTTGGAAGTGTAAAATATTATCAGGGCAAAAGGTTAAATCAATTGATACTCATTACAAGTAGAATAGAATAAATGAAGGCTGAGTGAAGCATCTGTTATGAACTGCTTTAGACTGATCATGACATAAACAGAAACTCAGCCTCAAACCTCTTCAGATGATCATTAGATCCCAGATGTCCTTCATAACACTGGGCTCACTTTGCTGCAATTGTCCTGATTTGAATTCATTCGATCTGATAATAGTGTTATCTACAGCAATGTGCCACCTGCCCCGCACCTGTCCTGCTCCTGTCAGATTCACCTTTTACATATTTGGAGTACTTAGAACTTTTCAAACGTCTACAGGAGGAACACTCTGCTACATGTTTTTTCTAGTCATTTTCCTGCTTGTGTTCTCCTTGGCAATGCTCATTTGTACCCTCCAGTCATTCTGTGTCTTTTTTGCATGTACATATTATTAGTCGTACAAATAGCTTTAGATTCAAGGTTTCTAGGCTAAAGTTGATTTCAAACTCGTATATGGATTTGTTGTATAGAAAACCTCCGAGCCTCAGCACCACTCTGAGAACTCTTCACTCATGTCCTGAACAGATCCAGTGATGTTTGTCCAAGGAGAACGTGGGACAGTCCGGGTTAAAGGAAAATTAACGTTTTTTTTTACAATCTGAGCCTTCTTTCGGCAATAAAACAAGTAGTTTTACTCACCCATAGCACTTTGGTGTCAATTGGAGCAGTATCGCAGAACTTATGTTGAGCCATTCTGTTCTACTAATGATCCCGTATCCGTTAGCGTGAGTGCTCAGGGCATTACTTTGCGCTCTCCAAATAACACAAACTTTAGCACTTTTCAAATCACAGAAGATCGCTGTGTCAGCGTAGACTTTTAGTGGATTCCAAAACGGCCTGAAACCCGATATCCAGCTATAGTTTCATTTGATGACGTCATCAGAGAGGACAGTGCGCATGCGTGAATTCAGCTGTTTTGTAAACACCGCTAGTCCGAAAGAAGCTAACACCGCTCTGAACTTTACTTTTCTGTTGCGATATCGGGTTTCAGGCCGTTTTGGAATCTACTAAAAGTCTACCCTGACACAGCGATCTTCTGTGATTTGAAAAGTGCTAATGTTTGTGTTATTTGAACACCGCAAATCAGTGCCCCGAGCACTCACGCTAACGGATACGGGATCATCAGTAGAACAGAACAGCTACAACATAACTTCTACAAAACTGCTCCAATTGACACCAAACTGCTATGGGTGAGTAAAACTACTTGTTTTATTGCCGAAAGAAGGCTCAGATTGTAAAAAAAACGTTACTTTTCCTTTAAGCCAGTCCGATGACAGCAGTGTGGGATACATGTGAAGATTAGAACTTTTTAAAACTAAGAGTGCAATTGATTTTCAATTTTCATCAATGATCTTCCTCAAGCAGTTTCAAAGTGAAATAAAATCTCTTCTTCTTCTATTGGAGATGATGCACAATTCATTTACTGGACTTTATGTGTGCAAACTTGGACATAGCTTTTACTAAGAACTAGTGTGGCTGCTGTTTGACCTCATGAAATCAAAATTATGGTTTATTAATATATGAGAAAAAAAACACCCCAAACCTCCAAATGTATAATACACTATAGTCGACGACAGACACTTTTGAATGCTTAGAGTAGACCTTTATTGAAGGTGTTGCTATGGGATACGATGAACATCAGGGAACATTTCCTGCAGGTTGGGGGACGACGTTTGTCACAGTGTACATCATATTTACATTGTGCATTCTTTTAGTTTTGGCACATTTAGGCATATGATTTCAGAATTTAAAACACGTGCAAAAACAGATTATTAAAGAAGAGATGAAAACATTAGTAACATTTGAAAACTTTAAGTAACCATTTTGCAAAAGAATTTGTAAGTTGGTTTGGAGTTGTCTTTACAGTAACACATTATTGAAAGATCCCATGACATGGTACTTCTTGATGCTTTTATATGGCTCCTTAATGGTTCCCTAATACTGTAAATGAATCCTTCTTCAAAATCAACACTCAGTGCATGAGAAACAGAGATAAGATGAGAAAGAGTCATAAATATCTCTCTCAAACACTTTATTCTGGGCGTTGTTGCTTGAATGCAAATGAGGACAGAGATGGCCTATAGTAGAGGGTGGGGGCGTGGCCAAACTCTCCACTCTTTCCTTTTCAGCTGTGCCCTGTGTGCTCTGACCTACTTCCGTGTTTTTGCGCGGATGGAGAGATGAGAAGTGTTCCATTGAAAAATAAACACATTTCCACAGAAAATAAAATTAAACCACTGCTGTTTCAGATATCCACAGGCTCAGATAAAGGACTTCCGAGCCTAGAAACACTCGCAAGTTCCTCCAGGCAAATAAAAAAACGCATTTTGCATTGCGTAGCTCCTCCGCAGTCCAAACTCTCTGGGCGTGATTTACAGAGACGCTGAGTACAGACAGACGGGGGTGGAACTGCATTTGCATTTCTTTTTTTGAGCTGACGTCAATAAGTTTCCTTGTTCAAAATCGCCTGTTTGAGCTCCGATTTTTTTCTAACGCAGAAAAGGATCGCAAATGCTCAGTTTAGATATTTCGCAACTTTTAACCATGGGGGGGGCTAAACAGGGTAGGGGAGCTCACATTAACATTCAAAAACCTCAGAAAGTGAAAATTTCATGCCATGGGACCTTTGAACACACATTATTTAATACTGGTTCATATATAAACATTAAAAACAAGGGTTACCACCTCAAAATAAAAAGTGGCAGAAATGTAAGCTGTCCTGATTTGAGTAATCCTTTATTATTAGTCTGTCTACATCTCCAAAACTCAAATTGCTCTGTTCCAACTTGTGATGTCATGAAGTGGTCGTTTTCAAGTGAACAGCTGCCTTCAGCTCAGTAGAGATTGGCAATTCCAAGGATGAAATTATCCAAATGATTCTGGTGAGTTAACAGCAAAAAAAAAAAAAAAGTATTACCGGATGACATCACAAGGTGAAAAATGTGTTTTCATTTTGAGAGAAGAACTCCAAGTATGTTTGTGATGAGAAAATATAAAGATGCACAATGAAACTGTTCTGGTGGAGGCTCTGGCACCTGCTTCTCTCCATGGAGGTGATATGATGATACTGCATTTACCAATTACATGAGTTTTATTCCTTCCTCAAAAATGATCAAGATCAAAATCTTCTTCCGCTTTTTCCATTCTCTGGGTCGCGGGGGAAGCAGTCCAAGCAGTGTTCCACTGCCCAGAACACAATGCACCAGCCCTCATGAATCCTCCCACGGGTGGTGGGTCCACAGGAGGACAGCTCACGTCACAACGGGCCTTGATTTATCTTCTGCCATGGGGGCTGCCAGTGTCCGCAGACACTGGGGGCGAGGTGGGGTTAAGTGTCTTGCCCAAGGACACAACGGACACAGCGCTCATCTGTGGGAGCTGGGATCACACGCGGTCCATCCGTCCGGGATTCGAACCGCCAACCCCTGGATCACTAGGCATGCGCTCTACCAACTGAGCTACTGCTGCCCCAATCCGCCATCTCAGATCCCCTGTCTGGTTCTACCCACGTCAGACGGCTCCTGGGCACTGCGGGTCCGAGTGCTCGTAGCTCACGCTCGACCCCTCGGAGGTGAGACCAAGACGAACCGTATCCTCCCCAGCGGCCTTATCACAGAGCCCCTCCGCGGGGGTACGGCAGGCGACCGTACCCCCTAATCCCACGGACTGAGCGGGGGCCGGCTATCGTCAGACAAAGATCAAGATGCATTCTTAGAAAATTCATAATCTGGGAATTTGCTTTGGCAAAGTGGTGCAAAATCAGACAGTGAAGTATGAATGAAAAGTGGAGCATTTTTTAACTCGACAGGTATGACCCAGAGTGTGAATGTTTTTAACTAGCACCAGTAAGTGGGCAGAGATAGGGGGTAGGTGAACACAGAATTATCCTGAGCACTTTAGCCTCGAACAGGGCTGAACGATTTTAAGAAAAAATTGAATCGCGATTTTTCCGGCAGATATTGCGATTTCATCCACGATTTCTTTCAAATTAAGCTTCAGTGCACATGAACATTTGCAAACATCTCAGAAACTTACATCATACCATTGGAACACTAAATTCCACTAAACTGTAATGCAAGAATGAAAAGTAAAGTCAATAATTTATTTCAAATATAGTCCTATTTATTAAAAAGAAACATGCTGTACAGTCTATATTGAGCGCTTAAGTAGAGAAAAAAAGTCTTTTAAAGTGGTGCAAGGTCAGTCTTTTATGGCTCAATTGAGCTTGATTGTTTTATTTTATAACAAACGAATAAAATACAAAGCAACTTAAACTTAACTTAAATATAGCGATGCTAAATATAGCGATGCTAATCGTGGTAGCCTTTCTATAGAGTTTGTAACGTAAACTAGCCTCATGCTAACAGTTTGTCAGCTAACAACAGAGGAGAAGCATATACCTCGTATCCATCCAGACTTTGGTCACCGTGTTTACGGCAGTCCTTATCTCCTGGTGTCGTCGGCTGCTTCTGTCATACGGAGTTACACTGGCAAAAGAAGTTGTAACTATGGTCTGTTTGGCCCAAGTATCACTTTTACTAGACGTTTCTCCGGACGAGTGATGGATTACGGACATTGATTAAACCGGCTTCACCAGCTCTCAGACCACATGGGGCTACACGGCGTATTTGGGTTGAGGGCTCGCTCGGAGCGGAGCGGCTAACACCGGCCTCACCAACCTGTCCACACGCAGCACGCCACTTCTGATTGGTGGGTTTAGCACCGTGGCAGGGAGGTGGAATACATGTGTGAAATAGTTGACGAAACAGAACCTGGGTCAGTTACGAGCACTGCAAAAAACTTTAACGATCTTTAACGATTTAAAGCAACTTTAACGATCCCAAAATCGGGTTGTCTGAGATCGCGATTTTCGATCTAAAACGATAGATCGTTCAGCCCTAGCCTCGAATGATGAGGGAACAATGATATATGGTTAAAAAGACATGTACATTAGGAGTCTCTGTGTTATGTGGTCAGTGTCAGTAATCTCTATACAGAGACTGTATATACTGTTTACACAACTGAGGACTGCAGTTAAAGTACAGTGGTTAATCTACAAGCAGGGTTGATATTTGAAAGAGAGCCAAAGAGCCAATCAGGAGCAAGGTTGTTGAAGGTAACACCCCATTTGGTAGGGAGTGGGCGCTTAGCAACGCTGTCAATCAAACCTGTTGCTAACATTAGTATCAGTGATCTCAGGAGCAGGAATTGGTCAGTTATTAATGTTCCAAGCTTTAGGGACAAAAAGTGCAATTAAAACCCCAGGATCATGTAGAGTGGGTTCAAACAAGTTCAGGGCAAAATGAGGAGCCTGACATCTGCAGATACAGGGAGAGGGGTCTGAGTGGTCAGCTCTGTACTGCTCTGAGTGGTCAGCTGTGTTGGAGCAGGAGGGAGAGCAACACCAGGAGCAGGGAGCAGGACATACTGAACATTCCTGACCGCAGCCTGACTGCAGCACTCTTCAAGACCCTGGACCTCAGCACCACCTCCACTGGGTAATGGTCACTCACATCCAGAGCCTGACAACATGAATAAACAATAATTATGAGTTAGCATCGTTAACCTCAGAGTAAGATTTTGATACAGGTCAGATCTGTGGTGTGTGGAGGTGAACCTGCTCACTGTAAAGATGCACACTTGAGTGATAAAACAATACAAAACACCTGTACAGTGGTACCTCACCTTACGAACGACCCAACAAACGAAAATTTCAAGTTACGAAACGCCTTCACGGTAAATTTTGGTCTCTAGATACGAAAGAAAATTCAAGTTACGAAACGCGAAATCTCAAAAATTCAAATAATGCGCGCTCAGCCACACACATTATACGCTTTTCTCAGACTGGATTTATACTTTTCTCATATTTGTCTCTCGTTTAAACACTCAAACTTTCATAGATTTTCAACAAAATTATTAATAGTGAAGTGTGGGGGGAAGCGGGAGGGGGGAGAAGACTGCGCTCTGACACGTGTGTGATAGCGCACATGACCCGGCGCGGAGCTGACAGCAGGTCTAGACCAAGGTCTAAACCTGGACTGGACCAGGACTAAACCTGGACTAAACCAGGACTAGACCAGGTGGATTAAAGCAGCGAGGAGGGACTGCACGCAGTCTGAGCGCATGAACGAGACCCATGCAAGAGCCGCGGTGGTCTAGACCTGGTCAGGTCTAGAGGAGGTCTAGAGGAGCCGCGGTGGTCTGGACTAAACCAGGACTAAACCTGGACTAAACCAGGAGGAGCCGTGGTGGTCTGGACTAAACCAGGACTAAACCTGGACTAAACCAGGAGGAGCCCGCGGCTCTTGCATGGGTCTCGTTCATGCGTTCATGCGCTCAGACTGCGTGCAGTCCCCTCCTCGCTGCTTTAATCCACCTGGTTTAGTCCTGGTTTAGTCCAGGTTTAGTCCTGGTTTAGTCCAGGTTTAGTCCTGGTCCAGTCCAGGTTTAGACCTTGGTCTAGACCTGCTGTCAGCCCCGCGCCGGGTCATGTGCGCTATCACACGTGTCAGAGCGCAGTTTTCTCCCCCCTCCCCCTTCCCCCCACACTTCACTGTTAATACATTTTGTTGAAAATCTATGAAAGTTTGAGTGTTTAAATGAGAGACAAATGTGAGAAACAAACAGAACACAATGTTACACTATAAAAAAAAGTTACACTATAAAAAAAAAAAAACTTGGATCGGGGCCTTGGAACGAATCAGGCTTTTTCCATTGAAATAGCTACTCAACTTACGAATTTTTCACGTTACGAAACCACTTCTGGAACGAATTAATTTCGTAAGGTGAGGTACCACTGTACTTGAATAAATGCAAGACAGAGAAGTTACAGTGGAACATACCAAAACAGGGTTAATTTTGTGAAAATACTAAATATAAAGGGACTAAAGCTGGTCTAAACTGGCTGTGATGGTTTCCTGTCGTACCTCGTCCTCTGACAGGCTGAACTCCTGCTGGAAGTTAAAGGCTTTGGCAGAAGAGGGCACCACAGAGTCCAACAACTTCCTCCCATTCACCACAATCCTGTAAAAACATGATGATAATGCATCAAATATTACAGACAAATAAAATGGCAAGTGAGTCTCTCATTTGGGTTGCCAGTTTCAATGCTGAAATCCAGTTAGTTTAAACCTAAAATGCCTCTCTCTCATCTGATTGGTTGCTATCTAAACCTCAGCACCTGCAGCCAATCAGGAGTCAGTGCTAGTGCAGCCTCTGCAGCTCAGGGAGGGTAGATTTCTGTAGAATCACCAATTGAAGAACCACTCTTATGTGTCTGAGGTAAGAGACACTTAAGATATATTTAAGATATATTTAGCTCTAATTGACTCAGAGTTTCAGAGAACAGATGCCGTCTGCATTTAAAGGAAAAAGTTTTTTTTTACAATCTGAGCCTTCTTTCGGCAATAAAACAAGTAGTTTTACTCACCCATAGCAGTTTGGTGTCAATTGGAGCAGTATCGCAGAACTTATGTTGAGCCGTTCTGTTCTACTAATGATCCCGTATCCGTTAGCGTGAGTGCTCGGGGCACTGATTTGCGGTGTCCAAATAACACAAACTTTAGCACTTTTCAAATCACAGAAGATCGCTGTGTCAGGGTAGACTTTTAGTAGATTCCAAAACGGCCTGAAACCCGATATCGCAACAGAAAAGTAAAGTTCAGAGCGGTGTTAGCTTCTTTCGGACTAGTGGTGTTTACAAAACAGCTGAGTTCACGCATGCGCACTGTCCTCTCTGATGACGTCATCAAATGAAACTATAGCTGGATATCGGGTTTCAGGCCGTTTTGGAATCCACTAAAAGTCTGCCCTGACACAGCGATCTTCTGTGATTTGAAAAGTGCTAAAGTTTGTGTTATTTGGAGACCGCAAATCAGTGCCCCGAGCACTCACGCTAACGGATACGGGATCATTAGTAGAACAGAACGGCTACAACATAACTTCTGCGATACTGCTCCAATTGACACCAAACTGCTATGGGTGAGTAAAACTACTTGTTTTATTGCCGAAAGAAGGCTCAGATTGTTAAAAAAAAAACGTTACTTTTCCTTTAAGAGACGCATGCGTGATACAAAGTGGAGGCTGCGGTTGGACTGTCCCAAGTCAGCTCACCTAGTAGTCTCAGCCAGCTCAGCTCTGGGTCTGTTAAGTCCCTCACCTGTCTCTCTCACCTGTCTCAATCCTCTCACTCACTGTCATATCTCACCAGTCACCTGTCATATCTCACCTGTCGTAGGCACAGGAGGTGCTCTCTCTCACAGTGGTGTCTGACCCCTCTGGGATGAGCCACTGCAGGTTTGGGTCTGTGAGGAGTCGAACTTTGCCCCGGTTCTTTTTGGCCAGATATCCACAGTCTGCGTTAAAGTCTCCCAGCAGCATCACGTTCTGACACACAGGGAAAGTACGGGCATTATAAAGGAACACTTTGTCACTTTACTGGGGCACCAGCTTGTCTCCGTGGAGATGGTTTTTGGTCATTTAGGGTTAAGATACACTTTATTGTCCCCATAGGGAAATGTGTCCTCTACATTTGACCTATCCTTCAGTGTCTCTGGCTTAAACCTGCATTTGACCCATCACCAGATCTTGACCTAGTCTTGGTCAGGACAAGGGGGAAAATGTTACATTTTTAACTTGCTTATGCCTGTTTCTGTACCTCAGTCCTCCACATCCTCTTGACGTCCTGCAGAACGTCGTACAGAGCGTCCAGTTCTTTGGTGGTGTTGGTTGGAGTCGTGTGCTGTGGGATCAGCACAAACTCCTTTATATCTGAGGAGGAAGGAACAGTTTTCAGTCTCCAAATAACACAATCTTTAGCACTTTTCAAATCATAGAAGCTCGATGTCTTAGTCTACACTTTCGTTTGAGTCAAAAGTGGCCTGTAATCCGAGATTTATCCATAGTTTCGAGTAGATGAGGACGCTAGTGCGCATGTGCGGAGTCACAGCTTATTTCACTCTCAGCTCCCGGGACCCAAACATGAAACGCAAAGCTGTAAATTATGGATAAATCTCGGATTACAGGCCACTTTTGACTCAAACGAAAGCGTAGACTAAGACACTGAGCTTCTATGATTTGAAAAGTGCTAAAGTTTGTGTTATTTGGAGACCGCTAGGGCAGGGCTCGCAAGTTTTGAGCGGGGTCGTGCGTGAGACTGCGTAATTTCCGAGGGGGGGGGGGGGGTTGCGAGTGAACAGTTTTTCGCGAGGAGCGGGGGGGCTTGAATTACTTGCGGAAACCAAACTGTTTTGTCTGCAATGAATATGGGGAAACGTGGCGGTGACCATTGCACATGTCGGGCTAACTCTACGTATTAATCTTACTTTTTGGGCTCAGTGGGTGAGGAGGGAAGCTGGCGCTGTCTCACATCCCTGAATCTGAATTGTGGCGTGGAGGGAGGCAGGGCGGGGGAGTGGGGAGGAAATGAAGCGCTCTGATTGGCTGAAAGTTCTCTGTTTACATGCAGATCTGTGCATCTGTGTCTCAGCCGCAGAGTCAGTGAAAGTCAATGAAAACTTGAGTGAAACGGACGAAATGTGAGATCCATATGCGTAATTTAGAACAACAAAGCATACAAGCGAACAAGGAGGTCAAAATTGCATGCCCGCTACGCAAAATGCGTACATGTTGGCAGGTCTGACTGCATCGGCAACATCTCTTTGGCTATGAATCTGGTGATGGCATTGGTTATGTTTTGCCATCGTTGACTTTTTCTGTCATATGGAAAATTCTTGAATTGCGTGCGGGAGTTTTTTTTCGCTGAAAACGCGCGGTGCCTGCATAAACTGAGCCACACAGACCGATTTTCTGGGCACAAAAAAAAAAAATCAGCGTGAGAAATGCCATGTATAGCGTGTGAGCGTGTGAACACGTCGAATTGTGTGTGTCACACTCTCAATGCGTGAGACTTGAGAGCCCTGCGCTAGGGGCATATATTAGCGCTACGGCTATCGCTAATCTAAAACATCTCTGGAAGTGCTCCATATGACACCAAAGTGCTATGGGTGAGTAAAACAACTTGTTTATTACCAAAATAAGGCTCAGATTGTAAAAAACGTTAATTCTCCTTTAAGAGGTTATAGACCAATATTGAGGTTTACAATGAACAAAATTGCAATAGTTATATAGTTATAGTTAACTAAAAGAAAAAAAGCATAAGTATCAGTAAATCTGCATCCTTACTGCTCCATATGACGTATTCATACTATGAAGTGAGTACCTGTTTTCAGGGTTCTGGTCATGTTACACTGTATCTCAGTACTGCCCCCCTGTGGCTATATGTGGTGACATTATGAAGCAGACCTGTTTTTGGGGCTTTGAACCGGACAACAAACGGCTCTCGAGCGAAGGCGTCTTTGTCTCCAGGGCGATCGTCGGGAAACTGGTACTTCCCTGTGACGGACGCTGAGCTGGTCCTGTGTACATCAAAATGTGTACTGTCAGAGTAATATACAGACATAGTAATATAGAATAGAAATATAATCATATTAAGCATTGTGTGGTACATTTTCTGCTCCATTCAGGTTTTGTGTGATACTGAACCTCCACCGAGACATTTACAGGCACATTCAGCATATTCCACATGCACTGTTTATCGTCTGAATAATGTCATGAAGTTAAATGAATAAACGTAGTTAAACATACTTGTAGAAGAAGGCATACTGCTCCTGGTATGCCTCAGTGCGTCCCAGCCTCTCACTAGCCACATAGTCGTACTCTGCTCCTCTGCCTCTGAGGGAGAACACACTTAGACCTTTGGATAGACAGTCTGCAGGGCATCTGATGCAATACAGTCACATCTTACCACCACCATGTGTGAAATGTATGAGAATGAATGATGTACACTGTTGAAAATAATCTTGCAGTACTTACGTGCTCACAGATATCAAATTACATTTCTGGGTTTCAGATGACATCCCAACATTCTATAGGCCAGTATTAATACAGATCGGAGTGGCTAAAATGAATATTGTTCTGCAGATTTCTGTTGTAATACAGCATGGTCTTGGGTCTAGTCAGTGGTGAAAATAAAGCGGTGCGCACCAGAACACAGCGGTATAAAATTCACAGCCGGTACGCAGCACTGCTAAGAGAATATGGTTAATGGTGGCCAAAACCCACATTTGAAAAAAAAAGTAAGGTGCGCTATTTAAGTAGAAAACACAAACAACCCCACCATGCCATTCGAGAATAACTGAAAGCTACCCGAAACTCTCATGCAGAAATATCTGCAGTCTGTTAAGCAAGGATTGTCAAAACTTATCTGACTGTAGCCGTGAAAGTAGCCTAAACCATTGCGAGGCGGTGCTGCGCACTGGTAGAAGATTTAAGGCCGGCGCGCTGCCTGCACCTGTAAGAGAGGGTTTATGCTGACTAAAAAAATATGAAATAATTAAGTATATTAAAAAATGATAAAAGGAGAAGTTCAATTTGTCAACTGGACAAAGTTTGTTTGGTCGAAAACGTTTCGCCGCTCATCCGAGAGGCTTCGTCAGCTCTGGTTCTAGTGCTGGTTAGACCCTGTTTATATCTAGCTGCAGGGAGGAGCTCCTACACTGAAATAGCTCTGAAACTATCTCCACTAATCTGTCTCTTTTGTATTACGAATTCCTCTGGCGTCTAGTATTAGCATATCTATAAGCCCTAGGCGGCGCTCACTACACTGAAATAGCTCTGAAACTATCAACTAATCTGTCTCTTTGTATTTCAAATTTCTCTGGCGTCCAATTCCCTATTCAAGACAACGACCCTCTCCACCCCTCTGCAATGGCTTGTCTGTCCTAATGATTCTTTGTCTGTTTTTGACTTTGGTTTGAGAATCGAATTATAAATGGGAGACAAGTTGTGTCTAACTCCCCCATTTCTGTTTAACGACGGATTCTCTTTTTTGACAAAAATAGCCTCTTTAACTCCCCTCTCAAACCAGTTCTTTTCCCTGGCTAAGATCTGAACCTCACTGTCCTCAAAAGAATGGCCCGCGGCTTCTAGGTGAAGATGTACGGCAGATGACGGTCCACTCTGGCACGCCCGTCTGTGTTGGTACATCCTCTTGTGAAGTGGCTGTTTTGTTTCTCCAGTGTAGCGCTCACTGCAGTCTTCACTACACTGAATGGAGTAGACCACATTGCTTTGTTTGTGGCTCAGTGTTTTGTCCTTTGGGTGGACGAGTTTTTGTCTTAAAGTGTTCGTGGGTTTGAAATAAACTGGAATTTCATATTGTCTGAAAATCCTCTGTAGTTTTTCCGAAACGCCGGCCAGGTACGGAATCACTACCCCTTTCCTCCTGGGTTCGGATTCTCTATTATCTTGTTTCTTGCCCTTGTCTCTCTTGGTTTATTAAAAAAGTTATTTATCTATGAAAAAGGTGTAAAATGTTAAAAAAAAAAAAAAAAAACGCGGGTAAAACGAAAAGTGATGCACTGGACATTACTACTTTTCACCACTGGGTCTAGTCAATAATAGAAATGATCAGGTTCCATATTTATGAATTTACCTTTCCGATATGTCATGGCAAAGTACAGTGTGGTCAAAAGGAAAAACTGTCTCTTGCCCCTCATCTGGACGTATGGCATAATCACATTCTACAATTTGAAAATCACCAAAACCACGGTGGGTACCAAACTTTTTTTTAAAGTGCACATATATTTATAGGCAGACCACACCTGGCTAAAGGTCTGGCCACATACTGTATGCTTAAGTGGAACCTCGATGACAGAAAGTTTATACAAGCATCTACTGTAAGCACACTTTATTCTGTGTAAAAGGTCTAATCCCATATTTGTCCAGGAGGACACATAATTCAGTGTAAACAGAAAATGGCTTCTGGATGAAGCCTAAACATCTTGATTTATAAAACGGTCCAGATGACACCTGTGAAGCTCTTGTCCCTGTGTAAAAGTGCACACACCTGTTGAGTTGGTTGAGCAATGCAGGCAGAGCCTTCTTTTTACTGTCCCTCACCTCCTGCAGTAAGCACACATCACAGCGAGAAACAATCTGAAACAGGGACAAGAGACATCACATTTAAATCTGATCTTTTGTAATACACAAAATGTGTACTGGGCTCTAGCCCTGTTTTAGTCTAACTGGTTTAATCTTGGTTTAGTCCTGGTTTAGAACTGGTTCAGTCTCATTTTTGTCTTGATTCAGTCCCTAGCTCAATCCTGGTTTAGTGGTCCTGATGCAGTCCTGTCTTAGAGCTGGTTTAGTGGTCCTGGTTCAGTCTTGTCTTTGACTTGGATTAGTCCTTGGTTTAGTGGTCCTGGTTCAGCCCTGTCTTAGTCCGGGTTTAGTCCATAAATCTTGGGGTCAGTAAGTCTCCACCACTAACAAAGTTCCCTACATGCTCATAAATGGAGACTTTTAAGATTATAATTATAATACACAACTAAACAGATTGTCCTTACCTGTACTAGAGTCTTCATGACCTGTCCGTTTTTGGACTTGGATTCTCCGAAATGATGAGCATTAAAAGCACAGATCCTGAAGGCAACAGTCAGGTGGAGATTACACAGAGAGAGGAGAAAGACGAGGCGGAGAGGAGGAAGAGGAGGAAGAGGAGCCATCTCACCAACGCCAAAACAGACTCCTGAAAAGAAATACAACTCATGAGTCACAGGCGTTTGGGCAGTGACACAATATTCAAAACAGTGATGATCTATTTGTCATTTTAAGGCTTAGATACACTGTTGTACCAGTTGTATCATGTTTTTGTAGATTTATGGAGAACGGTCGTGTGAGAGCATGACTGACGTAGTCCTGTGGGCGGAGCTTTGCACGGAATCTTACTGCTAACCATAAGGAGGGTTTGAATAGGGCCCAGGGGAGATTGCTAGATTACTCAAACATTCATTGATGGCATCTAAAACTTCTTCAGGTGTGTTTTTGATGAGAGAATAACAAAAAAGGCAATTTTGCATAAAAAAAAGAGAGCAGCTGAAGAGTAGCATGTCCTTTGACAGGAAAGTGTGGAAAAGAAGACTATTTTTCCACACATTGTAATAAAAAAAATATAAATTGTGATAAACCTTGATATTCAATATAGTTCCTAATAAAGGTGGAGATTATTCTGCAATAAACATTCTGAAAACAATGGGGACAGTAACTTATACAAGCTCATGTATGAATGAATAGTGAAGAAGAAGTGAACTTTATTGATCTCACACTGGAGAAATTCTTCTCTGCATTTAAACCCATCCTATACATATATATATATATATATATATATATATATATATATATATATATATATACATATATATACAGTATATTAGGAGCAGTGGGCAGCACACACATTAGGGCGCCCGGGGACCATCTCCATGATCTTCTTGCTTCAGCTTGGTCAGGACCTAAGCTGGAGTACCTATGGTGCATGTTAGTGTAAGATCTCCTAATCGTTCTGATCTCTGTTCAGAAGATCTGTCCTGAGGCAAACTCTTGTGTGTTCTCTGTGTGTGTGTGTGTCTGGTAGGGTTGCCAACCATCCCTTGAAAAACGGAATCGTCCCGTATTCAGAAACAAAAGTACACGTCCCGTATTGAGCTGAAAAGGGACAGACTTTGTCCCATATTACCATGTGAATCAAAAATAGTGTCTAAAACAGGGTGCCCAATACGTCGGTCACCATCTACCAGTCGATCGGTGTCCGGTTTTGGTCTCGAGATGGTTGTGATCATATTTCATTACGGCCGCGGCCTTTAGCAATAAACTTTTACCGTGTTTTTCACACTGCAGCCCGTGCGCTCGTCTGGAACACGTGGAAACCACGTTAGTGCGCCGCTCCTCGCCTTTTCACGCTCTCGCTCCTCCCTGCTCGTAGCGCACGCAAGCTCCCTCCTCAATGCGCTCTGATTAGAAGTGCAAGACTAAGTGCAAAGCAAAAACTAATCTAAATTTATGTTACAGCGTCCGCACAGAGCAGGTGTACAGCACAGAGCAGGTGTACAGCGCAGAGCAGGTCTACAGCGCAGAGCAGGTGTACAGCGCAGAGCAGGTCTACAGCGCAGAGCAGGTCTACAGCGCAGAGCAGGTCTACAGCGCAGAGCAGGTGTACAGCACAGAGCAGGTCTACAGCACAGAGCAGGTCTACAGTGACATGTGGTTGAATTTTGCCTAATAAAAGTGCACAAATGCATCTGTTTGTCACAACATCCACTTGGTAAATGTGCAGAGGCTGGTAAATACCACTGCAAAACTAGTAAGAGAATGTAACTCCAGTTAGAAAAACAGGTTTAAAAAAAAAAAAAAAAAAAATCAAAGAAGGGGTCCTCAAACTGTGGGTGAAGGTCCAAAAACAGGGCACAGAGTGTTTAAAGGAAAAGTAACGTTTTTTTACAATTTGAGCCTTATTTCGGTAATAAAACAAGTTGTTTTACTCACCCATATCACTTTGGTGTCATATGGAGCATTTCTGGAGATGTTTTAGATTAGCGTTAGGCTAACGCCGTTAGCCTAGCGCGACTTATAGCCATAGCTCGGGGCATTCCCCAAGCATGTAATATGCCCCGTGCAGGCTCCAAATAACACAAACTTTAGCACTTTTCAAATCATAGAAGCTCGATGTCTTTAGTCTACGATTTCATTTGAATCAAAAGTGGCCTGTAATCCGAGATTTATCCATAGTTTACAGCTTTGCGTTCCATGTTTGGGTCCCGGGAGCTGAGAGCACACTCCGCGCATGCGCACTGGCGTCCTCATCTACTCGAAACTATGGATAAATCTCGGATTACAGGCCACTTTTGACTCAAACGAAATCGTAGACTAAGACATCGAGCTTCTATGATTTGAAAAGTGCTAAAGTTTGTGTTATTTGGAGCCCGCACGGGGCATATTACATGCTTGGGGAATGCCCCGAGCTATGGCTATAAGTCGCGCTAGGCTAACGGCGTTAGCCTAACGCTAATCTAAAACATCTCCAGAAATGCTCCATATGACACCAAAGTGATATGGGTGAGTAAAACAACTTGTTTTATTACCGAAATAAGGCTCAAATTGTAAAAAACGTTACTTTTCCTTTAAGTGCAGTACAGTTTGCTTGGCTTATTTTAAGATTAAAATGAACATTCATCAGATAAAATGGAGATAGATGTATGAAAACTTATTTATGTGAGTCAGCCTTTTCCCACATGAAGATCATTAAGTCCTGTTCCACCATGACTGATGATCATTTAGAAGTGAGCTTGAGTCTGGCTGTCAGCAGTTACTGTCCAAACTACGCATCCCGAGCTGATTCCATCCAGTGCAAGTCACATTTTGTGAGAAGGTCGTGCAAAGTGGGATCATCACCCCCCCCCCCCCCCCAAATGGGTGGTTGACATCTTAGTTTTTATTGGCTGGAATGACCCTAGATTGCATCTCACAGGATCTAGAGTTCAAAAATTTACACAGTATTAAGTTAAGCAGGACATATATTTATTTTATTCTGTTAATTTTGTTATTTAGTATTAAAAATAAATTGCTGATAATAATTTATTATCACGGTTTGAGTCAAATATTTAAAAAATCGCTTCAAACATACAAAAAAGGGCTAAAAAGATTCACTAGAAGGCAATCGGGCCGGCCGGTCCTGCCAATGAGGTGTCCCTTATTTATTTTTCAGGGAGTTGGCAACCCTAGTGTCTGGGCTGTTTAAGCAACTATTAGGAGAAAAGGTTTTGGTTCTTTGTAAATGTGCAGTTTTATAGCTCAAACTCTTAACTCTTCAAGTCATGTTATAATGTTGTTACTTTATAACATGGCTTAAAGAGTCAATAACATAGATCAGAACGAAATTGCACTTCCGAGTCCTTTTTTAGCATCATACTCCTACTTGAGTAATATTCCTATAGAAAAGGGAATTGTGTTTTGTTTCATTCACACATGTTTGAGTCACCGTTTACTATCAGTCTGTCTATATCTCCAAAGCTCCAAATGCTCTGTTCCACCTTGTGAGGTCATGAAGTGGTAGTTTTCAAGTGAACAGCTTCTTTTACCTTTAGACTTAGACAAACTTTATTGATCCACAAGGGAAATTTTTTGGATACAGTAGCTCAATCATCACAATATAATATAATAACAGAGTAACAAAAATAGATGGTATAACAAAAAAAGATAGCAAGAGACGGGTGTCAAATGAGACAGAAGCATAAAAAGAAATGTATATGTACAAGTCAAAATAAAATAGAAAAATAGGTAATAAAATGTAAAATAGAATATAAAATCACAGCTGCAGGAGACAAGAACAGCAGTGCAAAAATATACTGATTGACAGAGCATGAGGTTATCCGTTACTTCAGACTGAGTTGTTGTACAGTTGTAGGGAGTATTATCTGTTACATAAGGGTGAGTTGTTGTACATCTGTAGGAAGTATGGTATGAATGTAGAGGAATGTTTCCATGGAAATAAACAGGAGGAATTCTCTAGGAGAAATAAGAGTCAGGTCTGTGTAGATGCATGCCTGCCCAAAGTAAGATTTTTTGTGTGCAATAATCACAAACTAAATAAAAAAATAAAATAAAATAAAAACAAACAAACATGCTTTTATTTTATGATAAAAGGAGAAATTCAATTTGTCGACTGAGGGACTCTTCACTCATGCTTTTATTTTAGTCTATCTTTTAGCTAAAAAAAATACATAATGTGGCTTTAAAGGGATATGCCACCCCCAGGTCAAACTTGGGCATCTCCCCACAGTCCAGAGACTAAAATAAGTGGTGGAAAGCGTTTTCCTGGTGACCCAGCCATTGTCCGAGTCTGTCAGCACTGACCGCCGTGGTATCTGCAGCTACTCCGCGTTAGACTGGAGTCTAACGTCGCCAGAGAAAGATTTCGGCCAAAAGGAATTAATTTGCTCGATGCTTTTCCCAATTACTTTCTGTGTAGTGCGCATTCATATCGAGTGCAAATAAATGTGCAAATCAACACGGAGAACTTGACTTGGTCATTTTGGGTGGGAACTATTTTTCAGTGCGGAAAAACACAGCCGAAGCACACACCACGCTGCGTAACAGGGGAACTCCCAACGTGGTGCGTAACAGGGATTCCCGTGTGCTTCGGCTGTGTTTTTCCGCACTGAAAAATAGTTCCCACCCAAAATGACCAAGGCAAGCTCTCCGTGTTGATTTGCACATTTATTTGCACTCGATATGAATGCGCACTACACAGAAAGTAATTGGGAAACGCATCGAGCAAATTAATTCCTTTTGGCCGAAATCTTTCTCTGGCGACGTTAGACTCCAGTCTAACGCGGAGTAGCTGCAGATACCGCGGCGGTCAGTGCTGACAGACCTGGACAATGGCTGGGTGACCAGGAAAACGCTTTCCACCACTTATTTTAGTCTCTGGACTGTGGGGAGATGCCCAAGTTTGACCTGGGGGTGGCATATCCCTTTAACCAATTTTTAAAAATAACTGTCCATGGTTACTGATTGATGTAGTAACATTTTCATTTTTGTTTTCGTGTGTTTCTCTCTCTCTCTCTCTCTCTCTCACACACACACACACACACTGCACCAGTCCAGAGGTGGGTAACACTTGGTTACATTTACTTGACTGACTTAAATGAAACTGTACTTCCGACTACTTTTCTAGCAGCATACTTTTACTCCTACTTGAGTAATATTGTTATTGAACAGCACTGTTACTTGAGTAAAAGTAGTGCTTCCTCTTCTCACTGTAGAGGAAGTAGTGCTTCCTCCTCCCACTGTGAGTAGGCTCCTTCAGTTTTAGTTCTTTAGGTCTCATTTTTGTGTCTGTCCTTTAAAAATTCCAGATTTTGAGAAATATTTCATGTTTTGTCCTTCAAATTACATATCAGACCTTATGTCCAGACAGAGTATGTAGAATCCCTCAGTCGTCCAGGTAGAATCCATCCATGGTCGAATACGTTTCGCAGCTCATCAAGCAACTTGGATGAGCTGCGAAACGTATTCGACCAAATGAACTTTTGTCCAGTTGACAAATTGAATTTCTCCTTTTGCCTTTTACTTCAGTATTAGTTTTCCCAAGTTGCCTCCTTTTTTCCTCTGAGTGGCCTATAATTTCTGGCTCCTCTGCCAACTCTGACTGCCAGAGAAAACTTCTAATTTTTTTGACCAAATAAACTTTGTCCAGTTGACAAATTGAATTTCTCCTTTTATCATGGATTCGACCTGGACGACTGAGGGATTCTTCACACTTCTATTTTTAGATTGACAGATGACAAAGGGGAAGTAATAGAAGTGTGAATTGCACAATTACGCGTGAAAATGTCTCAAACATGTCCAGACACATTTCATAAACACAACAGCAGGGCATTAAAACCGTCTTTTCTCATGTGGAGCCTGATTATCTTGATTTTCCCGTGGCGGTTTAATCATTTGTCTGGTGTTTCCGTGCTGTCACTGTCGCCAACCAAACTAAAATCTTACTCCCGTTTGGAACACGACAGGTTTACGCACAGACATTACGCACGCCGGTAACCTTTACGTTCTCTGTGCGTTCAGGATTTTACGATCAGCAAAATGTAGTGTGAAAACCGTAACTTACCGTGTGTTTCTTGTGTTCTTTCCTACTACATCTGTGGTGCGTCCAAGCGACCTGGACCGCCTCTAAGAACTGAAACCCGAGGCGCGCTGACGGTTCATATCTCGGGGCGGTACCGTAGCTCGTATCCAACTTCTGAACAGTCCGTGACGCACCCGTTGTAGGTCGCGCTTGTTGTTCTTGCCAGTTCTTTCTCTGCTGCGTGCATTTCAAAGGTTCAAAATGTTCAAAGTCAGCTTTATTGCATTTGCTGCATTCCAATAAATGATTTATCATTTAGTGGAGCGTTAAACGAAAAGCACGTCCTGTCACGTACTTGTCAGAATAGAGATGTTAAAGATTTGTCTGGAATGATAAAAGGAGAAATTCAATTTGTCAACTGGACAAAGTTTGTTTGGTCGAGAACGTTTCGCCGCTCATCCGAGAGGCTTCGTCAGTTCTGGTTCTAGTGCTGGTTAGACCGTTTAGATCTAGCTGCAGGGAGGAGCTAACTACACTGAAATTACTCTGGCGCCAGAGTACAGGGAGTCCTCGGGTTACGACGTAGATCCGTTCTTAAGACGCGTCGTAACCCGAATTTCGTCGTAAACCGGATTTTGCCTTTGATCTTCCAACCAAAGCACCAATAACCTTTCCATCTCAATAATTAGACCACTACGCTGCTTGGTTATCACTGCCGCTTTCATAGGAGTAGATCAGAGCCCACATCAGGTACTTCCGCCCACATTGGACACGCACATGAGGCCGTCTTCTTCTCCCTACAACCACAACAGAGCGTATTCTTGCGCCGTGCGCCGCGCGCCGTTCGCGTTTGTTTACATCTTTTACCACGCTAAACCGCGTAAGACGGAATGGCGCGTAATATATACATATTTTTTTTAATGGGGGCGCGTTCGTAACCACGAAACGTCGTAACCCGAGACCGTCGTAACCCGAGGACCCCCTGTAATTTGGAAAACAAAGAGACAGATTAGTGGAGATAGTTTCAGAGCTATTTCAGTGTAGGGAGCTCCTCCCTGCAGCTAGATATAAACAGGGTCTAACCAGCACTAGAACCAGAGCTGACGAAGCCTCTCGGATGAGCGACGAAACGTTTTGGACCAAACAAACTTTGTCCAGTTGACAAATTGAATTTCTCCTTTTATCATGGATTCTACCTGGACGACTGAGGGACTCTTCACGCATTTGTCTGGAATGTTACAGTACGCATTAAAGATCCTATATTACACAAAATGAATTCTTGTGAGCTTTAAGACATGTTACCTCCTCAAAAACAGACCTGGAGTTCTGTTTATTTTTTTCATTCACGTGTTTGATTTATTACCGTATTCCACCTTGTGATGTCACAAAGCATTAGTTTTTAAGTGAACAGCTCCTTTTACCTTTTGTTCAGTAGAGATGGGCAATTCTAGGGCTAAAAATTTATCCAAATGCTTTGAAGTTTAGTTCACTTGTAAACTTCGGCGTAGACATCCGCTGAAGGTGAACAGGCTGATAGAGTTAACATGGACATAGTGATACGAGTGGAGAGACACAATACGCGAATGCGAAATACACTGCTGGATGTTTCGTGGACAACTGTTTCGGACGCAAATATATCACCTTTCTAACAAATGTTTTGTTTTGAGAAGAAAAACAAGCTTTATTTCATGTTCCAGGGAAGTTACCGGACCTACTTACGTGGGCTCCAGAAAGCGAGCCGAACCGGGATCAGCTGAGACTGTCAGAGGTAAGCCGGTGTCAACACACGTAACTTTTAGAAGGAAACCCCTACAGATTATCAAAAAAAAACCCGCACTATCCCTTTAAAAATGCTTGCAAAAAATGTGGTTCTAGTAGCTGAAAAACGCTAAAATTAAAACACTTAAAGGGCCCATATTTTAACATTTTCTGATCGGTTATGAAGTCGTTTCATCGTCACAAAAATACGTGGAGTAATTTCATTCACATGTTTAAAGGAAAAGTAACGTTTTTTTTACAATCTGAGCCTTCTTTCGGCAATAAAACAAGTAGTTTTACTCACCCATAGGACTTTGGTGTCATTTAGAGCAGTTTCGTGGAAGTTATGTTGTAGCCGTTCTGTTATACTAATGATCCCGTATCCGTTAGCGTGAGTGCTCGGGGCATTACTTTGCGGTCTCCAAATAACACAAACTTTAGCACTTTTCAAATCACAGAAGATCGCCGTGTCAGCGTAGACTTTTAGTAGATTCCAAAACGGCCTGAAACCCGATATCACAACAGAAAAGTAAAGTTCAGAGCGGTGTTAGCTTCTTTCGGACTAGCGGTGTTTATATAAACAGCTGAGTTCACGCATGCGCACTGTCCTCTCTGATGACGTCATCAAATGAAACTATAGCTGGATATCGGGTTTCAGGCCGTTTTGGAATCCACTAAAAGTCTACCCTGACACAGCGATCTTCTGTGATTTGAAAAGTGCTAAAGTTTGTGTTATTTGGACACCGCAAAGTAATGCCCCGAGCACTCACGCTAACGGATACGGGGTCATTAGTAGAACAGAACGGCTCCAACATAACTTCTAAGAAACTGCTCTAAATGACACAAAACTGCTATGGGTGAGTAAAACTACTTGTTTTATTGCCGAAAGAAGGCTCAGCTTGTTAAAAAAAAAAATGTTACTTTTCCTTTAACACTCAAACCCTGCATATTGAGGTCTGGTATTGACAACCTAAAAATTGAAAACTGCCAAATATTTTGTATGGTATGTGAGCAGATTATGAGCTTTATCAGACGCATACGGATGTCCAGAGTCATTGCATGGTAGTGTTCTGAAACAAATTTCAAGTCCATGGAAATCAAATTGTTTGGCCAAACTTGGGAACCTCATGCGCTTTATGCCATTCTATTTTATATGGAACAAGGGACCAAAAGTTACAGGTCGGGTACATGGAGGGAAGTCCACTCACAGTAAGGAGTTGGATGCATGTTGAGACTTACAATGTAGAGCTTTAAAACAAACCATTGACCTGAAAACTGGAATTCAGGGCTTAGTTATTCTTACATTTATGAAGAAAAACACGAAGTGCAATGTGGCATGTATTCCACATAATACAGACTCTCAGTGTACTTTTATAATCAAACATTTATTGTTTGTCTGTAGAGGCTCTGAGCCTAGTTGGCATGCAGGGCCTTCCAGCCGGTCAGGGGGCCACGGTTTGGGATGTATTTGACCCCACAGCCGTCAGGGACCAGCCTCTTCTCAGCCAGCATGTCATCAAAGTCACAGGCATTGAACTTGGTGAATCCGTACTTCTTTGAGATGTGGATCTGGAAACAAAATGGTCATACAACTAATTGAAGCATGTTTGATCTCAAGTCCAGGTGCAAAACAAAAAACAACTTCCTAGATACTTTTGGAAAAAAGTTATAATCGTTTTCTGCACTCAAAATCCTTACTGAGCGGGCTTGCTTCTCCACAAACCTGACTCATTTGGCCTGGAGGACAGCTTCCCTTGCTCATTTCCATGGAAATGTTCAATATTCCACAATATGGTTTAAAACACCTCCATAGGAGAATGTTTTAAAGTATGGTTGACTTTTCATTTCCATGGAAACATGCAGGTGACGTGCCACCTCCAGAAATTATAGTGTACGTTCAATTTCAAGCAGATCCACAGTAAACATTTTCCTTTGGGCATTTATACATTAAACTTTGAAATCACAGCAATTTTGTTGAAAATTTAACTGAATTTGGTAATTTTCAGTAGTTGCCAATGAAGTCCGGACCCTCTCCCACTGCAATCAACTTCTTGTCCTTTAAATACTGTGGAAAGTACTTTTCTGCATTACCACCAAATATTTATTTGGAAAAAATGAATTTGAAGTGAATTCATTCAACTTTACATAGAAGTCACTTTACATGTAGATTTGTAGATTTATCAACAGTCCCTTAAAGGGCCCCTAATCTGGCTCCTACTGTACTACTACGGGAGAAAATGGAGTCAGCGGCTCCAGAGTGTGCAAGTATGCACAGTCCAGAGTACACTCTGGAGTGCCCTTAAAACCACACTCTGAACTGTGCACACTGAGAATTGGGACACATCTTCCGTCTGCAGTCTTTGCACACCACCCTCACAGCCTGATGTTCAGGCTCAGGTCAGCTTAATAGACTGCAAATACATGATTTACACTGGACAATGTACAGTACAATGTTAGAATGTGTCACAAGTTTATTTAATGCCATTAACTTCTATAATTGTTCTAACTTAACTCATTGACAGTAGGGTGAACTTTGAGGAATAACACTAAAAACTACAGCACTAAAAACTGATTAGGTCTCAATAAAGCTAGATGTAAAAAGGCAAAATGTCTGGAATAATCTGATTTAAAAATTCCAGTTACAAAATGTCTTGACAAAAGTAGCCACAAAATCTAATTATAATCTAATCTAATCTAATTATAATATCTAATAATTTTAAAGAAATTTGATTTTACCAGCTGTCAATGCCGTGATTTACAAATGAGTCAGATATCCAGGTCATATTGGTGATGTTGAGATGTGGATTCTGGTCCCAGCTAAGGCCTGAATGACTTTGAAAACTACCTAAATGGTGCAGCCCTTGTATCTGTCCAGGTGAGTTGATAAAATACCGCCCCCTCAGAAGACATCCCCACACAATTCTGTGAGGTCATTCCTCTAGTGCAGTGCTCCTCAAATAGTGGGGCGGGCCCCCCTGGGGGGGCGTGGCGTGATGCCAGGGGGGGCGCGTATGACCCTGGGAAACATGTTTTTTTGCTGTACTGTACTAGAACTAAGTGTAATTGCACATCAACAACAGTAGTTGGCAGTGGAGTTCTCACATGCGATTTACGCACAGTCTCACCATTAACAAAACATCCTCTGTCACAGAAAAAACACGTATATTCCACTGAGTCGTGTCCTTTAGTCCGACAGAAGCTGACGCATCAGTGGCACAAGGAGAGAGCGTTTTTTTTTCAGTGCTTTTAGCTTATGCAAATGAGGTGGTTTTAAGTTTCATTTCTGTAAAACGTAAACAAATGTGCGCAAAGCTGCATTAAAAACACATTAATATTTGAGTCCTCAGTGCAGTCTTTGTTGCAAGTTTCTTTCTTTTTTTTGTTTATAATGTTAAAAGGATACAATGGTGTTCTAATAACAATTTTCTAGACAAATAATACCATTTATAGTCGCGCGCAGGAAGGGGGGCGTGAAATTTTTTCTTCTTCCTAGGGGGGGCGTCACAGAAAATAATTGAGAAGCACTGCTCTAGTGTGTGCAACCTGTACATATGGCTTTTTACAATAAAGCTGACTTTGAACTTCAGTGTTTTACCTTCTGGCGTCCAGGGAACTTGAACTTCGCTCTGCGCAGAGCCTCCACCACATGCTCCTTGTTCTGAGCCTTTGTGCGCACAGACATGATGACCTGCCCAATGTGCACACGAGCCACAGTGCCCTGGGGTTTACCAAAAGCACCACGCATACCAGTCTGGAGCCTGGAACACAAGCAACAACTTTAGAATCAGTCTGAAAACTGTTAACTTCAGGAACAGATTGGAGCAAACCTGACCTCTAATCAGTTGCAACGTGTGTGTAAAGAAACGGGCACCACTTCTAATCATCAACTGATGTGGTGAAAATCTAAGACAGGATTTTAGATCTAAAGAGCTCAAGTGATACTGGAACAATCTTTATGCAATCAATGCTGAGACGTGATGTAGAATTTAAATGCATTTTCTGACCCCTTTCTGATTGGATTGAAAACATGAGCATATCCGTACACTTGGTTATAAAATGCCTTTAAGGCTACATTTGTTACCACAAATCTCTGGATTCCACTGCCTCAAAGAAACAGTCTGCAGCCAGTTGATACAGTACACTCTTTAGACCAGACCTGTACATTGTATAGTTCCGGGGCCATATACGGCCCTTTGGTTGACTATGACCAGCCCATTTAAGATCATTTGGAATTACAAATTTGGGATTAAAAAAAATATTTTTTTTAAATCATAATTTTACCCCATGCATGAAATAAAGCTACATTGCTTTTATTTTAGAGGCTTTTGGTAAGGAAACCTCACTTTTTCATGTTTGTATGTTTTGTTTTGTTTTTTATAAAGAAATACAATTATGCAGAATTCTTTGTCCTTGCTGGAAGGTGGCTGCTTGTTTTCTTGCTCCTTATCTACTGCTCTGTCTGCGTGCCCTTCTCTTGTTTTTGTCCATATTTCTCCTGCTGGAGTAGATTTTCGAATTCCAAATTATGGAATTGAAGCTGGACCCTCAACCCAATTGGCTTTTTTCCCCACGAAGAAATGTGGGTTCGGGAGAGCCGATCAGAACTACAGTGGGTCCTCGGGTTACGACGTTGATCCGTTCTTAAGACGCGTCGTAACCCGAATTTCGTCGTAAGTGGGAATTTGATTTTGATCGTCCAACCAAAGCACCAATAACCTTTCCATCTCAATAATTAGACCACTACGCTGCTTGGTTATCACTGTCGCTTTCATAGGAGCAGATCAGAGCCCTCATCAGGTACTTCCGCCCACATTGGGCACGCACACGAGGCTGTCTTCTTCGCCCTACAACCACAACAGCGCGTATTGTTCCGCCGTGCGCGTTTGTTTACGTCGCTTACCACGCTAAACCGCGCAAGACGGAATGACGCGTAATATTTCTTTTTTTTTTTTAAATGGGGGCGAGTTCGTAACCACGAAACGGCGCAAGTCGAGACTGTCGTAACCCGAGGACCCCCTGTATTTACCATTTGGATTTTTGATGGCAGGACATTTGAATTGGACTGGGGATGTTTTCTGATCCATCGGAGAATGGCAATGCCGGCAGCGGACAAAGAGACCCCGAGCTGTCAGCTGTCATTTTACACTAGAGTGGAGCCATTGAAGACCAGGAAAGGTCTGCATCAGAAGGAGATGCAGATTGAACTGTACCATCTCTAATCTGTGGATACCCGAATGACACACGGATACCATTACGAATATGTCTGTGGAACTGTGCGAAACAAGCGGCTCAGTCTGCGGTCATCTACGCGTCAGGAGGGAGGACTGGAAAGTCTCAACAGTCCTGCTTGGTGACATGAAGTTGGGGACTGTAGAACCAGGTCTCGGACCAATTCTCCGTTCATCCGAGTTCTAAAGTGTATTGATTATGTGCATTCTCCCCTGGTTTAATTAATGCTCCTGGGAATCTACAATAGCAGGGCCGCTGTGTTCTGACTATGCTCTTGCAATGGACACTCCAAGGTCACAGCTATGGTAACAATGGCTAACATGATGGCAGAAGAACAAATTGGCTAGGTCACGATGACATGCATTTATAAAAACACTCTCCCTTCTCACATAGTCTGCCGCCTCAGTTTGTCAATAATATATTTCTCTGGTTTCCATCTCGTTTTTCCCCTCTCATAATTATATTTCCAAACAAAAAAAGTCCTCAGTGTTTACCATTCCACCGTATTATGTCATGTGTTTGTGACTACTGTGATTGTATCTGCATTTCCTATTCTGTTTATGTTCTTGTATCACTGAGGAAAGCAGTGGGACGTTAGTGCCCCCATGTCAGCTGCTTTAAGGTCCATGGGCCTGTCAATTTCAATCTCATCTCATTTACAATGACAAAGCTTTCTATTCCATTCCAACTGAGTTAAGCATTTTGACCCAGTCCTCCAGAATATTTTGTTTCTCATATGGCCCCATGGAAATAATTGCCCATCCCTGCTTTAGACTGATGCTGTCACCAGATCAGACAAACAGAAGGAGACCTTAAAATATATTAAACAGCTCCTCACCTATCAGCCCCTGCGCAGGATAACATTTTGTTGATGCGGATGACGTGGAAGGGGTGGAGCCTCATGCGGATGTGGAAGCCATCTTTACCACAGGTCTTCACCATGTACTTGTTAGCACAGATGCGAGCCGCCTCCAGGGCTGAGGGAGAGAAACAAACATCTCTGAAATACTTTGGAGAGCAGAAGAGGTACTGTTCATAGATGAAGTCATGCTTTACGAACAAATTAGGAGTGAGCTATATTGGGGAAAAAAAATATTTTTTGGACCATCCAAATAACATCAAGCTTTAACAAATTCCCCACTAAAAGTTCAGAAAATTACTTTACACTTTGTCTGCATGGTGTAATGCTTACTTGTGATATTTTTAACATTTTTTCTATATACATTATGTACACTGAAGGATATGTCGTCTTCTACTACTGTATATATGTAATATAAACTGCATTTAAAAAAATATGACTAAGTGAAAGAACATGTGACCAGATGGTATTTAGTCACACCTGGCACTAGTCGGGCGAACCTGATGATGCTGTAGAAGCGAAACGCATTGTTTGCTCTAAGCCCAATAAAGAAATAAGAGGAAAGTCAAGCGAGTGTCCGGTAAACTTTTCTGGAACACTTGTAAAGAACTTGGATGAAACGTACATTTAATGAGCTTTTTGCAAAATCCATCCATTTTCTTCCGCTTATCTGGGGCCGGGTCGCGGGGGCAACAGTCTAAACAGGGACTCCCAGACACTTCCTCTGGGGAGACCTCCAAGGCATTCCCAGGCCAGCCGGGAGACATAGTCCCTCCAGGTGGGACATGCCCGGAACACCTCCCGAGCTCCTCCCATGTGACTAAGCTCCTCACGCAATCTCTAAGGGAGCACCCAGCCACTCTGCTGAGGAAACTCATTTCGGCCACTTGTATCCGCAGTCTAGTCCTTTTGGTCATTATCCAGAGCTCATGACCATAGGTGAAGGTAGGAACACAGATCGACCAGTAAATTGAGAGCTTTGCATTTCGGCTCAGGTTCTTCACCACAATGGTCCGGTACTGCCGACACTGCACCGAGCCGCCTGTTAATCTCACGCTCCATCCTCCCCTCACTCGTGAACAAGACCCCGAGATACTTGAACTCTTCCACTTGAATCAAGTGAAGCTTAATATTCACACAAGTGACAGCTAAACTTTAAAATCTTCAATCACAATAACCCCAAACCGCTTTACCTTCAGAGGAGAGCTGCTCATACTCGTCAGAGACCATGTGACCGCACAGAGGAAACTCGTCCACTTTAGCCTTCTTCCTGCCCAAGTCGAAGATCCTGATCTTAGGATCTGTATAGAGACAAACCTATCAGGACTGGACAGTGTCTGAGATGGACCAATATGAATACAGAGCTTTGAGAATTTAAAGAGATCCATTTCCCTTTAATAGACACCATGTTGGCCCCCATAGTCCAATTACTGCTTAGGAAAGAACTGGTTAAACAAATACTTTAAGCCTGTTAATCATGCAACATTATGCTTAATCTAACCAGTTTTTTTTTTTTTGCTCAGTAGTAGTCAATGATACACATTTATACACCAAAACATCATTAAAAAAATGATTCAAGAATGGATTGTTTATGAATCATAGCCTTAGGATAACCCTGCGGGAAACGCTGTACATTTGTATCAATGGTCCCTTAAAGGCCCCAGCACCTCACAGCTGAGATCATACACAACCAGAGAGTCTCTGTCTGCAGCCTTTGCACACCACCCTCACACAGACTGAGGCTGGTCGGCTTAATAGACTGCAGTTTTTAATGTAATTTACTCTAATACACATGATTGAAAAGTCCAGGGAACTCACCAGGAACACCCCGACAGAAGCGGGACTTGGGGTAGGGCTTGTTCTTACAGTATCTGTAACTGAAGGAGAGATTCAAGTGTTAATGACACAGGACTCCATTTAAATAACATGTTTGCTTTGTACCGCTGTTCACCACTTTAGTGTTTAACTTTATAAATTAAGCCTTTGAAATAATGCAATGATTCAGTGTGGCTGCTGCACCTGGGGACCAATTTAATTTCATTGAGTTGCATGTAAAATAGTGATGTATATGCATTTTTTTAATGTGGAACATTAAGATTATGAGCCCAAACTATTGGTTTTGAATAAATACCCTGGGACAGGGGACACAGGGCTCAAAACTGGGACTGTACCGGGTAAATAGGGACACGTGGTCACCCTTGCACGAAATTAAACAACTGAAACGCTTGTATTAAGGGCCTGTTTACACATACGTACTCTGTATATCTGTAAAAACTGAGACTTTTCCCTTCGTTTGTGCCTTTCGTTTACACACAAACAGATTTGTCCTCTGAAAACGATTCTTTCTAAAAACTCCGGCAAAAGTGGAGATTTTGGAAAACTCCCTGAGGACTGATCTGACGCACCAAAAGTGAGATTTTGATCGGCTTGCAGAGCGTTCTCCTTTGTTTTCAGAGGCCAATTCGCCGTTTGCGTGTAGAAGATGGGTACAAAGGGAAATGTCGGTTTTTAAAAATACCAGTGTACGTGTAAACGGGGCCTTAGACTTATTAAATTTACCCTAACCCAACCCTTAAAAGCAGAATTAACTTTTTACAATCTGAGCCTTATTTCAGCAATAAAACAAGTTGTTTTACTCACCCATAGCACTTTGGTGTCATATGGAGCACTTCCAAAGATTAGATTAGATTAGCGATAGCCGTAGCACAAGTTCTCGGAGCATGTAATATATGCACCGTGCGGTCTCCAAATAAGACAAACTTTAGCACTTTTCAAATCATAGAAGCTCAAGGTCTTAATCTACGCTGTCGTTTGAGTCAAAAGTGGCCTGTAATCCGAGATTTATCCATAGTTTCGAGTAGATGAGGCCAGTGCGCATGTGCGGAGTCAGTTTATTTCACTCTCAGCTCCCGGGACCCAAACATGAAACGGAAAGCTGTAAATTATGGATAAATCTCGGATTACAGGTCACTTTTGACTCAAACGAAAGCGTAGACCAAGACATCGAGCTTCTATGATTTGAAAAGTGCTAAAGTTTGTCTTATTTGGAGACCGCTAGGGGCATATATTACATGCTCTATGCCCCAAGAACGCTAATCGCAAATCTAAAACATCTCTGGAAGTACTCCATATGACACCAAAGTGCTATGGGTGAGTAAAACTTGTTTTATTGCTGAAATAAGGCTCGGATTGTAAAAAACGTTAATTCTCCTTTAAACGCATGGCAGTATAATGACCATAAAAATGCATAATAACTTTAAATAATCACGATCTATAGTCACAATGCAACAAAGATTACACATAAATGATGCTGAACGTGTGAGTGCTGCTAGTGGGAAGTATGTATGGAGGATTTGACAGATCAGGTGTCCCTCAGATCATTTAATAAACAGTGCAGATCACGTCTAGAAAAATGCCTCTAAATATCAACGCATTTTAACGCTTAGAGACGGGAATATCTGGTATATTTGGTGTGATTCTGTAGTGTCCGGGGCTCCGGCGCACATGGTGAGCTCCGCCGCTGCCATTTTCCCCCCAGCGCGGGCCTAAACATTAAACTGAGATTTTAGACTCACCAACGGGCGGGACGGCGGCCCATGGTTGCGATCTGCAGAATAAAACACACAAACACGAAAATAAGGTGAGAAAACGGATAAACGAGCGGGTTTACTGTGAGAAAAATGCAGTTTTATCGGAGCAGAGAAAACCCGCTCCAGCCACGCACTCACCTAATGGAGGAAAGGAAGTGCGAAGGACTTCCGCCGCGTCATAAGCCCCGGTGAATGCTGGGAAAAAATAGCAAATAAAAAAAAAATATATATACAAAATGCTAATTAAAAATGTATTATTAATAACACACATTTTTAATATTTATTTTTATATAAGGTTTTGTATTTTTCGACATTTTCAAAGCGTGATTCTTTAAATTTTCTGGAGATGGAACGTCACGTGCACGAGTCACTGAAAAAGTTAAAACTATATTTCGGAATATTCTTCATGGAGATCGATATTTTTGATGCCATGGTTTATCCATCATCCATTCATTTTCTTCCGTTTATCCGGGTTCGGGTCGAGGGGGCAACAGTCTAAACAGATCTAAACAGAGTATAATAATAATAATAACAATAATAATAATAATAATAATAATAATAATAATAATAATAATAGTAATAATAATAATAATAATAATAATAATAATAATAATAATAATAATAATAATAATAATCGAACAAAAACATTTTTTTTGATGACCAACAATTCTGACAAGCTTCTACAGTCGCCTCAAATTTTTTTTAGACTTTCTTTTAATTTCTAATTTGTATTTATTTATTTATTTTATTTATTTATTGTATTATTTTATTTACTTTTTAATTTTTTACTTAATTTAATTTTTTTTATAATTTTTTTTTTACTTTTTACTTTTTATTATATTTACTTTTTATTTACTTATTTATTATTATATTTATTTATTTATGTATTTATTTTTTAATCATAGTGCAGCCACAAACTAGAGTCTATCTCAAAACACTTAAAAGACAGACCGGTTAACTCAATGTCCACTATAAAGGACACAAATGAATGGGCCGCGTCTCAGGAGGATGTATAAAACATATGTAATTTGCAATTTTTTATGCACGAAAAATGCAGTTTGCTCAGATTGCAAATTGTTCTGTTGTACAACTTTTTTTTATTATTATTGAGGTGCACTTCCTAGTTTTTGCGCTAGAGGTCAGAATTGTGTCATTTTTGCTTTGACTGGCCCTTAACATGAACCGTTCCCTAAAAGTGCAGTGATGTCATTGGAGCGGCTCGTGTTAACACAAAACAAATGTCTTTATGTTGAAGCATGTTTGGAATTTAATCAGGACTCAGACTTAGTCCTGTGCTCTTATTTATTTATTTTACCAGATTAATACGAGCTCACCTTCATGATCATAGATGAGCTGTCTGACGAGTCTAGACTAGGCAGGTCTGACGTTATCTTCTCTTTGAACCATATAGAAATAATATGTTTATTTAACATATTAAGAGTGAAAATGATCATCTACTCAGAAAAAAGTCCTAAAATGGTTTTACCTATGAGCAGGGGCAGCCTAGACTACCCACTTTATATTGACTGCATGTTCATGTGTCCAAAACAAGACATCTGAGGACTGCCTAAATATGGAATGATGGTTTTATGCAGTGTTTTTTGAAATTGTAACTTGAATAAAATACACAAATGGCATCATCCAATGCAATCCTAGTTCTAGATCGAATGATAGGTAGATACCTTTTGATGATGGCACTAGAGATGAGTGTCAGGTAGAACATCAGCGGGAGCTTCTGGTCGATGTTAAAGGACTTCAGCCTTCTGAGAAAATACAGTCTCCTCTGTCCCTTTCTGTATGTGTATTCTCAGACCAGTCCAGTCTGTGGTTGAGATATAATCCCAAATTCTAACTCTCTACAACCTCCACAGTGCCCCACTCAGTAGTCCTCCTCCTCCTGAAGTCCACCACCACCTCTTTGGTTTTTGCATTGTTCATTTGAAGGTAGTTTGCACCACACCACACCACACCACAAAGTTCTCCAGAGCTGCCTGATTTCTGGACATTTTACAAACAGAATAGTTTCCAAAGTATTTAACACAGTAAATAAAATCATAAAGTAGAATTAAAAACAACAGGGCAGTAAAGACTCCCATTGTCAATTGACTTCCCGTATCAATTCGGCTCACTCTGACATGTATTATGTAAACACTCTGCCCCGTCTATTTGGTAATGTTCGTCTCAGCTTCAGTTTTCAATCAATTTCATCAATATTCTATTCTGCTCCCCCTCCCTACCCTACCGCTTGTTTACTAAACAAAAAGACACCGTGTGTTACCTGTCCTATTGTTTTTGTCATAATATGTTTGTGAATATTGTTTGTACTGCATCTTTTTCTACTCTGTTATCTCCAAGCTGGCGGTGCGCACATGCACGCGGCCCTCCCCTAGCCGTCTATATCCTTCAAATTTTGTCCTGTTGGTGGCGCTAGCGACCCTAACAGGGCCTGACAGGGTCTAACAGAGTCTGACAGGGTCTAACAGAGGCTGCCAGGGTCTGACAGGGTCTGACAGGGTCTAACAGGGTCTGACAGGGTTTAACAGGGTCTGTTAGCCAGGCTTCCCAGGCTCCCAGGCTTCCTATGAAGGGTTCCCGAGATATGAGCTCACTTCGGCTAGATCAAAGACACATCAAAGACAGATCAAAGGTACATTTTAAAATCTGAAAATTCCTGCAACTTTGACCTGCTGGTGGCACTAGACGGTTGGGGGTGGGGGCCTATAAATTGCTGTGGGTAATGAGGAGACTGGCTGGAATGTGCATGCCAAATTTCACAACTTTTTACCAGACGGTTCTAGGGGTTGCCATAGACTCCCATAGGTGGAAGAATAATGTATAATAATAATAAGAAGAAATATAGCTGCAAGCAGCAATGCGGGGGCCAAGCACCGTTTGACAGGGTCTAACAAGGTCTGACAGGATCTAACAGAGTCTGACAGGGTCTGACAGGGTCAGGGTCTAACCCTGTCAGAACAGACACATCAAAGACATATCAAAGGTTGCTATATGCGTTGCTAGGCAATTGACAAATTTCTGCAACTTTGACCTGCTGGTGCCACTAGACGGTTGGGGCTGGGGACCTATAAATCGCTGTGGGTAATGAGGAGACTGGCTAGAATGTGCATGCCAAATTTCACAACTTTTTACCGGACGGTTCTAGGGGCTGCCATAGACTTCCTATAGAATAGAAGAATAATAATAATAATCCTGAGACCAGAACATCAAAGCAAAGATCAAAGGGTTACTAGGCAACTTGCCTAGGCAACGGAATACAATTCCTATAGGGTGCCCAGCACCTCCGGTGCTTGGCCCCCTAAATATAGCTGCAAGCAGCAATGCGGGGGCCAAGCACCGTTTGACAGGGTCTAACAAGGTCTGACAGGATCTAACAGAGTCTGACAGGGTCTGACAGGGTCAGGGTCTAACCCTGTCAGAACAGACACATCAAAGACATATCAAAGGTTGCTAGGTGCGTTGCTAGGCAATTGACAAATTTCTGCAACTTTGACCTGCTGGTGCCACTAGACGGTTGGGGCTGGGGACCTATAAATTGCTGTGGGCAATGAGGAGACTGGCTGGAATGTGCATGCCAAATTTCACAACTTTTTACCGGACGGTTCTAGGGGCTGCCATAGACTTCCTATAGAAGAGAAGAATAATAATAATAATCCTGAGACCAGAACATCAAAGGAAAGATCAAAGGGTTACTAGGCAACTTGCCTAGGCAACGGAATACAATTCCTATAGGGTGCCCAGCACCTTCGGTGCTTGGCCCCCTAATCAGTTGAAACACTATGGTGCCTCGCACCTTCGGTGCTTGGCCCCAATAATAATAATAAAAATGATCATAATAATATTTTTAAAAATATATATTACTTTACTATTACTTTTGACAACAATATTTAACAGAAAGTCATGGGAAATGGGAAAATAATATCCTAATAATGTAAAAGCTATCCATTACATTATTAGGATATTATTTTCCCATTTCCCATTAGATGACACAACATCCTAAGGTCTAAAACAGAGGTCTTCAACAGGGGGGTCGCAACCCCTAGGGGGGTCGCGGAGGTACTGCAGGGGGGGGGTCGCGAAATCTTTTGATTTCACTTTAAAATAATATAATTTTATATTTTAATATTTTTAAAAACAATATATTTTTTCAATTTTTCCCCAATCAATTTCTCCCTAGTCCCTCCACCCTCTTTGATGTCTTAAAATGAAAAAAGATATGTTATGGGTCAGACATCTCACTGAAGTGGGAATTCACAGATGGCTTGGGGGTTCACTGTCCCCTGTATGTTCATGTATGTTCACAGTTTAACTTGATGTGTTATGATCAAAGCTTAACTTGATTTGTGTTAATTGTTCATTATTTGAATAGCTCTGTATTTGAGCAAGATGTATGTGTAAATGGCAGAAGCACAGCCACTCTCTCCCTTGCACTTGTTTTTTGGTTGAATCAGTGAACGATCTTAATAGGCCTGTGTTGTATGCAAGTTGTGTTTAAAAATTGCAGTAGCACATCCACCCCGTAGGTCCTATCCAGCCCATCTTTAAAATAAAAAAACATGAAAATACAGTATTAACCTGTGTATTATTTCCTTGTATTGGATGTACCATAACAGAGTAGCAATGTTTATACATGACACTAAGCTTTAATATAAAACAGAATTCTATGCCGTATATATAGTAGGGGGTCCCTGGCCCAGTTCGCCATCTGTTTGGGGGTCCCTGGCCTGAAAAACGTTGAAGTCCCCTGGTTTAAAATAAAGTCTCCATATTGCGATATTGTTTACAGTCCCCATTAAAAGTCCATCAAGCGCCCTGGTCTCTTATCAGCTCCATCAGTCTGTGTATGTGTGTGTCTGTGTGTGTGTGTCTATGTGTGTATGTGTGTGTGTGTGTGTGTCTATGTGTGTGTGTGTCTGTGTGTGTGTGTGTCTGTGTGTGTGTGTGTCTATGTGTGTGTGTGTGTCTCTGTGTGTGTGTGTGTGTGTGTGTGTGTATGTGTGTGTCTCTGTGTGTGTGTGTCTCTGTGTGTCTGTGTGTGTGTGTGTCTCTGTGTGTGTGTGTGTCTCTGTGTGTGTGTGTGTGTATGTGTGTGTCTGTGTGTGTGTGTGTGTGTTTGACTTTGTGTAGTCAGACTTTCCTGATGAGCTCATGGAAGAAGAGCAGAGGTCGAGTTAGGACACTTTAAATCTCTTATATGCTCAAAATGAACAGACTTGGAGTTGTGTTTTGTTTCATTTACACGTTTGCATAACCCTTTAAGATAAGATAAGATAAGATATGCCTTTATTAGTCCCTCAGTGGGGAAATTCCAGTGTTGCAACGCACAGATCAAGAAAAGCACGAAAAAGTAACGTCGGCCTCTGCGCGTCCTCCGTACCAGCTCCTCCGCACATAGCAACGCACATAGCAACGGTGAAAAAGTTAAAATCCAGGGAAAATAGAGGTTGAAATGGAGCAGAAACATCGCGTATATGAAGCACTTAGCCTTATTATTAGTCTGTCAACATGTCCAAAGCTCAAAATGCTCTGTTTCACCTTGTGATGTCATGAAGCGGTAGTTTACTTTTTACTTTGACCTTTAGTTCAGTAGAAACTGGCAATTCCAGAGGTGAAATCATCCAGATGATTCTAATGTATTACCAAAATGACATTACAAGTGTTTTGAAAGAAGTACTAAATACAGTATGCAGGGTTTGTGTGTTAAACATGTGTGAATAAAACAAAACACAACTCCACGTCTGTTTGTGACGAGGAAACAACATTCGAACAGAGATCAGAAAACAGCGTATGGTCTCTTTAACCTGGAAACACACCTGTAAACAGGAAGAAGCGCAGGTGTGGTTTGATAAATAGAGCAGGACAATGGACTTTGTCACTAATATATGATCTGAGAACACCAAACAACGCAACATTTTGACAAATTAAAAAGTGTTTTATGAAATGTACTATAGAAATAAAGTACAATTGCGTTGGTGTGAGTTTACCCCAATTTTTCTTTTTCCTTTTTGCATTCAGCCTACAGCTACACACGTGGACAAAATTGTTGGTACCCCTCAGTTAAAGAAGGATAAACCCACAATTCTCACTGAAATCACTTGAAACTTACAAAAGTAACAATAAATAAAAATGTATTGAAAATTAAATAATCAAAATCAGCCATCACTTTTGAATTGTTGATTAACATAATTATTTAAAAAAACAAACTAATGAAATAGGGCTGGACAAAAATGATGGTACCCATAACTTAATATTTTGTTGCACAACCTTTTGAGGCAATCACTGCAATTAAACGATTTCTGTATTTGTCAATGAGCGTTCTGCAGCTGTCAACAGGTATTTCGGCCCACTCCTCATGAGCAAACTGCTCCAGTTGTCTCAGGTTTGATGGGTGTCTTCTCCAAATGGCATGTTTCAGCTCCTTCCACAGATGTTCAATGGGATTCAGATCTGGGCTCATGGAAGGCCACTTTAGAATAGTCCAACGCTTTTCTCTCAGCCATTTTTGGGTGTTTTTGGCTGTGTGTTTTGGATCGTTGTCCTGTTGGAAGACCCATGACCTGCGACTGAGACCAAGCTTTCTGACACTAGGCAGCACATTTCTCTCCAGAATGCCTTGATAGTCTTCAGATTTCATTTTACCTTGCACACATTCAAGACACCCTGTGCCAGATGCAGCAAAGCAGCCCCAAAACATTACTGAGCCTCCTCCATGTTTCACCGTAGGGATAGTGTTCTTTTCTTCGTATGCTTGGTTTTTGAGTCTATGAACATAGAGTTGATGTGCCTTACCAAAAAGCTCCAGTTTGGTCTCATCTGTCCAAAGGACATTCTCCCAGAAGCTTTGTGGCTTGTCAACATGCATTTTTGCAAATTCCAGTCTCGCCTTTTTATGATTTTTTTTCAGCAGTGGTGTCCTCCTTGGTCGTCTCCCATGAAGTCCACTTTGGCTCAAACAACGACGAATGGTGCGATCTGACACTGATGTACCTTGGCCTTGGAGTTCACCTTTAATTTCTTTGGAGGTTGTTCTGGGCTCTTTGGATACAATTCGAACGATCCGTCTCTTCAATTTGTCATCGATTTTCCTCTTGCGGCCACGTCCAGGGAGGTTGGCTACTGTCCCGTGGGTCTTAGGCCCTGTCCCCACGACAACGTTCCTGTTTTTTTTTTTTTACCCGGGGTGAAAAAAAGTCTCGTCCAGACACGTGTTGGATCAGAAAACCTTCGCGTCAAGATGAGCACGGAGCGCTGAGTGAAAACGATGTAGTACATATGTCACACCGATAAGTGGCGCTGTAAACCGGAAAGAGCCAGAGCCACCGCTAACGCAGGACTACAAAGAGCACATGCGCAGAAAGTCCTTTCTCTTTCATAAACAAGCAAACACGTGTACTTTAGGGGCCGTCAACACAAGCGAATATATTTTGTCCCCCTGCTCCAGCAATGTAGCAGCGACTCACTCCGGTAATGTGAAAATGCTGACCGTCCCTAACATAGACAGACGCCACAGAACAAAGATTTGCGCTGCGTGAGCAGAGTTTTTGCCTATAAATCGATAGTTAGCATTACTTGCTATCGTTTTATTAGATAGACATTAACAAGTAGAACTCTCGTTAACCTTGGTCGTGTTATTTAGGCAAAATGCTTGTTTGGATCTTACTACGGGAATGTTAAACATACTCGGACATTATGTTGGCTTTTCGGCGAGAATATACAACCGGGGACCATCACCAACGGGCAGCTATATATTTTAGTGTGTGATACTGCATGTGCCTGTTTGTAAAAGGTAAATTTTCATTTAATAAAAAAGACAAGAAATGGTTGCTCTCTCTTTATTTACAGCACACAACACACTCAAATTGGTATGTGCTCCTCATTGTCCACTATCTGCCTTTCCAGCGATGGGATCTTTCCAGTTTTAAAATACGTGTTTAGCTTTGCATTGGCAAACACCCGTGCGTCGTGCGTACTCCCAGGCCACTTCACAGTAACGTCCATAAACCGGTACCTGTAGTCACACACCGCTTGTATGTTGAGGGGATGTGTCCCATCGATCGATCCCAAACATTGTGGCATGTCATTCACACGGAGGAAGCCCGAAACAAGCTCCTCTGCCTCCGGTTCCGTGAAAGGCGTAATTGTGCATGGTCCTCTGCTGTTGTCGCAATGCATTGCATATGAACAGAGTTTGATGCAGCATTGCCAATAAACTTCCAAAAGTCTGCAAAAGATACTGAAGTCCATTGTCCGCCATGGCTGTTGTTATCTGGTTGTTACCTGCGGAAGGCGCCGGGTTCCACCCTCTGGTCACCGGTCACGTGATGATTACGGCAGCGCGACGTCATCATTTTCTCACCTGCCGCGCTTTTTTGCCGCCCACATTCCAACGCAACTGGGGGCGTTCTCCGACTTCTCCACTCTGGAAGCCGTTTTTGAAAAACTCCGTTCTCGCCCCCAAAAACGCCGGCGCCGTCTGGACGGCAAGCCCAAACGCACCCAAACTTCTCCGTTTCCTCCAAAAAACGTTGTCGTGGGGACAGGGCCTTAAACTTCTGAATAATATGAGCCACTGTTGTCACAGGAACTTCAAGCTGTTTAGAGATGGTCTTATAGCCTTTACCTTTAAGATGTTTGTCTATAATTTTTTTTCGGATGTCCTGGGACAATTCTCTCCTTCGCTTTCTGTTGTCCATGTTCAGTGTGGTACATACCTTTTCACCAAACAGCAGAGTGACTACTTGTCTCCCTTTAAATAGGCAGACTGACTGATTATGAGTTTGGAAACACCTGTGATGTCAATTAAAGGACACACCTGAGTTAATCATGTCACTCTGGTCAAATAGTTTTCAATCTTTTATAGAGGTACCATCATTTTTGTCCAGGCCTGTTTCATTAGTTTGTTTTTTTAAATAATTATGTTAATCAACAATTCAAAAGTGATGGCTGATTTTGATTGTTTAATTTTCAATACATTTTTATTTATTATTACTTCTGCAAGTTTAAAGTGATTTCAGGGACCATTGTGGGTTTTTCTTCCATTAACTGAGGGGTACCAACAATTTTGTCCACGTGTCCACAAGTTTGCAAAGCCATCCCAAACAAATAATAAGAAGGTTCATTACAAAAACAGTAGAGTTATTGTGGTTTTCAGATTGTGGAATGTGTAATAGTGTGTAGTACATATTTTCTGGCCCCTGCGCTCCATCTGAAATGACAAAATCATCAAATTCTAGAACACAGCCTAGTATAGCTATGAGCCTTTGTCTTCATACTGTTTTATAGAATGATGACACATAAATTCACACCTTGCACAATCCTCTGTTCTGAAATAGACCTGGGTGCTGTGTGCATGCGTGTGTGTATCTGTGTTTGAGTTTGTGTGTGTGAGGGTGTGGTCCTTTAACACCTTGTAGTACGGAAGCCTCATCACAATTGCCCACATCTGACCTTTATGTTGGGCTGGGTGCAGGGTGCGGCTGTGTTAGAAAGTGACAAAGCAGATATAATATAAAAACAGAAATTCTGAATATAGAATTATGAATCTAACTGACTGTTTCAACCAATGCAACTTCTGTAGCATACATTAAAGGTCCTGTATTACACAAAATTGACTTGTAAGCTTTAAGTCATGCTATAATATTAAAGGAGAATTAACGTTTTTTACAATCTGAGCCTTATTTCGGTAATAAAACAAGTTGTTTTACTCACCCATAGCACTTTGGTGTCATATGGAGCACTTCCAGAGATGTTTTAGATTTGCGATCTCCGTAATTTGAGTTCTCGGGGCACATGTTTGCGATCTCCAAATAACACAAACTTTAGCACTTTTCAAATCATAGAAGCTCGATGTCTTAGTCTACACTTTTGTTTGAGTCAAAAGTGGCCTCTAATCCGAGATGTATCCATGGTTTTGTGAAGATGAGGACGCCAGTGCGCATGTGGAGTCACAGTTTATTTCACTCTCAGCTCCCGGGACCCAAACATGAAACGCAAAACTGCAAATTATGGCTAAATCTCGGATTACAGGCCACTCAAACAAAAGTGTAGACTAAGACATCGAGCTTCTATGATTTGAAAAGTGCTAAAGTTTGTGTTATTTGGAGACCACTCGGGGCATGTATTATATGCTCAGAGTATATAATATATGCGAACCCGCGCTATGGCTATCGCTAATCTAAAACATCTCTGGAAATGCTCCATATGACACCAAAGTGCTATGGGTGAGTAAAACAACTTGTTTTATTACCGAAATAAGGCTCAGATTGTAAAAAAAAACACGTTAATTCTCTTTTAAGGAAGTCTGGAAGTCCCTGTTTAGAGTGGGACACAGCCCCAGAGAAGCAGAGGAAAATGGAAGGATGGATGGATAATGTTGCTACAAAAACTGACCTGGAATTTTGTTTTGTTTCATTCACACATGTTTGAGTAACCCTTTATTATTAGTCTGTCTATGTTAGCAGGTCCTTTTGTTGTTTAAAAACACAGTAGAGCACTTCCTGTATTACCACATGACATCACAAGGTGGAACAAGACGAGTGTTGCAAGTCGAGGTCTGAACAAAGGTCAGAAAATAGCCTGACATGGGCCCCTTCAATAATGTATTACATGACAAATAAAACTAAAGTATTGAATAAAAATAACAAAATAAAAACACAGCATAATAGACCAACTCTTTAAAACAAATGCTGCAGCAATATTTCCACTGTGCTTCTCAGTGGCCTTTGTGTCTCAGTGCAGTTTCACAGGACGACTGGTCAGGGAGGGTCAGCAAATCCTGTGGAAGAGCCAAACGTGTCCCTCCTCTGTGTCCTGCAGCATCACAGCAGTGTCCAGATGAACACAACAGGAAAGGCTTTGGTTGGTGATAAAATGGTCCATACCCTAAGTGTTTCTTCTGGAAGGTCTTCTGCCACATTTCCTGCCACATATGGTGTAAAAAGCCTGTGGCATCTCAAATGTCCGCATGTAGCTTCTCAGTTAGCTCCTTAAAGGAAAATTAACGTTTTTTTTTAAACAATCTGAGCCTTCTTTCGGCAATAAAACAAGTAGTTTTACTCACCCATAGCAGTGTGGTGTCAATTGGAGTGGTATCGCAGAACTTATGTTGAGCCGTTCTGTTCTACTAATGATCCCGTATCCGTTAGCGTGAGTGCTCGGGGCATTACTTTGCGGTGTCCAAATAACACAAACTTTAGCACTTTTCAAATCACAGAAGATCGCTGTGTCAGCGTAGACTTTTAGTGGATTCCAAAACGGCCTGAAACCCGATATGCAGCTATAGTTTCATTTGATGACGTCATCAGAGAGGACAGTGCGCATGCGTGAACTCAACTGTTTTGTAAACACTGCTAGTCCGAAAGAAGCTAACACCGCTCTGAACTTTACTTTTCTGTTGCGATATCGGGTTTCAGGCCGTTTTGGAATCTACTAAAAGTCTACGCTGACACAGCGATCTTCTGTGATTTGAAAAGTGCTAAAGTTTGTGTTATTTGGACACCGCAAATCAGTGCCCCGAGCACTCACGCTAACGGATACGGGATCATTAGAACGGTTCAACATAAGTTCTGCAATACTGCTCCAATTGACACCAAACTGCTATGGGTGAGTAAAACTACTTGTTTTATCGCCGAAAGAAGGCTCAGATTGTAAAAAAAAAACGTTAATTTTCCTTTAACTAGCCTCTTGCACGGTCTCCATGGTTAGGGGAGTCTCTTGTGTCCTTTGAACTGCACATGCTGGTCTTTTTAGCTAGTTAAAATTCCATGATATAGCCAGATAGATAGCCAACCACTCTGTTATTATTTTCATTAATTAATAAAACAACACAGAAAACACATTAATTTCAATATTTTGACAAATTTTTGTGCACTTGTGTAACTTTTTTTCCTCTGCCTGGAATGTTCCACATTATGACAGCTCTACCTTTACATTTTTCCACTTACAGGTGTTATATAATTATATCTCTATGTAGAATCCCTCAGTCGTCCAGGTAGAGTCCATGGCAAAAGGAGAAATTAAATTTGTGAACTGGACAAAAGTTTATTTGGTTGAATACGTTTTGCAGCTCATCCAAGCTGCTTCTTCAGTTCTGGAACTGAAAAGTGCTGCCTCTCCACAGCTCTAAATGACCTTCCCAAAACATGTAATAATGTGAATTTTAATAATGTGAATAATAATAATAATAATAATAATATAATAATGTGAATTTATACTCAGGCAAGGAGCGTTAAAGAGGCAGCTTCCACTCTGACCTCAGCTATGGGACAAGTAAATGACTGGCTTTTACATGTTTGCTTCTAAATGCCCCAAAAAAACGGTCTGTTTGATGTTCTCAAAGCAATCAAAAGAGATAAAAAGCTCCGGAGTGTTCTTGAGAGGAGAGGAATTACAATTGGTCACAGAATTCAAGTATCTTGGTGTGACACTTGATTCTTTAAAAAATCATAAAAAACTTGCCAATACTATCAAATATAACCTTAAAATTTTTAAACAAATCAGGTCTTTTATAACACTTGGTGCTGCTAGAATGTTTCTTCAATGATTTTATCCCATATTGAATATTGCATCACAAGTTGGTCTCTCACCACTGTTACCAATTTGAAAATAATTGAACCACTGTTTAAAAAATCTCTTAAAGTTTTTGACCAAAAACCTAATTCATTTCATGTCATATTTTAAATTTTTATTTATTTTTTTATTTTAAAGTACAATCTTTTAAATTTTGAAAATATTATAAATTCTAAGTATGTATGCTTCATTTACAAAGTGCTACATGGACTAACCCCACCCCCCATGTCTGTCTTTTTCAGACCTAAAACATCAAGTGGTCCTTGAACCAGGGCCTCCTCCAGAGGAGACTGAGGTCCCCCACAGAAGAACCGTCAGAACCCTCTCGCTGTGAGGGCCACTAACATCTGGAACAGTCTTCCTCTGCACATACAGGAGAGCCCTACACTGATCACTTTTAAAACACAACTCAAACTATGGCTGAAAACCGACCAGTCATGTGACCACTAGACTTTTGTTTGTGCTGCTTGTATTGTATGTTGCATTTTTATGTATTTGCCTGCCGAAGGACTACGGATGAAAACTAGCTTTGTAGCGGCAGCACGGTAGCTGAGTGGTTAGCGCTCTTGCTTCACAGCAAGAAGGTTCCGGGTTCGATCCCCGGGTTGCCCAGGCCTTTCCGGGTGTGTTCTGTGTGGAGTTTGCATGCATGGTCTGGGTTCGATCCCTGGGTCGCCTGGGCCTTTCTGTGTGGAGTTTGCATGTTCTCCCCGTGTCTGGGTGGGTTTCCTCTGGGCACTCCGGTTTCCCCCATCAACCCAAAACATGCACCATAGGTAAAAATCCTCCAGCTTAGGTCCTGACCAAACCGAAGCAAGAAGATCATGGAGATGGTCCCCGGGCGCAGTAATGTGTGGTGCCCACTGCTCCTAATATATTTATATATATATATAGGATGGGTTAAAATGCAGAGCAGAATTTCTCCAGTGTGAGATCAATAAAGTCACTTCTTCTTCTAGCTAAAATTCAGCATATTTACATTTGTTTTATACTTATGTTCATTAATGTGCATTGTCCCTATCAAATAAATAAATAAATTAATTAATTAATTAATTAATAAATAAATCTGACCTCTAACTTGGTCTGGTTTGGTCTCCATGAAGGTAGAAAGGTTTAATGCCATACTGTGAAACATTCCATACAAAGCATTTTTTTTTTACTGTTACAACATTGTTCCCTCATCATTCACACACTTAATTGTATTTAGATTCCTACATGTTTGAGTAATCCTGTATTTTAGGTTTGAGTATTTACTAGATAAATGAAAATCAGACTCTGGGAATACATGTAGAGTTAAATCCTGAATGTCATGTCACGCAGCATCTAAAATAGCAATATAAAAGAGTGATGTTGAGAAAAGGAGCAGTGAGAGAACGTGCAAACTCCACCTGCTCAGGAATAGAACCCAGGACCATCTCACTGTGAGGCTAACCACTCTGCCACCATCAGTATAACACTCTGTGTTTATACCAATCTTTGGTTGTATAAAAATAATAAAACCACAATGGGAAGTTGATGCCCACAGAATGTGATGAGTCAGACGCCATGCTGGACTCAAAACTTAAAACAGGGACGTGCTTCTCAGAAAGGCTTCAGACAATGACACTGACACTGCTGCTTAAATGACACTTAAATGACACTGACACTGCTGCTGAAATGACACCATTTGAGCTTTATTACAGCACATATTGTGTGTTTTACTTACAAGCCTTTTGTACTTTTGCTACGGGTATATCCATCCATCCATCCATTTTCTTCCGTTTATCCGGGGCCGGGTCGCGGCCCTACGGGTATATGTGATGTTTTAGTCATGGTGTTTATTGTCTTGTTTATCAGATGTTTTATGTTCACTGTGGGCCTAGGGGGCGCTGCAATTTCGAATCCTGTGTGTGCATATGGCTTTGAACTTTGAGATTACTGTAGTATTTGCTTAGAACTAATACAGTGGTCTAAATATGTTCTATAAAACAAATATAATTTCCTCAAAGTAATTATGTCAAAATAACAATAAAACAACACAAAAATACAATTCTTGTAATAAAATAAAAAATGATAAGCTTTAATAAAAAGTTTTGCTGCTCTATCAAGACAAGTCTCTGCAAATCGCATACGCTCTGAATGGTAACTGATTCACCGGACTCTCTATACTTGTTCTACTAGCGAATCAGACGTTGTGGAGTTTTGGCGGAGCAAACAAGGAAACGTGATAGGCAGGTTGAAATTACATCAAATACAGTGGGTAGGAGAACATCGCCCACCCCTGCCCACTTCTAGATCTGGCCGCGTTCGACTCCTAGGCCTTTCTGTGTGAAGTCTGCATGTTCTCCTTGTGTCTGGGTGGGCACTCTGCTTTTCTCCCATTAACCCAAAACATGCACCACAGGTCAAATCCTCCCGTTAAGGTAGTCCTGACCAAGACTCTAGCTCAAGATCTAGAGATGGGTCCCACTGCCACCTGACAGGTTTAACCCAAAGACACTTGTTCTGCCCTCACTGTAGTGTTAAGACGGATACAGCTATGCAGATAGATAAACTCCTCGGTGTATTGTCCACTTTAATGACGTTGCCTTCAATTATTGACAGAGTGAAACTACAACAGAAAAGAAATAAACAGTATTTAGACTGTGTAGAGATCCAAATACACACATATGATATCTTAAATTCAGCTAACATATGCCAAAACTCAATCTAACAAAGGGTATTCATTTTAAGTCCACATATACACAAATAATTCCAAAATATAGTCTAAGATTCTCATTTAACATAAAACACTTACAAGCAATGCTTTCTGTAAAACAACAAAGAAGGATGGATGTAGATTACATCAAGCAACTTGCTGAGTCAGCCATTTTACAAAAGCCATGCCTCAATTCGCAGTGTGCACAGTTCGGAGTGTGGTTTAAATGGCGCATGCGTCACTTCCGGCACGACAACTGCTGTCCCATTTCGTTTTTGTCCCATGCGCAGTTAAAATGGAGTCTGAAAACCACAGTCATTTCCATGGAAATCGGGGTGTGGACCAACTGCGTGAAGATGCACACTTCGCGCTGTCATATATCCCAGCATGAACCGCGCGCTACTTCTTCTACGGGAAAAAATTGAGTCGGCAGCTGCTTCTGGTAGTTGCGAGACCTGTCCCATTTCGCCGATGCCCATGCGGTCCGCGGAGTGCCCTCAGGACTGTGCAAGTATGCATACCTTGAGATTCCTTAAAACCACACTTTGCACTTTCTTACTCTACAGCAATTAAAAGTGAACATTAAAGGAAAATTAACGTTTTTTTTTACAATCTGAGCCTTCTTTCGGCAATAAAACAAGTAGTTTTACTCACCCATAGCAGTTTGGTGTCAATTGGAGCAGTATCGCAGAACTTATGTTGAGCCGTTCTGTTCTACTAATGATCCCGTATCCGTTAGCATGAGTGCTCGGGGCATTACTTTGCGCTCTCCAGATAACACAAACTTTAGCACTTTTCAAATCACAGAAGATCGCTGTGTCAGGGTAGACTTTTAGTAGATTCCAAAACGGCCTGAAACCCGATATCCAGCTATAGTTTCATTTGATGACGTCATCAGAGAGGACAGTGCGCATACGTGAATGTGTTTTGTAAACACTGCTAGTCCGAAAGAAGCTAACACCGCTCGGAACTTTACTTTTCTGTTGCGATATCGGGTTTCAGGCCGTTTTGGAATCTACTAAAAGTCTACCCTGACACAGCGATCTTCTGTGATTTGAAAAGTGCTAAAGTTTGTGTTATTTGGACACCGCAAATCAGTGCCCCGAGCACTCACGCTAACGGATACGGGATCATTAGGAGAACAGAACAGCTCAACATAAGTTCTGCGATACTGCTCCAATTGAGACCAAACTGCTATGGGTGAGTAAAACTACTTGTTTTATTGCCGAAAGAAGGCTCAGATTGTAAAAAAACGTTAATTTTCCTTTAACATTTAGGGGTCAAATGCAGAGGACACATTTCCCTATGGAGACAATAAAACAATTAAAAAAAGACAATATTTTTTCCAACTTCAAATCAGATGTTATATCCAGACAGTGACTCATACAATTACTTTTAGTGGTTCCCTAAATATACTTTATTATACTTTTAACTTGAGTAATATTATTTAAGTAACACGAGTCTTGCTTGAGTACGACTGTTACCATACTCTGGTAGTAACCCATGGAATAGTCCTGTCTTAAGTCCTACTGTACAGAGAGGGAAGTAGAGTAGCCAAAAATGTACTCAGGTAAGAGTACCATGACTTCAATAAAAACATCCATAAGTAGGAGTAAAAGTATGCTGCTATAAAAGTACTCTGCAAAGTACAATGTCTTTAAAAAGTTATCCATCAGGTAAATAAGTGACTACAACCCACACCTTGCACCTCTGCAGCCTGTTGCTGGCACTGCACCACATCACGTGGGGTTTTCTGCTGACTGGACTTGCCTCATCTGATCAGGAAGTGAAAACAGAGCATCGCCATGGCAACGGAAACCACCACAACACAAATAAATCCCCTAGTGATCCCCCTGGCACTTGTTTGCATCCATCATCATCAGAATTCCTCGTGCAGTTCCAAACATGAACATAAAGACTGGGACACACTCTGAATGGCCTACAAACAACAGTTTAAATCCCATTAGGGGGAAAAAAGTTATAAAATTATATAAATATATATGGTAGAAAATCTGATATTTTAAAGTGGATTGCATGTGTTCTCGAAATGTGATCATCTCTCCACAAACACTCCTGATTCAGTCCTGGTATAGTCCTAGTTTATTCTTGGTTTAGTCCTGGTTTAATCCTAGTTTAGTCATGGCCTAGACCCTTAGACCTAGTCCTTATTTAGTCCTGTTTCAGCCTTGGTTTAGTCTTGGTCTAGTCCTTGTTTAGTCCCTTGCTAAGTTCTGATTTTCTATTTAGTTTAGCCTTGGTTTTAGCCCTGCTTCAGTCCTGGTTTAGCTTTAATCAGGGTTTAGTCCCTGGTTTAGTATTGGTTTAATCCTGGTTTTGTCCTGGCTTAGTCTTGGTTTAGTCCTGGTTTTGTATTATTTAGATTAATCTTGGGTTAGTCCTGCTTCAGTCCTGGTTTAGTCCTGGTCTAAGACACTGGTTTAGTCCTAGCCCTTGTTTAGTCCAGTTTAGTTCTATACTTGCCCTGGTTTAGTCCTGGTTTAGTCCCTGGTTTAGACCCTGGTTTAGTCCTTTGTTTAGTCCTAGTTTATTCTTGAGTTTGGTCTTGATTTAACCCTGACTCAGCCTTGGTTTAGTTAAGGTTTAGTCCAGGCTTAAGCCTGTTTTGTCCTGGTTTAGACCTAGCCTAGACCTTATTCCCTGGTCTTGGTTTAGTCTTGGTTTAGTCGTGGTTTAGTCCGGTCTTGGCTGAGTTCTAGTCTAGTCCTGATTTAGTGCTGGTGAAGTTTTAGTTCACTTCCTTGCTTGTCTATGTTTAGCAGCAGTTAGATGGTTCTACGTCTCAGTAAGTAATCTCCACAGACTTTACCATCAGTACATGAGTAATAGTAGTAGTAATTGTAGTAGTAGTATTAGTAGTGGTATCTGTGCCTCTCTCAGGTCTTGTCGGAGCAGGTCAGTGTCAGGCTGCTTCAGTGATGAGATCATATGATGTCATCTTCCTCTACATCACCCCCACCTCCACCCCCCTTGCCCCTGTGTGTGAGAGAAAGGGAGAGGGAGGAGGGGACATGTAAGGGCATCCTCTTTAAACTCTGAAAGATTCCAGCGCACAGAGCTTAAGCAGGATTAGGATGAAAAGTTCAGAGCGTCTGTGACCTTACAAACCTGAGAGAGAAGCAGCGTGTGGCCAGTCACAGAGGATTTTACAGTGCGAATATCACTACACCGTACAAATGGATCTGGAATGACTCCCTGTTTACTGCTGCTCACATCAAGAATGACTCGTTTTGCAGTAATCACTACAATCTTAAAAGAATATCAGTTTTTTTATTTTTGTTTTTTAAAGAAAACTATACAGCAAAATGCAGTATGTAAATATATTGTTATTTATTGATATCTTGTGGGGGAATTAATGAATTAATTTTTGCATTTATATAGCGCCTTTCAAGACACCCAAAGCGCTTTACAGTTCATTGTTCATCCACACTTGGACACACCTGGACACACTTGGACACATCCTTCAGTGTCTCAGGATTAAACCTGTCAGGAGCAATGGGACCCATCTCTCTTGAGCTAGTCTTGGTCAGGACTACCATATCTGGAGGATTTGACCTGTTGTGCATGTTTTTGGTTGATGCAAACTCCACACAGAAACCCCAGTTGAACCAGGAACCTTCTTGCTGTGAGGCCAGAGTAGCTCCAAAGTGTTCCAATGAACAACAAAACTGACGATTAAAGGAAAAGTAATGTTTTTTTTCCAATCTGAGCTTTCTTTCGGCAATAAAACAAGTAGTTTTACTCACCCATAGCAGTTTGCTGTCAATTGGAGCAGTATCGCAGAACTTATGTTGAGCCGTTCTGTTCTAGTAATGATCCCGTATCCGTTAGCGTGAGTGCTCGGGGCACTGATTTGCGGTGTCCAAATAACACAAACTTTAGCACTTTTCAAATCACAGAAGATCGCTGTGTCAGGGTAGACTTTTAGTAGATTCCAAAACGGCCTGAAACCCGATATCGCAACAGAAAAGTAAAGTTCAGAGCGGTGTTAGCTTCTTTCGGACTAGCGGTGTTTACAAAACAGCTGAGTTCACGCATGCGCACTGTCCTCTCTGATGACGTCATCAAATGAAACTATAGCTGCATATCGGGTTTCAGGCCGTTTTGGAATCCACTAAAAGTCTACCCTGACACAGTGATCTTCTGTGATTTGAAAAGAGCTAAAGTTTGTGTTATTTGAACACCGCAAAGTAATGCCCCGAGCACTCACGCTAACGGATACGGGATCATTAGTAGAACAGAACGGCTCAACATAAGTTCTGCGATACTGCTCCAATTGACACCAAACTGCTATGGGTGAGTAAAACTACTTGTTTTATTGCCGAAAGAAGGCTCAGATTGTAAAAAAAAAAAATGTTAATTTTCCTTTAAGCCTGTGTAAAACCAGTCACCTCCATCAAGGTGTCTGTACGCAGCAATCCATGTGGGTGTATTCAACAGAATGGACTGGATTCAAATAAAAAGTGTTTGGTAACTCTGTGTTCTGACATGGATTTCTTTTTCAGACCCCCCTCGAACACAGCTCCCTCCCTCTCTCTCCCTCCCTCTCTCCAAACCCCTCCCTCCTTCCTTCCCTTGCTCAGAGGAAGAATACCACAGGAAGCTGGGGGGCGATGACATCATGATTTGACTTATTTTTTTCTTTCTCACATCTGTTTCCAGTGAAAGACTCAGGTGAAGAGGACAGGAGGAGAGCAGGAGAGAGGGATGAGAGAAGAGAGAGGGTGAGAGGAGAGGGGGAATGAGAGAAAAGAGCGGGAGAGAGGGGTAGAACAGAAGAAGGAGAAAGAGGGAAGAGAGGGAGGAGAGCAGGAGCAGAGCAGGAGATTTGGAAAGAGGAATGAGAGGAGGAGGAGAGATGAGAAAAGGTACGAGAAGGAAGAGAGGGAGGAGAGAGAGAAAAGAGAAGATGGGGAGAGAGGAAGGAAAGGAAAATGAAGAGGAGGAGAGAGAAATAATAGAGAAGAGGCCAGCGCCCTGTACTTCGCTGTGGTCTGCTGGGGGAGCAGCACCAGTAAAAGGGAAATATACACTTATTATTTTTATAATATCACTGGGTCGTGGGGGCAGCAGTCCAAGCAGATCTGCTGCCCAGAACACAATGCACCAGCCCCCATGGATCCTCCCGCGGGTGGTGAGTCCACAGGAGGATGGCCCACGTCACAACTGGCCTTGATGCACTTCTGCCATGGGGGCTACCTGTGTCCAAGGTGGGGTTAAGTGTCTTGCCCAAGGACGGATGGATGGATGGATGATGAAGGCAGAGGTAGAAGTGCTGAATGTGAACTGTACTTTATTTAACTACTGCAAAATAACACAGGTAGGCTTTCAGTGTTGCACTGCGGTACAGTAGAGTGTGAAATGAGGGAGCTCTGCCTTTATATAGCTCCCTCCTAACTCAAGGCATCATGGGAAGTGAAGTTTTTTAATATCCATACAGAACATTCCTCCCCGGAAACCTTTAACCGCACCCATTTCTTTTAAATCAAAAACAATAGTGTTTACTTACACTCTTACAACTCATGGTCATTCCATTTTCAGCCATAACAAAAAAGATAAAAGAATCTGTATCGTCTACAGGATAACTTCATTAAGTCTTTACATTCCATTAAAGGAAAAGTAACATTTTTTTTACAATCTGAGCCTTCTTTCGGCAATAAAACAAGTAGTTTTATTCACCCATAGCAGTTTGGTGTCAATTGGAGCAGTATCGCAGAACTTATGTTGGAGCCGTTCTGTTCTACTAATGATTCCGTATCCGTTAACATGGTGCTCGTATCATATGCTCGGGGCATTACTTTGCGCTCTCCAAATAACACAAACTTTAGCACTTTTCAAATCACAGAAGATCGCTGTGTCAGGGTAGACTTTTAGTGGATTCCAAAACGGCCTGAAACCCGATATCCAGCTATAGTTTCATTTGATGACGTCATCAGAGAGGACAGTGCGCATGCGTGAACTCAGCTGTTTTGTAAACACCGCTAGTCCGAAAGAAGCTAACACCGCTCTGAACTTTACTTTTCTGTTGCGATATCGGGTTTCAGGCCGTTTTAGAATCTACTAAAAGTCTACCCTGACACAGCGATCTTCTGTGATTTGAAAAGTGCTAAAGTTTGTGTTATTTGGACACCGCAAATCAGTGCCCCGAGCACTCATGCTAACGGATACGGGATCATTAGTAGAACAGAACGGCTCAACATAAGTTCTGCGATACTGCTCCAATTGACACCAAACTGCTATGGGTGAGTAAAACTACTTGTTTTATTGCCGAAAGAAGGCTCAGATTGTAAAAAAAAACGTTAATTTTCCTTGAACTGTTTACATGTTGATACCCCTCTAGTCATAAGTCAAACATTCAAGAGCTCTCCTTATTCTCTGGTCTGGTGCTCACTGGTTCATTCACAATTTCATTTAATTCATCTCCTTCCAGTTCAAGACCGGGTACAATCTCTGTTTCAGGAGGATCATACAATTTTTCTGCAATCACATCATTATTCTCAGGGTTTGTGCCTTCACCAGAAATCTTGGTAGCCATCAGTTGATCAATGTGCTTCTTGCTTATTTGTCCATCTATGTTTACCAGATAAGTAAGAGGACCTAGTACTCGCTCAATTACACCATATTTACATTTCTTTCCTTTCCCTCCCCGGAAATTCTTAACCAGCACTGCCTGATTTAGCTGTAACATTCTCACACAGGTTTGGTTGTTTTCAACCTTTTTTTTGCTTTTCTTGCATTTGCACAAAGAATTTTGGTGTAATCTGTGACAACCTGGTTCTGACATTTCTCTTTAGAAACAACTGCGAAGGTGTTTTTTCCCTGTTGATGAAGATGGCGTGTTTCTGTAACTGAACAGAAAACTATCTATGCAATGTTGCAATGACTGCCCAGAATTTTTCTGTTTATCCAGTGACTGCTTAAAAGTCTGAACTAACCTCTCAGCTAAGCCACTGGAGGCTGGACTGTATGGGGCAGACTTGATATGGAGTTCCCCTGTTACGCACCACGCTGCGTAACAGGGGAACTCCCTTCCTGGTGCGTAACAGGGATTCCCCTGTCAGCGTGGTGTGTGCTTCGTCTGTCTTTTTCCGCACTGAAAAATGGTTCCCACCCAAAATGACCAAGTCAAGCTCGCCGTGTTGATTTGCACATTTATTTGCACTCGATATGAATGCGCACTACACAGAACGTAATTGGGAAAAGCATTGAGCAAATTAATTCCTTTTGGCCGAAATCTTTCTCTGGCGACGTTAGACTCCAGTCTAACGCGGAGTAGCTGCAGATACCGCGGCGGTCAGTGCTGACAGACCTGGACAATGGCTGGGTCACCAGAAAAACGCTTTCCACCACTTATTTTAGTCTCTGGACTGTGGGGAGATGCCCAAGTTTGACCTGGGGGTGGCATATCCCTTTAACCGCTGGCAAATGTGAATAGCATCACTAACCAACAAAAACTGGTGTTTTCCTTTTTCTGCAAAATCTATGTGAATTCGCTCCCATGGCAGCTCTGGCCATTTTCATGAATGCACTGGTGCTTCGTTAGGTGCATGTCTGTTGTTTTGACAGGTAGGACAGCTATCTACCATGGCTTCAATTTCATTATCCAAACTGGGCCACCAAAAATGGCTTCTAGCTAATGCCTTTGCTCTAACAATGCCCAAATGCTCTTCATGTAGTTCTTTTAACATTTGAGGTCTCAGTGATGTAGGTATTATTACTCTTAAACCCCACAAAACACAGCACAATCTGCTTCTTTGGTAAGTTCCTTACGCCTGTTCCAGTATGGTTTTAATTCACCATCATCCACATGTTTTGGCCATCCGGTTTGTGTTAGATGTCTCACTTTGGTAAGTATTTTGTCCTTGTCTGTCTCTTTCTTTATGTCTTTTGCTGACATGGGGATTGATTCTAGCCACGGCACTTTGAATTCAGGGTTCCTTTGTGGCGCCTCTTTCTGTAAAGGTAATCGGCAGCTGGCATGTTCTTGTAGATTATGTCATACTGATACACTGACAGTAATAAAGCCCATCTCTGTAAATACGCAGCAGCTAATGCTGGTACTCCTGTCTTTGGTCCCAGAATTTTCACTGGTGGCTTATGGTCAGTTACCAATACAAATTTCCTGCCATAAAGAATTTCTGTAGACCAAAAATGATGCCTAATGCTTCCTTCTCAATTTGTGAGTAGTTTACCTCAGTTTTACTCAAGGTACGTGAAGCGTATGCTATTGGTCTTTCACTACCGTCAGTCATTTGGTGTGATATCACAGCTCCTAGTCCATACGCACTAGCATCACAAGCCAGTAAAATCTGTGATTGTGGATGGAAGTGAGTGAGAACACTTGAAGAGGCCAGTTGTGAACTAGCTATTCCATAGGGTAACCTCTTCATTTGGTAGAGCCCTTTCGGTGTATTGATGGTCAAGTACTGCTTAGATTCATCATCTAGCTCCACCTGCTGGTAAGTTTGGGTTAGGTCTAACATTGTGAAGTATTTTCCCCCAGCTAACTTGGCAAACAGATCCTGTGTTTTCGGAAGTATTTGTCTACCTCTAACCACAGGTTTATGGTTACCTTGTAGTCACCACAGATTCTGAACCCACCATTGGTTTTTGGTATGCATTGTGGCATTTTATCAAGCAGGCATGAAAATCCTTCACCTTTTGGCGAAATTCGCTGTTTTGAAGTAAAAATAACCAGTGTCAAAAGCCAATCATAGGCCGAACTGCGCTCCAGGTTCCAATCATGTTGCAGCACCACCGATCGCGCTCCCGCCAATCATGACGATTAGCGCTGTTGTGTTTGCGCCTGTTCGCCGATCAGCTGCGAGCGAGCCTCATGAATGTTTATGCGGCATTTCCAAGAGAAGAAGAATCCTTAACTTGCTACGTTAATGCTACGTAAGACCTCTCTCTCCTAACTCTCGCCCTGGGACACGGGACACGTTCGGAATATGTCCGTTTCTCCGGAGCTCTGGATTATTAAAGACCATGGATATATGCGACACGCGCATACACATGGATACGCAAACTATCGGGAGTGGCCGCGTTCTTATAGGTGAGTCATATTATCAGATTATTTCTGCATCAAAGGGACAGATTATCTGACAGCAGGGGCCTTATGTCAGCGTGTGTGTACAGGACTAAACCGGGACTAAACCAGGACTAAACCAGGTCTAAACCAGGACTCCGCATTGCACTTGTGCCCTTGTCTGGCGGTTCTCTCACGACGTACAGGATATCTCGTTCGGCTGGGGCACTCCTCACTGACGCTCACTGTCCACCGCCATGCTTGCCTGGTGCCTTGGTTCTGCGCGCTCACTCCAGATGCCCTTTCTTTTTGCACGCTCTGCACTGGAAGTCTTTGTATCTGCAGTTCGCAGGCGAATGTCCTTCTCTCAGGCAACGGTAGCACACGTTGTCTCCGCTGCTTGCATTTGGCTTTTGTTTCCTCTCTGAGCCCTTCCCTTGTAGCTGCTCACACTTTGGTGTCATTTGGAACACTTCCGGAGATGTTTTAGGCCCTGTCCCCACGACAACGTTCCTGTTTTTTTTTTTACCCGGGGTGAAAAAAAGTCTCGTCCAGACACGTGTTGGATCAGAAAACCTTCGCGTCAAGATGAGCACGGAGCGCTGAGTGAAAACGATGTAGTACATATGTCACACCGATAAGTGGCGCTGTAAACCGGAAAGAGCCAGAGCCACCAGTAACGCAGGACTACAAAGAGCACATGCGCAAAGTCCTTTCTCTTTCATAAACAAGCAAACACTTGTACTTTAGGGACCGTCAACACAAGCGAATATATTTTGTCCCCCTGCTCCACCAATGTAGCAGCGACTCACTCCGGTAATGTGAAAATGCTGACCGTCCCTAACATAGACAGACGCCACAGAACAAAGATTTGCGCTGCGTGAGCAGAGTTTTTGCCTATAAATCGATAGTTAGCATTACTTGCTATCGTTTTATTAGATAGACATTAACAAGTAGAACTCTCGTTAACCTTGGGCGTGTTATTTAGGCAAAATGCTTGTTTGGATCTTACTACGGGAATGTTAAACATACTCGGACATTATGTTGGCTTTTCGGCGAGAATATACAACCGGGGACCATCACCAACGGGCAGCTATATATTTTTGTGTGTGATACTGCATGTGCCTGTTTGTAAAAGGTAAATTTTCATTTAATAAAAAAGACAAGAAATGGTTGCTCTTTCTCTTTATTTACAGCACACAACACACTCAAATTGGTATGTGCTCCTCATTGTCCACTATCTGCCTTTCCAGCAATGGGATCTTTCCAGTTTTAAAATACGTGTTTAGCTTTGCATTGGCAAACACCCGTGCGTCGTGCGTACTGCCAGGCCACTTCACAGTAACGTCCATAAACCGGTACCTGTAGTCACACACCGCTTGTATGTTGAGGGGATGTGTCCCATCGATCACTCCCAAACATTGTGGCATGTCATGCACACGGAGGAAGCCCGAAACAAGCTCCTCTGCCTCCGGTTCCGTGAAAGGCGTAATTGTGCATGGTCCTCTGCTGTTGTCGCAATGCATTGCATATGAACAGAGTTTGATGCAGCATTGCCAATAAACTTCCAAAAGTCTGCAAAAGATACTGAAGTCCATTGTCCGCCATGGCTGTTGTTATCTGGTTGTTACCTGCGGAAGGCGCCGGGTTCCACCCTCTGGTCACCGGTCACGTGATGATTACGGCAGCGCGACGTCATCATTTTCTCACCTGCCGCGCTTTTTTGCCGCCCACATTCCAACGCAACGGGGGGGCGTTCTCCGACTTCTCCACTCTGGAAGCCGTTTTTGAAAAACTCCGTTCTCGCCCCCAAAAACGCCGGCGCCGTCTGGACGGCAGGCCCAAACGCACCCAAACTTCTCAGTTTCCTCCAAAAAACGTTGTCGTGGGGACAGGGCCTTAGATCTGCGATATCCGTAACGTGAGGGCATAGGTTTGCGCTCTCCAAATAACACAAACTTTAGCACTTTTCAAATCATAGAAGCTCGATGCCTTAGTTTACACTTTTGTTTGACTCAAAAGTGACCTGTACTCCGAGATTTATCCATAATTTCGAATAGATGAGGAGGACAGTGCGCATGTGCGCAGTCACAGTTTATTTCGCTCTCAGCTCTCGGGACTCAAACATGAAATGCAAAGCTGTAAGACCTTTGGACCATCGTGTTTGCAGTACCCACTTCAGTCAGGACGATTTTTTTACCAGCAAAGGAAAAGAAAGAAGGCCAGCGGATTCAGCGCACGATTCTGAGAAGTAATGCAATACTGATGGCTGTTCTCTGCACTGCTCCTCAAACTGTCTCCGCTTAATTTTTTCGTATCCATTCTGTCTCTTCATCCGTATACTCCTCTTCAGTCCTCAGTCCTCCATAAGTCCTCTTCAGCCTCAAAGTCCGAATCTTCTGCCATGTGTCACTTGCAATAGAAAAGTTGCGTCTTCTTATCTGCAAAATAGCTGTGACTGCACGCATGCGCACTGTCCTCTCTGATGACGTCATCAAATAAAACTATAGCTGGATATCGGGTTTCAGGCCGCTTTTGACTCCACTTAAAGTCCACGCTGACACAGCAATCTTCTGTGATTTGAAAAGTGCTAAAGTTTGTGTTATTTGGAGACCGCAAACCTATGCCCTGAGAACTCACTTTATGGATATCGCAAATCTAAAACATCTCTGGAAGTGTTCCAAATGACACCAAAGTGCTATGGGTGAGTAAAACAAGTTGTTTTACTCACCCATAGCACTAAGGCTCAGATTGTAAAAAACGTTAATTCTCCTTTAACACGTTTTTCTTCAGCACATAGAATTCCCACAGCACTTTTAAAATGTTCTTTAATGTGCAATCAGACAGCTTTTTTGGTTCTAGCAAGTCTGTCAGTAATAAGAAAATCTTTGCACCTACCACGGATAAGAAAACAGCCTTTTGTTTTTCTTGCAAAAGGATTCTACCTGGACGACTGAGGGATTCTTCACACATCTTTGTTTTTCTTGCTCTATTCCGTTGGCTTCCACAAACTGTGCAAATCGTTGCTCATATGTCTTGAAACTTTCACTGCTTTCGTCAAAGCACAAGCCCGTCTCGCTGCTGAACACGGCTATCGTTTTGCTAGTTGTCCTCTGCTAGCTTCACCATCGTTCTAGCATCTTCGTTCTGTTTCCAAAGTCGTGGTTAACTATTCCACACCTCGTCGCCAGTACGTTGTGTCCAAGTGAGCATACATATCACATATAATGATGAAGGCAGAGGTAGAAGTGCTGAACGTGAACTGTACTTGATTTAACTACTGCATAATAACACAGGTAGGCTTTCTGTGGTGCCCTTGCGGTACAGTAGAGCTCAAAATGAGGGAGCTCTACCTTTATATAGCTCCCTCCTAACTCAAGGCATCATGAGAAGTAAAGTTTTTTAGTATCCATACAGAACAGCAAGAGACAGTAAGAGACACCAGTCTCTTGCTATCTTTTTATCTATCTATTTTATATATTTTTGTTACCCTCTGTTATATATTATATTAGATGAGTGAGCTACTGTACCCAAATAATTTCCCTTGTGGATCAATAAAGTTTGATCTAAGTCTAAGAGATAGAGAGAGGAGAGAGTGAAGAGGGTAGAGAACTCATATAAATGGACATAAGTTACCCACTAGCTGCCGCGTTCCAAACAGGAAGTGAGCATGGGCATGATTCCAGCTCCACTGACTCCATTTCATTTTCTATTGAAAAAAAGTCTCCCCTCTCTGTTGCTGTGAGCCTCTTGAACGTTAATAACAGAGAAATCAGGTGCATTCTGTCCCCAAGGTCATCCGTGCCAGCATTAGCCTTTCAGTGTCACTCTGGATTGTCTGTTTGGTTGCTATGATACTCATGGTGGCATTCAAAACATGGACCGCGACTCAAAATTCACTCCTATAACTGCAGGCCTCAATGAGCTTCATTTGGCTGAAGCCAAATGCTATGGGCGACATCACACTCCCTTAGTCCACTTCTTTATACAGTGTGTGGCACAGAAGGAGATGAAGGAGGAGAAAGGGAGAGAGAAGGAGGAATGAGAAAGGAAACAGTAGCAGAATAGGAGATCAGAATCAGAGAATCAGACAGACTTTTATTGCCATTGTCAAGTGAACAGAATTCACAAAACTAGGAACCTGTTTCGGTGATAAGGTGCGAACATAAAACACTAAATAATAGTAATAATTAGAGTATAGACACTAAATAATAACAACAACAACAACAACAACAACAACAACAATAATAATAATAATAATAATAATAATAATAATAATTAAAAAAAAAATAATAATAATAATAATAATAATAATAATAATAACTAAAATATAGCTATAATATAGTAAAAAATAATTAACAATCCAAATAACAAAATGATGGTTCAGATGAGCAGCATCAGAACAGCAGTGCAAACATGACATAATTAAAGTGACTCGTGATATAAAGTGTCCATCTGGAGAGAGGTGAGAGGAAGAGGAAAGAGAGGGGGAGAGAGGACAAAGAAAGAAGAGAGAAACAATGGAAGAGAGGGAGAGAGGAGTACATGTGCACACCTGTGGTTCCTTTGCACACTTGAGGTACCTCTGCACACCTGTGGTACCTGTGTCTGAGCTGATGTAATGGAAAATACTCACCTTGTGTCAGATATGATCAACACATTCAGAGCACTAAAAAAAAGAACAGACCTATGTGAGTTAAAGGTGCACTGTGGAACTTCTGTAGTGATGGTTTCAGATGACATCACAACGCCAATAATAGTTAATACAGACAGAGGCAGCTAAAATTCATATTGTTCAAATGCTGATTTGTTCTAATACGGGGAGTTCTTGGCTCTACTCATTAATAAAAATAATCAGGTTCAACATTTGAATTTACCTTTGGGATATTTCCTGGTGAAGTACAATGTGATCTATAGGAAGGTCTGTCTCTGACCCCATCTGGACGATGACATCATCAGATCAACCTGAAAACAGCCAATAGAGAGAGACACAACTCATGTACAACTCATGAGACATGAGACATGGTCTGTTCAGCTAACAGGTGTGCTCTGACATGAGTAGACGATACTCACCGTGTGACAGAAATGAGCCAGAAAAAGTAAGCATGCATGTTAATCAAGAAAAGTTTGAGTTATAAAAACAATTACATATGTTTAAGCCAGGGGAGTTGGACTAGGGTATTCTTTACCCAGGGCCCAGTGCAAGGAGGGGCCCCTCGCAAAGCCTGTAATGTGCAGTTTTCATAAAACAACATGTAGTACAAGATGATTTGTACACCCCTGTTTAAAGCCATAAAGTGCAGAAAAAAGTGCAAAAAGTGCACTTTCTACAGTGCAGTCATTCAGGATGATGTCAGGTGGGTCCTACATTTCAACTCTGAGGGAGGTCTGATCTGATAAGACTCAAACTAAACAATCCTGAAGACATGAGCAAGAGAAGGGGAGAAAGAGGGAGAGAGAAAGAAGAAGGGAGAATAGGTAGAGGCACAGAGAGAGAGAGAGAGAGAGAGAGAGAGAGAGAGAGAGAGAGAGGGAGGAGGTGGGCTAAAGAAGGGGTTGAATTCAGACTATTTTACCTGTTTACAATTGTGTTTTGATGAGACTTAACTTTATTTATTAGGCTATATATAACATATTATATACTACATTTAATTGCTTAGTCTCTAATCTCTACATACTGGCACTGAATGAATCTGTTAAAAACTAGTCAAAACAACATTCTTAAGTAGATTATTATTCTGAATTGAAGCTGTGTGTAGAATCCCTCAGTCGTCCAGGTAGAACCCATTGCAAAAGGAGAAATTCAATTTGTCAACTGGACAAAAGTTTATTTGGTCAAATATATTTCACACCTCATCCAAGCTGCTTCTGACCAGAACTGAAGAAGCAGCTTGGGTGAGCTGCGAAATGTATTCAACCAAATAAAATTTTGTTCATTTGACAAATTAAATTTCTTCTTTTGCCATTCTGAATTGAAGACTTACACTGTAGCAGGGCAATTTGTTACAGTGTAACATGGTAGTTTTTTACATTGTACCAGGGCAGTTTTTACATTGTACCAGGGCAGTTTTTACATTGTAACAGGGTGAGGAATGACCTCTCTCTCACATTCCTTCCCCCAAATATGGACAAAAGCCTGGTGCACCTCTGCTCCATCACTACAACAATACACCAACCACTAACTCCTGTACAATCAGCTATCAATGAAAATGAACAGACTCAACAACCACTAACTCTGTACAGTACTATCAATACTATATGATACTATAAATTATGTGTGACAGACCCAAAAATACACCAACCACCAAACCCTCTGTACAGTATGATCAATACTGCTCTCCTTCATCTGTCAACAGTCTTTTTGGTGCAAAATTTAATAAAATGTATTATTATTATTAGGGATGTCTCGATCCGATCAGGTGATCAGAAATCGGCCCCGATCACGTGGTTTCGGATCAGATCAGAATCGGACGTTACCTCCCGATCAGGATCGGATATATATGTATATATATATTCTTATTATTTTTTAACATATCCTAGATGAGATCTATGGTTATGTGGTGAGTCTCACAGAGTGAGACTTCACACAGAAACATCAACGCGTGCGGCATGACACGCTATTGGTTAAATGCAGGAAGCAGGCAGCTTGAAGCGCAAAGCGCGAGTACAGAGAGGAGATAAGAAGAGCGCTATAATGAGTGCCATAAGAACGCTATAATGTTTGGCGAGTATGTCTGCGGTCTGGAAATACTATAAAGTTGATGACAACAACATTGCCATAGCAAACTGTGGGATATGTAAACTTGGGATTGCAAGGGGTGGAAAGGAAAGGGCGACATTTAACACAACAAACCGATACGGCACCTCAAAAACAAACACCCAAAGACGATTCAGCTCACGCTGCAGGAGAGTTTGAAAAGGAGAGAAAAATGCCCCTTGACAGCGCGAAGGCACAGGGACCACAGCCAAGAGCACAAATGATCGCAATGAGTGACCTACCATTCACCTTTGTAGAGAACCCTGGATTTCTTATGCTTATGGAGCACGTCGAACCTCGATTTGAAGTGGCATCTCTCCACTATTTCACAAGAAAGCTCTTTATAAGAAGATTTCTGACAAACTACATGTCCTACATCCGTGACACCCAGAAAGATAAATAATAAGTACTTAATAATAATAATAATAATAATTAGTAAAAAGTAATAATAAGTAAAAAAAAGGAAAAAAGGTAATTATTATTATTATTATTATTATTATTATTGCACCCCTGCCTTAAACTATCTGTGAATATACACACCCAACAACCACCTACTCCTCTGTACAGTACTATCAATACAATATTCTGTCTATAAACTCTCTATGAACACAGAGCCAACAGTAAGCCAACCACCTACTGCAATACACTGTCTATGAATACTGTCTCAGAGCCAGCAGTAAACCAGAGGGCCGTGTTTAAACCTCCTGTGCAATAAAACATAATACAAGACATACAACTGATAAATGACTGTCATTTATCATCAGAAGCTGTGGTAGGTTTATGTGGTGTAGGATAAATGATTGTAGACTGAGAGTGGAAGAGAAGAAGATTATTTCCATCAGTACAGACCCAGCACGGAGACATGACCCCTCAGCACACTGTGAGAGTGTTCATTCAGTCTCGTACATTCCAAACCAAAGATGTTCATTTTGTCTTATGTACTTTAACTCCTTTTTTAAAGACAATACAGTAACGAGTATTTACTTTGTTGTTTCGGCTGCTAGCTGTAAGCCATCTTCAGAACTGTCACCGGTGTTGGTGGTGATGTGTCGTATATCAGCTGTTGTTACTTCCTGTAGGTGTGGTCAGCCTGATTGACCTGGCAGGTCGCTCAGACTGACCACGCCTCCCGTCACCTCGTGTTCTCTGGAACAGGGTGTCCCAGTTGTGCGAAAGGAGGAATGCTCCGTCATTATGGTTAAAGGTCCCATGGCATGAAATTTTCACTTTCTGAGGTTTTTGAACGTTAATGTGAGCTCCCCTATCCTGTTTAGCCCCCCCCCCCCCATGGCTAAAAGTTACGAAATGTGTAAACTGAGCATTTGCGATCCTTTTCCGCGTTTGAAAAAAAGACAGCCCAAATGGGCGATTCTGAACAAGGGAAGTTTCTGACGTCACATTCAAGAAAAAATGCAAATGCAGGTCCACCCCCCGTCTGGATGTCTACTCATAGAGTTTGGACCGCAAACGAGCTACGGAATGCGAGATGCGTTTTTTTATTTGCCTGGAGGCACATGAGAGTGTTTCCAGGCTCGGATGTCCTTTATCCGAGCTTCCGAACCTCTGAAACAGCAGTGGTTTAATTTTATTTTCTGTGGAAATGTGTTTATTTTTCAATGGAAATTGTCTCATACCTCTGCACTTAAACGCGGAAGTGGAGCCAGCGCACAGCGCACCGCTGAAGAGGAAAGAGCGGAGTGTTTGGCCACACCCCCACCTGCTGTTCTGGCCTGTCTCTGTCCTCCTCATTTGCATTCAAGCAACAACGCCCAGAATAAAGAGTCTTTCTTTTCTTTCTTTATTAGTTTATTTGACAGGGACAATGTGCAAAAACATTAAAGATGCTTTACACCAGATTATAGCTGAAGCTAGTTTCCATCTGTAGTCCCTGAGCAGGTGAGAAATACAATATAAAACGTAAACAATATAATCAATACACACTCACACACTACAAATTACCAATTATTACACAATAAAATATTACAATAAAATCTCACTCAGATTATAACATACCAGTTATCATTCTTAATGCTGACACTGCTGATTCTCTAATAATAATTTCTTAACATTAAATGAAAAGTTTTTCATGTCAGAGGAAAGTTTCAAACTTTGTGGCAATTTATTCCATTCTTTGATGGCTTTGAAAGAAAAAGCTGCCTGTGCAAAGGCCGAGCTCCGTTTAGGTACTCTGCAGTCACCTGGAGGTACTGGCTGTTTGTTCAGAGCAGAGCTGTACACATTTTTTCAATGGAGGAGGCGCTGTGTTATTTAAGATTTTAAAGACTAATCGCACATTTGAATAGGTGATTAAATTGTCACCTTCTTGATTTTGAAGAAGGATTCATTTACAGTATCAGGGAATCATTAAGACGCCATATAAAAGCATCAAGAAGTACCATGTCATGGGATCTTTAATGCTGTCCGTGCCTCGTTTCCTGATTTTTATGTTCCAAAAGGAATGTCAAAAGGAAACATCAGGGAGACTCACCAGAACACAAAAAGTCAAAGCAGAGCAGGAAAACCAAAATCCGTCATATCAGACCACTGTAAAAGAAATAAGTACATCATGGATTGAAACGGGGCATGGGCCATTGGATCGGTAAACAACAAGTTCAAACACTGGATCAGGGAGGCCATTGAAATCAGGAAATGAGGCACAGACACCATTAACTGTGATGAGGGAGCATTCCTCCTTTCACACACCGGGATGATGTCGGCCAAGATAACAAGGACCAAGATGGAATTTTTCGAACAATATATGTGTAAAATAGAAATGCCTTTATATTGTTTGCACTAAAATGATGCAAAGGATTGTAGACTCCAGATCTCATATAAGTTTCTATTTTCACTTTTGTTTTCATGGTTTTATATTCTATTTGCTTAGAAAAGTTCCTTAGAAAGTCTGGCATACCAGTTTGGTCAAACATGGCCGCCCAATCAGGATGATTCATTTCAATGACGCATAGGAAACGAAGGAGCTCATTCTTCACTTATGATTTACAAATCAATTAGACATTTCCCTCACCTCAGATAAACACAATTTAGTGCTTCGATCAGTGATTCCACAGAAATCTGCCACCAAATACATTCAGTCAGTGATCTGTGAGCACAAAGGCCCTGCTCCACCTCAGGGTATCATGAGGTGGGAAATGTCCCTTCCACTAGACTCTTGCAGATCTGCACACATTTCTTACACACAAACCTCAGTGCTAGCAGCCATGGCATGAAATTTTCACTTTCTGAGGTTTTTGAACGTTAATGTGAGCTCCCCTACCCTGTTTAGGGCCCCCCTTCCCATGGCTAAAAGTTGCGAAATGTCTAAACTGAGCATTTGCAATCCTTTTCTGCATTACAAAAAATCGGAGCTCAAACGGGCGATTTTGAACAAGGCACCTTATTGACGTCAGATCGAAAAAAGAAATGCAAATGCAGTTCCACCCCCATCTGTCTGTACTCAGCGTCTCTGTAAATCACGCCCAGAGAGTTTGGACTGCGAATGCGCTAAGCAATGCGAAATGCGTTTTTTTATTTGCCTGGAGGCACGTCCGAGTGTTTCTTGGCTCGGAAGTCCTTTATCTGAGCCTCTGGACCTTTGAACAGCAGTGGTTTCATTTTATTTTCTGTGGAAATGTGTTTATTTTTCAATGGAACACTTCAAATCTCTCCCCCCATGCAAAAACACGGAAATGGATCAGCTGAGAGCTAGAGCGGAGAGCGGAGAGTTTGGCCACGCCCCCACCCTCTACTATAGGCCAGCTCTTTTCTCCTCATTTGCATTCAAGCAACAATGCCCATAATGGAGTGTTCAGAGAGAGAAAAATTACTCTTTCTCATCTTATCTCTGTTTCTCATGCACTGAGAAGTGTTGATTTTGAAGAAGGATTCATTTACAGTATTAGGGAACCATTAAGGAGCCATATAAAAGCATCAAGAAGTACCATGTCATGGGACCTTTAAATTAGAGCCTGATCTGGTCACATCTCTTTTGCTAAGCAGGGCTGGGCCTGGTTAGTCCCTGGATGGGAGACCACTGGAGGGCAGAAGTGGCTTTAGCAGCGATAAAGCCTATCTTGTCAGGGAGCATTTGGTGGTAGTCAAAGGGCCTAGCTCACCATCACCAAGTGTGGAGTGAATAAACTTTGGCCGTTTCCCAATTCACCGACGGCACGCTTGTTAGCGTCCTTGGAACGGGATATGCGTCATATCCGGCGCGACAAGGGCCGTTCCATTCGTTTTTTTCCCCCTGCACCGTCAAGACGAGCTCTGAACGGCGCTGTCGTTTCCATGGAAATCGGGGCGTGGACCAAGTGTGCAAACATGCACGCTCCGCACACTTAAAAGCCCCAGCATGCACAGCGCGGGACTACAAAGACCGACTCGCCAGCGACATCCACATGTGAGAGTTGCGACGTCACTATAAAATATACGTACTGGTTCTCCTCACCTACAACTATGCTACATGAAACTCTTCATAAACTACACTAAACATGTGTGACGGTGGCCGTAACGGCATAGATCACGGCACCTGTATTACCGTTCACATGCTTTTCCCCTTACACTTCTATATTTCCTTTGCTGTTGTAATGCTGGATATTCTACAGTATCGCCATGTCCAGCGTTTACTCTAAGCTGCGCACTGTTCGCACATTCTCAGCGCACAAGAAAACTTGTGCAGCGCCCTGTAAATCAGGGATGAAAGAGCTTTTTATTCAGCCGCGGGGTCATTTTTTTTTATATCTGCAAAGTGCGAGCCGCGCGCGGGGGGGGTTCATTTCGGATGTGGAGTTAGTGTGTGTTTGCTCAGACACATTAAAAATTAGGGGGAACATTGGCCATGTCCCAATTCCAAGTATTACTAGTCGCAATAGTATAATATTTTTGTCTTTAGGGAACAAGGAGCAGACCACCCAGCTCATTGAGCTGAGGCGGGACCTGTTCAATTTCGCAGACGGCCATGTGAGAAACGTAGTGCACTAAGGACAGAGCGAGTGTGCGCCGTCTCGACGACAGACCGACGGCACACTCACAAGCGTGCCGTCACTGAATTGGGAAACGGCCAATGTGATCCGTCCAAAATGTCACAACA